>SJYX01021738.1:386843-411796 GCA_006410675.1 Oreotragus oreotragus
GGGGACAGAAACCCAGGAGAGAGAACGCAGAGACAGAGACCCAGAACGCTGAGAGAAAGACGGAAAGACAAGGAGCCTGAGGAGAGACAGGCTGGGGACACGATGTGTGAGGCGTGGCTCCTCTCCGAGGCCGGTAGGCAGCCAGGGGATCCGGCTGGATCCCAGGAAGGGGCTAGAACAGATGGAGGCGAGGGAGACTGGGACGGGGGAGGAAAGAACAGCCAGACGGCCTGGGAGGAGGCGGGTGGAAGAGATGGGAACACAGCAACCCTCCCCATCCTGGAACTTAAGGAAGTGGGGGAGGGGGTTAAGAAAGTGGGGAGACTGGGGGAACGGACAGAAACTAGGGGGACAAGGAATAAGACCCTGGGTAGGGGACAATGAGCCAGAGAGTGGGGAACAGAAGTCCCCCAGAATGAACAGTGCACGGTGGTAGGGACTGGCCCCTCCCATCAGAACAGGTCGGCCAATGAGATTAAACTTTGACCCAGGTTGCCCTCGAATGCGGTTTGACCCTGAAACTCAAGATGGGATTGCAGCCCCTGAAATTTGATATTCATTGTTAATACGAGGACATAGATCTCGGATCAAGGTTTTCTAAACCAAGGAACGCAGTCTCAGTATTCTGCATCTGTAAAAAGCGGGCATGAGTAGAATGTGGGGTTACAAACAGGGAACTTCAAGGTGACATTATCATTTCAGGAGAACTAGAGATGCAGAGGGGAAGGAGGCCCCAATGCTTCATGGAGGGTAAGAACACATCACTTTGCCCTCTCAGGATGCCTGGAACTCAGGATTAGGAACTTGGTGACGATGAAAGGCAGTGATTAGGGAGCAGGTAGGGCACTTTCCTGGTGGTTCAGACAGTAAAGAATCTGCCTGTAATGCAGGAGATCTGGGTTAGATCCCTGGGTCAGGAAGATCCCCTGCGGAAGGGAAGGGCTACCCATTCCAGTATTCTTGCCTGGAGAATTCCATGGACAGAGGAGCCTGACATGCTACAACCCATGGGGTTGCAGAGTCGGACTGCCGCCTTCCACTTTCTTTCACCCAAAATGAAGACAGTGTCTCAACCTCCATCTCTGGGTCTCTGCCTCTGCTTCTCGGAGATTCTCAGTCCATTCCCCTACTCCCGCCTCCCCAGTCTCTGTCCTCTTATGTCCCTTTGGTTCTCCCTTACCCTCCCATTGTGCAACTGAGAAAACTGAGGCTCAGGAAACAGAAGGAGCAGGTCCAAGGTCACACACAAGCAGCAGTGGGACCTGATCACTTCCTGGCCCTCCGTATCGCCTTGCCCCAGGCCTGGCTCTCAAAAAGGAGGCATATTGGCTCCTGTCTCTTGCTGTATTCCCTTTCCCCCCTTGTCCTTGTCCCAAGTCGCCCTGGGTTGCTGAGTGTTTCCTGATCTGAGGGAGTTTTCCACCCACTCCAGCAGCACTCATCTCAAGGAAATCTGCAGCCCCCACCCAAGACTTGGGCAGGAGACTGACCTGGGTTCAAAAGATGCCATGTGTACTCAGCCACTGACTTCCCCCTTTTCCCAATGGTGCCTCAGTTCCCCCAGCTTTGTCTAGAGGATTAAAAGGAGTCTGTTGTGGGCATTTCCCCCTCTCAGCAATCACCAAAGCAGACCCCAGGATTCAGATGCGATTGTTCTTTTGGGCTCAAACTCCTTAGTGACTGTCCTGGTGGGAACCCTGAACTCTGGGGTCTCTAGGAGCTCCCAAGGCAGCTGAGAGAGGTGACGATCAGGCAGAGTCAGACAGAGAGAAACCCAGACACAGGAGAAGCGGAGACTGAGGAAGAAAGAGAGCCTGAGAAACACATTCATTCCTCCTGCCTCCATCCCCCTTCCCAACCCCCTCCACCAGCACGTCTCTCTCCCTCTCCTGACTTCACGCTGATGTATTTTGAGAAACTCGTGAAAGGAGGTGAGAAAAAGGGTGGGGAGGGGATGGAAGATTGGGAAAAAGAAAGGGTGAGGTTATCTCAGCTCCTCCACCCCCTCCCCAACACTGCGCCATCCTCCTGCCCCCCTCCCTTCTGTCCAGCTTTATTCCTATCTCTCAGGTTACTAAAGGGTGGGGTAAGTTTGGAGTGCGGAGGTAATCTGCAGCAAGCAGGACTAGTGTTAGACTTAGAGGAGAACTTGCATGCTCTAGTAAGCTGCACAGAAGATCAATCAAAGATAAGGTCGGGACTATGGGTCACAGGGACCCCAGGGTCTGAGCGAATGGCAGCAGGGGCATGGTGCTGACGAGGCCCCAAGTCCTCCCCGCACTGTGGCCAGATATTTTTAGGCTTCTCCGCAGCTGAGTAATTTCTCTGACTTGGAGCCAGGGCTGGGGTTGGGGGTGAGAGACTCAGGAGAGGTGTAGCAGACTGCTCTGGGGATACCCAGGTCATTGGGGTCATCTCCTTGACTGGGAGGAAGTCCCTCTCAGCCCTAGTCTATACCCTTTGGAAAGTCCATCCTACTCCAGGAGCCTAATGTTTGGCCTGCAACTCCCTTCTCCATCAGAGACCCAGGATACCCTGTCTTCTTCCTCCCAGCTTAGCTCTCCTCAAGGACAAGGACCAATGGACCTCAATCCGATTTAGCTTCAGATTAAACTCTCTGAGAGATGGAGACTGACAAACACACAGAGATGGAGAGATCTGGGATGAGGTAGTAAAAAACACCAGAAAGAGTGCCAGAGTTCCTAAAGGAGAGTGTCAGAAACCCTAGGGCAGGGAGTTGGGGGACAGAGATTCAGAGAAAGAGACAAAGACCCAGAGAGAGGGTTGTAGCGATCTAGTGAGAGCGAGAGAGAGGGACGGGGACTCAGAGATAAAAGGAAATAGAGACTTAGAGAGAGTGGACAGAGATCTGGAGAGAGGAGGCAGAGAGAATATAGGTGAAGGGAGACCCAGAAGCCGGCGAGGGAATCAGAGATCCAAAAGAGGGGGATATATATTTATAATCCCAGAGAAAAGGGCAGAGAGCCTAGGGATGGGGTGGGGCGCAGAAAAATGATGGATGAGACCGGACCGTCGGAGACAGAGGGAGAAAACTGGACAGATGGGTGCGCGCCCTCCCACGCATGGGTACCATCTGCGCCCAGGTGGGAATGAGTGTCCTCCTCGGACCCTCGCGTTCTTCCACGCCCAGGACCCCCACCACGCTCACCGGTGTAGCTTCCCGAGGGCGCGACCCGCTAGCTTCCGAAACTCCTCCTGGCGGAACTCCATGGTGGCCGCCCCTGCTGCCGGACCCCCCCGCCGATCCCCCCGCCCGCGGGCCCGGGCGGCCGCGTCCGGGTACCCGGGGTCCGCCCCGGCCCGGCCGGCCCCGCAGCTCCGCTCGGGGGGAAGGAGGCTGCGAGTGCGGGCTTTCTGGGGGCTGTCACCGGACTCAGCGTCGGGGGCGGGGTGGGGCGGGACGAGGCCCCGCCCACACTGCTATACCCCGCCCCTTGTATTCTAGTCCCGCCCACCTTCCTCTGCCTTTCATCCAGGTTCTCGCCTCGCCCAAGACCAAGCTTCTGGGTTTTGAACTCACTTGTCTGGGTTGCATCGCTCCCAAATCAGTCCCTTCTCAGAGGTACTTCTCCCTCACCCATCCCCCTTCTATCCCAGATTCTCTCTCCTCCAGAGTTCTTTCTTGAGACTTGCTCCCGCCGCTTGTTTCCCCTAATTTCGTGCTCGCATTTTCATCTTCCTCTAAATATCCTCCAGCGTTTTGTCCTCCCAGTCCTACCTCTCCGAATTTCTGTGCCCCCCAGTTCCTTATCCTGCCCGGGCACGCCATCTCCAACCTGCCGCATCCTCAGTTCCAACTTTCTCATTCAGAAGGTTCTTTTCTCATTCAGGGAATTCCTTCCCCTTTCATGGATTCCAACCCCCATTTCGATCCACCCATTGTCCCCTCTAGTTCTTCCCCATCCACCTGTTTCCATCTTTCCCTTTTTGGATTCCATGTCCCTCCAGTTCTATTTCCCCTCTTGGCCCACCACCCCTTCCAGTTCCTTCATTTCCGATTTCCTTCCCTCTGGGTTCATCTCTTCAGAGTTATATTCCCTCTTCCCTCATTGCTGGTCATTATTCCCTCCCTAGCCTCGGATCTATCCCCGCCCTTTTATTTCTCTCATCCTGAGTTCTGTCCCCACCCCTTGAGTGTATTCCCTTGGATATTTCTTTACCCCTGAGTTCTGTCCCCTCTCCTGGGATCTATCCCCGCTTTGATTTTTCCCCACACCCTCTGGAACGTGTACATCCTTGGGTACTTTCCCCGCCCGTGAGTTCTATTCCCTCCCTCTGAGATCTGTCTCCGCCCCCTGGGATCTCTCCCCGCCCTCTGAACTCTTATTGCACCCCTGAATTCCAGCCCTGCCCCTCTGGGGTTGAACTTCGACTGTCCTCGGCCATCTCCTGTCCGAAGGCAGGTCCTGCTCCGCTCCTTTTGCCGCCAGCCCCTATCCCCGACGCCGACTGCACCTCCAGATCCAGCCCCCAGGAGGGTGCTCCTTTCCCCATCGCCTTCCTGCGTCGGGACAAAAATGCACTTGAGATTAAAATTTCATGATGTGGCACAGGTCCGCGAGGGAGTGGGAGAGAGCAGCCAGCGCGGCGGGCGGGCGCCAAGGACGGGGCGCAGCCTCTCGCCTCTAGCTTTGCCTAGCTGGGTCTTTTGGTGTCACAGTTTTGCCTGTGTTTGAGAAAACCTCGAATTCTTAGGGAGGAGAGGCTGGGGGCTGGGACTCCTGGGTTCGAGGGAGGAGGGAGCCGGGAGCTCGGACTCGTGTCTGGGGGAGAAGCCCGCGGAACCGTCCGCACGCGCCACCCTGCGACGGCAGAATCCCCAGTCTGGGTGTGGAGGCGGCGGCCGCGGCTCCGAGCCAGGTGTGAAGGTGGAGCAGATGGTGAAGAGGAGGGAGTGGGAGGGGAGCCCCGCGGCTGCCAGATCCCGAGCCTTCGCCGGAACCATCACCATGGAGACCGTGGAAGGCAGAGAGGACCCAGTCCCACATTTTCGGGACCCGGGAAAGAGTTCTTCAGCCTCCCACGGAGGGTTCCTGTGCAAACTACAAGTCCCAGCGGCCGCTGGACTTCACCGTTTTCTTCTGAATGACTGCATACTCAGAGGGCTGCTGGGAGTTGTAGTTCTCTGAGACAATGGACTGAAGTTGCGTTGCGCCCTCTGTTGGACACGGAGCCCAAATTCACTCCTGAGGATCAAGGGATCCTACTCAACGTGCATCCCCAAACCTTTTACTTTCTCACCACCAGTTCATTCATTTCTAGCCACACTGGCCACCTGGCTGTTCTTTCAACATCTACCACTGAAGCTCCTGCATTTATCTATCTTCCTAGGATTCACTATGGAAGAAGAGGATGTTGGCAACCATTCATTAACTGAACAAATAGTTCCTACTAATGCTAAAGCTGAAGCTCCAATATTTTAGCTATTTGTTGTGACCATCCGACTCATTGGAAAAGACCCTGATGCCGGGAAAGACTGAGGCAAAATGACAAGGGAGCAGCAAAGGATGAGATGGTTAGATAGCATCACCGACTCAATGGACATGAATGTGAGCAAACTCCAGGAGATAGTGGAAGACAGAGGAGCCTGGAAGCCCATGGGGTCAAAAGTAGTTGGACACTTAGCGACTGAACAACTGGGGGTCAGGCATTGTCACACCATAGGGTGCATCACACTTATGAGAGTAACACTGAGTCTTGGGGACCACCAGAGGAGGAAACCAGGGAAAATCAGAGAAACCTGAAGAATTAAAAGGCTTTCCAGGGAAAGCTCAAAGAAGGAAAATTGGGATGGTGGGGGCAAGGTGGTGGTGGAAAGTCAGATGAGCCCTGTGAGGGCAGACAACGAGATGGACTGGAGTAGACCCGGGTAGGTGTGCTGGAGAAAAGGATCCTACGAAGCGGAACTACAGAAAGGCGCAGAAAACCAGTGTGGTTCACCGTGATTAGCCTGAGTGACTGGAAGAGACAAACGGAGTGTGAAGGGGACCGGAGAGCACAGAGCCTTGAATGCTCGGCAGAGGGGCTTGGACCTTCTCCCAGGGGTGCTGGAGAGCCAAGGAGGGGCCGTGAACAGGAGCCGGGCAAGGTCAGCCCTGAGACCTTGTTGGGGACAAACAAGGAGTGAGACGAGAGGTCAGGATGCCAGGGAGAACATCCCGGGAAGAAGACGAGGCCTGAGCTGGGGCAGTGACCTCTACGGGACTCCAGCCCAATGTCCATCTTCCCTGCCATTCCCCATGTACTCCTAGCCAGACACAAGACAAAGGCAAACATCTTTTATTTCAGTTTTAGTGAAGCCACCAGCCTCTCCCCTCAACACAGAAGCACAGGAAGACATCCAGTCAAGAAGGCACTGACAGAAGGGGCATCGCCACCATCAACTGCTGAGGAGAGAGAGCGGAGAGAGGATTCAGAGCCCAGGGGTCCAGCCCCCTGCCCTCTCTTCCCTCAGATCCAAGAGTCTAGGCTGTCCAGGGTTCCTAGCTTCCCCAAACCCCCAGCCCCCCAGGTACCTTTCTCTTCTGATGGAAGGCTGCCTTGCTCTCATCACAGTTGATCCGCAGGGGGAGGTAGGTATCCAGATGGTACAGCTGCTGGGGGCCCCCCATCACCAGGCGATTCTCCCCGACTTCCAGCGACAGCCCCAGAACACCATCCTGGAGGTGTGGGAGAATCAGCCCACCCTTCCCTTCCCAGCAGCAGGATGAGCAGAACAAAGAGCAGAGAGAGAAGCCTCACGTTTTGGGGTACCATATTTAAAGAGTCTAATCGCTCAGGGAAAAGGTGAAACTCAAAAGTGTTAGTCACTGTCGTGCCCCACTCTTTGAGACGCCATGGACTGTAGCCCACCAGGCTCCTCAGTCCACGGAATTTTCCAGGCAAGGATACTGGAGCGGCTTGCCATTTCCTTCTCCTGGAGATCTTCCCAACCCTGGGATTTAACCTGGGTCTCCCGCATTGCAGGCGGAGCCAGGCTCTACCATCTGAGCCACCAGGGATGCCCCAGAAAAAGGTGGGACACAGTAATCCAAGTCTGAGCACTGTAAGGACAGCACCGGAAGTGGGCCTAAGGACCCCAGGGAACAGAGGAAGCAGCTGGGCTCACAGGGCAGCACTAGCCAGGCTCACACTGGTCTAGCAACATTGGTTGGAAATCTCTCCCATCATTCCCTGTCCAAGACCCCAGACCTCATGGGGATGCACTCACCAGTTTGGGGAGGTCGATTTCCGCCAAGAGGAGGTCAGGGGCCTCCAGCCAAAGGCTCAGGTGAGGCTTCTCAGGGCTGGGGAGGAACAAGCCCCAGAATTCAGGACAGCTGCCAGGGCTTGGCCAGGACTATTGCCTCTCTTTCTCCCTCCCAGCCCTGGGGCTGCAAGACATCTTTCCAGGTGAAATTCCACTTCGCTTCCTTCTGTGTTCCCAGAGCCCCAGGACCCCGTTCCGAAGTATGGAGCGAGATATTACAAAGAATGTCGGGGAGACAGGAGATAGGGGCCCCGTCGAATGCCCACCCTGCCTCAGGTCTCGGGGAGCTGGGCGTGTATAGGTTCCCCAGCTCCTGGATCCGAGGACGCTGCTGGGAGCGGATGTTTTGCTGGGAGATGGAGCCCAGGAAAGGTCTGTTCTTCAGTATGCGCCACTCTGAGGGGAAGGAGCACAGGGTCAGAGGTCACATGAGCTCGGGTTTCCTTCTGTTCTGCAGGGGAAGAGGGTCCTGTGCTGGGAGAGCCTCACGGGAGAGGTTCCGCCCTCTGCCTAGGAGGCCAGGGGTCTGACCACACCCGCACACTAGACTTTAGAAAGCCTGTCTGCATTAGCCCCGCCCCTTCGGGCTCTCCAGACCCCGTCCCTTTTCTGAAATTCTGGGCCTCTTTCCCTCTCCTCTCAGAGCCCTCTTCCTGAACTCTACAGCCCAGAGTGCGTGTGCCCAGTCTCTTCAGTCATGCCCTACTCTCTGCGACCCCGTAGGCTGTAATGTGCCAGGCTCCTGTGTCCATGGAATTTTTCTGGTAAGAATACGGGGGCGGGATGCCATGCCCTCCTCCAGGGGATTTCCCTGAGCCCGGGATGGAACCCGTGTCTCCTGCGTCTCCTGCAGTGTAGGTGGATTCTTTACCGCTGAGCCACCGGGGAAGCCCCCTACAGCCCAGAGGCTAGTATACTCCCTGTCCACACTAGTCCTACTTCTCGCAGGAGCTGCCCCCGAACTGCACCCGGGCTGGCTCCTCCCAGTGGCCCTGGCCCCACCCCCTCACCTGGATTCAGCTGCAGGCCGTATTTGTCCTCAAGGCCCTCCCTAGCGATGGTGATCACGAGCTCTCGCAAGAAATCGCTGTTCTTGGGATGGAGAGAAAGAAGAGATGCGGGTGCGCTGAAGGGGTGGAGGGAGAGGCCCCGGCCCAGGCCTCCCCCGCAGCCCCGCCCCCAACCTGCATCCTCCGGAAGAAGTCGCTGTTGACAGCTACGTCGTAGGCGGTACAACCCTGGCCTTCTGCGGGGAGAGAAAGGGGGTGAGACCCCCAACCCTCGGTGGGAACCCCAAGGCCCAGACACAGTCAAGGACAACACAATCAAGGACAGCAGCCACAGACCCAGAGAAACCCAGAGACAATTAGGAAGTCAAAGACACCAAACTTGCCAGTCTGGACTCATACCCACCGCCTCGTCTCCAGTCTCTTCCCCTCTGGCCCTTTCCCACCAAGTCCCAGAGCTCACCCTGTTCACCCTCCCCAGTTCACAGTCCTCCCAGGGCTCCCCAGCGCCACTGGCGGAAGGCTGAGTTCTTCAGCCTGGCGCTGGAGGCCCTGCGTGGTTAGCTCCCTTCCAGCTGCAGAGAATTTTACTTCTCCTGCTCTTGTCCCTGTAAATTTCCTCCCATCACTACTGATCACTGACCAATTGAATTATTTCTCCGGCCTCTGGACCCCTCTCTCCTCTCTGCCTAAGACCCTTTTCTCTATCTTGGCCTGATGAACTGCTCTGATTCCTTCCAATCTTATATCCAATGTGTCCTCCTCCAGGAAGCCTTCCCTGATCCTTTAGTGGGAGTGAAGAACCCCCTCCAGCCCAGCACAGAATCACACCATATTGAAATCGCATCTGCCTCCTTCGCCCTCATCCAAGACTGAGAGTCTCTCAAGGGCAAGTTTTGGGTTTTGAAAAGTGCCTATTCCCCAAGGTACTGGCCAAGGAATCATCCCAAGAGGCTTCAGGGGACATGTGAATTGAAAAAACAAGGATACAGAGAAAGAAACTCAACAGAGACGAGACAAGGCAGAGACACAGAGACAGGGGAGAAGCGTGCAGGAGAAAACAGGGGTGAGTGAGAGCTGGCCAAGGACTAGAGTCAGATCAGCTAATAAGCACCTGCCCAGCCCCACTCTCTGCTGGGGTGAGGCATGGAGAAGTGCCAGCCTGGCCAGGTGAGTAGAACCAGGACTGCCCGGTGACACTGTGGATACCCAGGAGGGTAGAGATATGTCTTGGGGAAAAGGATCAGATAGAGGGCTGGGGGCACAGGGGAACAAGTTTCTAGGTTCTGAGGGAGGGTGGTCCCAGGTCCTGGAATCTTTGGTCCTAGGGAAGAAAGGATCATGGGGGTGGGGGTAGATTCCTGGGTCTTCTCAAGGCACTGACTTGNTAGAGATATGTCTTGGGGAAAAGGATCAGATAGAGGGCTGGGGGCACAGGGGAACAAGTTTCTAGGTTCTGAGGGAGGGTGGTCCCAGGTCCTGGAATCTTTGGTCCTAGGGAAGAAAGGATCATGGGGGTGGGGGTAGATTCCTGGGTCTTCTCAAGGCACTGACTTGCATCCAGTTCCGCATGTGGCTCTCCCAGACTCATGGGGATGCGAAACCCGGCCTGGTCTTCCTCCAGCATTTGAAGCAGCTCATCCTCGGTCAAGTCAGCCGGCGGAGGGATGGAGGGAGAGTGACAGATGTTGATGAAAACCTTCCCTTCAGCTGAGTTGGTCTTGATGCAGAAACCTGGTGGGAATGGGTTTGTCCTTGACCATCTGTCTCTGCGTGGGTCTCGGTGTCCATCCTTCTTTTGATCTGTTCCCCCTCCTTGAGTATTAGTCCTCCACTTTCTGGGTCTCTTCCTTGGGATTTCTGATTCTCTTTGAATCTCTGGCCCCCGAGTCACCCATTCCCTCTATCTCTTTTTAAAATTTTTATTGGAGTATAGTTGTGTTACTTTCTGCTAGACAGCAAAGCAACTCAGTTCTACATACATACATATTCACTCTTTTTTAGATTCTCTTCCCATACAGGTCATTACAGAGTACTGAGTAGAGTTCCCTGTGTTACACAGTAAACAGAGTATTAGGTTTTTTTTGTTTTTTTTTTTTACTTTTTGGCCACTCTTAGTAGCATGTGGGGTCTTGGTTCTCTAACCAGGCATTGAACCTGAGCCCTCTGCAGTGGAAGCGTGGAATCTTAACCACTGGACCGCCAGGGAAGCCCCTAGTTATCTATTTTATATATGTGTGTGTTAGTCACTCAGTCCTGTCTGACTCTTTCCAACCCCATGGACTGTAGCCTGCCTGGCTTCTCTGTCCATGGAACTCTCCAGGCAAGAATACTGGAGTGGGTTGCCATTCCCTTCTCCAGGGGATCTTCCCAACCCAGGGATCAAATCCAGGTCTCCTGCATTGCAGGCGGATTCTTTACCGGCTGAACCACCATATAGTAATATATATATATGTCCATCTCAATCTCCNTATGTCCGCCCATCTTGGCCCTCTGTGGGTCTGTGGCCCGTCCACGTGTGCCCTGAGTTTGTCCACTCTGACCCCTCCCTTTTCCTAACAGGGGGGCCTCAGGCTCCTCATCCAGGAGGCTGTGTGGGATGAGACGATGAGGCGGCTCCAGGAACGGATGGGGCGGCTGCGCTGCGGCCGCGGGCTAGACGGGGCCGTGGACATGGGGGCTCGGGGAGATGCCGCCCGTGACCTGGCGCAGCGCTTCGTGCGCGAGGCCCAGAGCCAAGGTGCACAGGTGAGCCGGGGTACAGACTGGAGTTCCGGGGGAGGAGGGGCCTGAGATCTCACTCCTGGGCCTGGGGGAGGAGGGGCCTGAGATCTCACTCCTGGGCCTGGGGGAGGAGGGGCCGGGGGCTGGACCCCTGGGTCTGAGGGAGGGGGGCTGGGGCTCTGGATCCTGGGTCCTTGGGGAGGAAGGACCGGAAGGGACTCGCAAGCCTTTTCCTCTTCTCCCAGGTCTTCCAGGCTGGCAGTGTGCCCTCAGACAGCCCATTCTTCCCCCCGACTTTGGTCTCTGATCTGCCTCCAGCCTCCCCGTGTACCCAGGCAGAGGTGCGCCCTTTAGGTCCCAGAGGCCCTACTCCATCCACCCATCCTCTGCTGGGCATGGGCAGCAGCAGCACACAGAGGTCCCCGGGGCGGCTGTTTGGACTGAGTCTGGGGGCTGCTAGCTGTGGACCCCTAGGGTGTCATGGGGTGTTGGAGGGAGGGACCAGCCAGGCCCTCTGAGCCCCTCTGTCACCCCCTCCAGGTGCCATGGCCTCTGGTGGTGGCCTCCCCGTTCCGCACAGCCAAGGAGGCCCTGGCTGTGGCCAACGGGACGCCCCGCGGAGGAAGTGCCAGTGTGTGGAGCGAGAGACTGGGGCAGGCCCTGGAGCTGGCCTACGGGTCAGTGGACGCCTGCTGGGGCACACAGGGGGCCTGCTGGGAGGCCCCAGCTTCCGTCTCCGTGTCTCCCCCCTCTGTGGGTCTCTCCCACCATCCCATTCTCGCCTCTCCGACTCACCCCCCACCCCCCAGCAACTTTCTACGTTTCTCTCTGATGTCTCCTGCTCCCCACAGGCTCCAGGTGGGCACGGTCTGGATCAATGCCCATGGCCTCAGGGACCCTGCAGTGCCCACAGGTGGCTGCAAGGAGAGCGGGTCCTCCTGGCACGGGGGACAAGATGTGAGTACCCCCTCCCTGCATGGCTCCACCCCTTCATCCACCTTGTGCCCATCTCACGGCCTCTTGACACTGAGCCTCTCCCAGGGTCTGTATGAGTATCTGCGGCCTTCGGGGACCCCTGCCTGGATTCCCTACCTGTCCAAGACTCTCGACTATGACTCCTTTGGCCTTGCTCTTCCTTCAGCCCTACCAGCTGGACCTGAAACAGGGTGAGCTAGTGTAGGGACTACAACTCCCAGAATTCCTGGAGGGTGGAGGGGAAAAGGGGATCCTCCCCAGACTGAAAGGAGGGTCTTTAGGGCCATGGAGGAGGGGGTCCCTGAGTCCTGCTGAGAATTGCTTTCTGAGTCTTAACAGCCTCACCCCCAGCTGCCAGGCCTGACAAGAGTCTCAGTTCCACTCAATGAAGTTCTGTGCTCCCCCAGAGATTGACGGGGCCAGGAGTGCGGGGTCCCGCAGAGGCTCCGGAGTGGTCCATCCAGGGAGGGGTGATGGTGGGTTCTGGGCAGGGGCGGCCCTGACTCATCCCCACCCCTCATCCTCCTGCAGCCCAGCACCCCCCTATGGGCTCTTTGTGGGAGGCCGTTTCCAAGCTCCTGGAGCCAGGAGTTCCAGGCCCATCTGGGATTCAAAGGGCAGTCTCCACGGCTACGTGGCTGAGGGTGGAGCCAAGGATATCCGCGGTGCCGTAGAGGCAGCTCACCAGGCCTCCCCCGGGTAAGTTGGAAGGGGGAGGCGGGGTGCATCGCTTGAGATAGGCCAGGGGTCATGGAGTGTTAGAGGACAGGGATTGAAACCCCAGGGCTGGACTCTAGGCTGCGGAATCTGAGCTCTCAGAGCTGATAGGATGTTTCCAGCCCCTCACTTTCCTCCCTGGGCAGACAGGCAGTGGGGCCTGGACCACCAGGCTAGGGCCTGTGAACAGAGGTGGGGCAGCGGGAAGAGCCAGGCTGAGGAGCCCGACCCCCAATGTGCACGGTCGCGTCCACCCACAGCTGGGTGAGCCAGTCCCCAGCGGCCAGAGTGGCCCTGCTGTGGGCCCTGGCGGCTGCGCTGCAACGCCGAGAGCCCAACCTGGTCTCGAGGCTGGAGAGGCACGGCGTGGAGCTCAAGGTCGCCAAGGCGGAGGTGGAGCTGAGCGTGAAGCGGCTTCGGGACTGGGGGGCCCGAGTCCAGGCTCAAGGCTGCGCCCTGCAGGTGAGAGGGGTCTGTGGGCTGGCAGACAGAGCAGGCAGTCTGGAGTGGGGTCAGAGCAAGGGGTCCAGAAAGAGCAGACTGGGGGTCCAGTGGCTCTCTGGAGCCTGCTGGTGGGACCATCCATGGGGCAACTCCTTTGGGAAACAATTTGGCACTTTCTTAAAAAATTAAATATACTTTAAACAGGATTCCTAGGTATTTATCTAAATAAATGCAATTTCTAGGTTTTATCCCAAGAAAAATAAACACATATATCCATACAGAGACTTATGCACAAATGTGTCTAGCAGCATTATTCATAGTAAATCAAAAGAGGAATCCAAATGTCTCCAGTAGGTTAATAGATAAACAAATTATGGTCCATCCATACCATAAGGACTTTCCTAGTGGTCCAGTGGTAAAGACCCTGGGCTTCCAATACAGGAGGTGCGTGTTTGATCCCTTTCAGGGAATTAGGATCCCACATGCAATGTGATGCAATTAAAAGATTAAACAAAAATTTTTTTTAAGGCATCCATAAAATGGGGTCCTACTCACACTCAGGAAGGAACAAATTACAGCATGTGTGAAGCTTAAAATGGTTATGCTGAATGAAAGTAGCCAGATAAAAGAGTAGACTGTATGATTCTGTATCTAGAAAATCCTAGAAAACACACATTGAGGGTTCAAGTAGAGGCAGGAAGGAAGGATTATCCAGGGGTACAAGGAAATTTGCGGGGATGATGTTCATTATCTTGATTGTGGTTGTTGGTTTTGTGGGTGTATACGTATATCAGAACTCATCAAATTGTACTCTTTAAAGTGTGTGCAGTCTAGGTGAATTCCCTGGCGGTCCAACGGTTAAGGCTTCTTGCTTCCAGTGCAGAGGATGTGGGTTTGATCCCTGGTTGGGGAACTCAGATCCCACATGCCTCGAGGTGGTGGAGCCAGAAAAATAAATTGTGTGCAGTTTAGTGATAGTCAATTATTAATATAGTCAGGAAAACCTTAAAACACATACACACACTATAGTCAGGAAAACCTTAAAACACATATACACACACATGCCAACAAGCCCATAGGCCAGGTTTTGAGATCTGTACACACGTTAATTCATTCTATCCTAACAGCAAATCTCTGAGGTAGGCACTGTTATTATACTCATTTTAAAAGTGAGTGACTGAGGCACAGAAAGGTTAAATAATTCACCCAAGGTCACACAGCTGATGAGTGTGTCTACATTACGATGACTGGAGTTGTTATGGAGAAGCAAACGGGGTGAGAGGAGAAAAAGGGCAGGTGGTAGAGAAGGTTGGAGGAGGGTAGTCAGCTCCCCTGCTCTGCCCTTGACCTCCTTCCTGTCCCTGCAGGTCGCAGAGCTGAGAGGCCCTGTGCTTCGGCTGCGGGAGCCGCTGGGCGTGCTAGCGATTGTGTGCCCGGACGAGTGGCCCCTGCTTGCCTTCGTGTCTCTACTGGCCCCCGCCCTGGCCCACGGCAACACTGTGGTGTTGGTGCCCAGCGGGGCCAGTCCCATCCCTGCCTTGGAGGTCTGCCAGGTACAGTTGCCCGCCTGCCTGCCGCCGCTCCCAGCAGCCTGGGGAGCAGCAGAGGGGATGAGGATGCCCCATGGCTTACAACAGCTCAGCTCTCAGTGCTCCCCTTGGTAACCATGGTAACCCACATCCTGGTACCTGAGACTTCAGTCCTTGTAGTCCCAGTGATGGTTCTCTCCAGACTGTGAGCCTTTATCAGTCATGACCCCTGTCCTGACCCGTCATTCCTGCCAGGACCCCTATGGCCACTCCCTCGATGCTCACTCCTCACCCTCCCGACTGCCCTGAGCATCTCTGACCCCCTTCCTCCCAGCCCTGGATGGCCCTCTCTCCCATCCACTAGGAGATGGCCGCCTTATTGCCAGCAGGCCTGGTGAATGTGGTAACAGGAGACCGGGACCACCTGACCCGCTGCCTCGCCTTGCACCAGGACATCCAGGCCTTGTGGTATTTCGGATCTGCCCAGGTACTTTTTGTTTGGCCATCTCCAGTGTCTTAAACTTCACCAACAAACTCTACCTTTTCTGGGATCCTGGCTGCACCCCCCTAGAATTCCCATTGCTAAAGGGGAGAAACTTCTGGGCAGCTAGGTTCTGAGGTCCTCCTGCCCCTTTAGAGCCCCTGTTATTAAGGAAGAGGATCTCCTTAGCAACAAAGGCCTGGTGCCCCGCCCAAAGACCTACTCTCATTGGACGACCCATTGCTAAGGACCACACCCTAGCAACAGAGTCAGAAGCCTACAGTCCACCCTCTTGGTCTCCTGATAGTAACAGATGGAAACTCCTCGTCAACAGTTAACCGCTGGCCCCATCCCTTTAAGTGTGGGCTGTTAAGGAGAGAAAGTTCCACAGCCATAAAGGTCAGCCTTGTTTCTGTCAGCATCTGGAAGGTTTGCTTGCTGGGAGCTGAACTTTCTAGCCACAGAGCCTAGGTCAAGGGTCAAGCCTGTCTTCAGTAATAGCCCTTGTTGCCAAGGAAGCATGTGCTTAGCAACCAAGCCAGTAGATATGCTGACCATGCGTCTCTGCCTCTCCCCACACCAGGGCTCCCAGTTTGTGGAGTGGGCCTCAGCAGGAAACCTCAAGCCAGTGTGGGTGAACAGAGGCTGCCCGCGCGCCTGGGATCAGGAAGCTGAGGGAGCAGGCCCAGAGCTGGGGCTGCGGGCAGCACAGACCAAGGCCCTGTGGCTGCCCATGGGGGACTGATTGCCCAGCACTCCCACTCCATCTTGGACAGGGAAGACATGGACCCCAACTGACGCCAGACATCTGGAACTTGCCTTAGTATGGTTCCCGTGCCCTCCAATAAACTCTGACCAGTCTTGGCTGTGCCTCTGAGGGGAGGATGGGAGGAAATAGCAACTTCTGGCCAATTGAGGCCATTTCATTCAGAGACTCAGCAGCCCTGTGGGCTGGCTCCAGGACAACGCAGTGCTTGTGAAACAGATAAAGGGGACGCAGAAGCTCTGGACAGGGCTCTAGGGACTCTTGTGTCTTCTCGTTTTTTTCATCCAGTGGCTCCTGCTCCCTGGCTTTCTTTGAGTATGCCTTGCCTCAAAATCTGTGATGAGCTGGTGTAAAGCAAATTGCAAACACACACACAAAAACAATTATACTCCAAAAAAGTAATAATAAAATACAGCGGCTTTCTGGAATAAAATAAAATCCCTGGTAAGTAACGTTGGCCAGTGTCCATGGTGTGAAATCTCCTACTATGTCAGTCTTAAGTTCCAGATGAGTGAACCGCCGGCTGACAAATTCCTGAATTTTTAACAGTCAGCTCCTATGAGCCACTCCAGCATACTGCTGTTTTGAGAATTCCTTTTTTTTTTTTTTTAATATTCTATTATGTTTTCATACAGTGTTTTTTTTAAATTTTTTAAAATTATGTTTTTATTTTTGGTTGTGCTGGGTCTTCAGTGACTACATGCGGGCTTTCTTTAGCTGCAGTGAGCAAAGGCTGTTCTCTGTTGTAGTACACAGGATCTTCTCACTGCAGTGGCTTCTCTCGTTGCAGAGCACAAGCTCTAAGCACACAAATGAGCTTCAGCTGTGGCTCATAGGCTCAGTAGTTTGGCGCACGGGCTTTAGTTGCTCCGGGGCATGTGGAATCTTACTGGACTAGAGGTTGAACCCATGTCCTCTGCGTTGGCAGGCAGATTCCTACCCACTGTACCACCAGGGATGAAGTCCTCTTTGAGGATTCTTTTTGACACAAGGAACCCACTCATGCTAGCTTAGGATAAAAGGGCATTTTTTGGAAGGCTACAGAGGTATGGAAAATAGAGCTAGACACACAGATGGGTACCTAGGTCCTAAGAACCTGAATGCAAGCAGGAAGTGTATTCAGGTCTAGTCTCTGGGTCATGTGATCTCTTGGGTCTCGTATCTGTCAGTCTACTTATTCTAAATTCTTCTAGCCATGTGACTTTAGGAAAGCTTCTTAACCACTCTGAGCCTTGGTTTCCTCATCTGTAAGTTAGGTCACTCAGTCGTGTCTGACTCTTTGCGACCCCATGGACTGTAGCCCACCAGGCTCCTCCGTCCATGGGATTCTCCAGGCAAGAATACTGGAGTGGGTTGCCATTTCCTTCTCCAGGGGATTTTCCCAACCCAGGGATCAAACCCAGGTCTCCTGTATTAGAGGCAGACACGTTAACCTCTGAGCCACCGGGAACTGGGGCTAACAGTTCCAAGCTCACTGGGTAGATTCTGTGATGGGTACGCAAGCATGCTGTTAGGGGTTGATTTTGTCCTGGAGCAAATGAAAACGGACAACCTTCTATCAGTAGTTGGCTAAAGCTGAACGGAATAAATCACCTCTCCCAGAATCTGGATGTTTAGACAGGAAAGACACAAGGAACATCTTGGAGGAAAGTCCCTGGAAGGCTGTAGTTCCTCTGAGGTTTGATAACAGCTTCCTCCCAGATTCTATGGGCTGCCTCAGTGACCTTCCGATTAGTCCCGAGGCTTTAATCAGTCAAAGCCAACTACAGCAGGTCTCCATAACCCCAACAAAGACCACAGAGGACAATGAGTGCCACAGCCGCAGGAGAAGAAATCTGATTGACCAGCCTGGGGCAGGTGTCCACTAGTGGTCCAATCATCTCTGGTCAAGAGGCAAGAGCTCCTGGCTAAGACAGCCATCTAGTCAGTCAGCAAAAATCAGTTGAGTGCCTGCTGTGAGTAGGGTGCTGGGGACAGAGCTTACGTAGCCTCATGAGCTCATGTAGTGGATGAGAGGCACATTCACTTCCTGTCAGTGCTGTAACGGTGACCACAAGATAGTGGCTTAAATAAAACTATGCAAACATGTTAACTTACAGCTCCAGAGATCAGAAGGCTGCAGTGGGTCTTACTGAGCCAAAACCAAGCAAGACGTCAGGACTTCCCTGTGGTCCAAGCTCCTGGTACCGGGTGACTGGGTTCAATCCCTGGTCAGGGAACTAGATCCCACATGCTGCAACTAGGATGTGGTGCAATCAAATAAAAAAAGAATTATTTAAAATAAAATGAAGATGTCAGCAGGGGCTGGGAATTTGTCTCAGGCACTTGGGAGCCATAGAGAGTTTGTGAACAGAGGAGAGGTAGGCTCAGCTCCAGTTAAAAGACATACTGACGTGACATAAGTTGACAGGTAAAGTACTATGGCAGTAGAAGCAGCCCGGGGCACTCTGGGAGCCCAAAGGAGACACCTTTCCCAACTTAAGTGTGTGTGTGTCTGTATATGAAATGAAGATGAGAGATGGCAGGAATCGCCACAAGGCAATTGCCATCCTCATTGAGTTTTTTCCCCAGCTTTATGGAAGTATGATTGACAATTAAACATTGTATACATCAGTAGTTCAATTCTACAATGTGATTTATTTATGCACTGTGAAATGATTATCACAGTCAATTAACACATCTGTCATCTATTTGTGGTGAGGACAAAAGATCCACTCTCAGCTACTTCTTAGTATATAATCCAATCTTTTTTTTTTTTGCCACACTGCCTGGCCTATCAGATCTTAGTTCCCTGATTGAACCCACACTCACTGGACCATCAAGGAAGTCCCTATTTGTTATTTTTTGAGGGACCTTCACACTTTTTTCCACAGTGGCTGTACCAAGTTACCAAGCTCCACAACCTCCTCTCCAACAATCATTTATTTATTTTGGCTGTGCTGCCTGGCTTGTGGGATCTCAGTTCCCTGACCAGGGATTGAACCTGGGCCCCAGCAGTGAAAGCACCAAATCCTAATCACTAGACCCACCAAGGACCTCCCCTTCTCTGTCATAACCTGTTAGCCAACCTAACAAGTTATGTGAGGTGATAATCTCACCGTGGCTCTGATTTGTATTTCCCTAATGAATAGTGACTGCCTTGAGCCTTGAAGGGCAATGAGCATCTAATTAGAAAAGGTGTGTGTGTGGTGGGGGGCGGGCAGGGAGCATCCCTGGGGGAGGAAACAGCATATGCAAAGGCCCAGAGGTGAGAAACAGCTTTGAGGGAACTAGCGGCTTCAGTGGTGGCCCCACCAAAATACTTCCTCATCCATGGAACCTATGAATGTGATCTTCAGTTTAGTTCAGTTCAGTCGTTCAGTCGTGTCCAACCCTTTGTGACCCCATGAATCGCAGCGCGCCAGGCTTCCCTGTCCATCACCAACTCCCGGAGTTGAATGTGATCTTACTTGGAAAATAATCCTTGACGATGGAAGTAAGTTAAGGATCTCAATTTAAGATATCCTGGGTTATCCAAGTAGACCCTGCATCTAAATACAGTTCAGTTCTGTTCAGTTCAGTTCAGTCGCTCAGTCGTGTCCGACTCTTTGCGACCCCATGAATCGCAGCACGCCAGGCCTCCCTGTCCATCACCATCTCCCGGAGTTCACTCAGACTCACGTCCATCGAGTCCGTGATGCCATCCAGCCATCTCATCCTCGGTCGTCCCCTTCTCCTCCTGCCCCCAATCCCTCCCAGCATCAGAGTCTTTTCCAATGAGTCAACTCTTCGCATGAGGTGGCCAAAGTACTGGAGTTTCAGCTTTAGCATCATTCCTTCCAAAGAAATCCCAGGGTTGATCTCCTTCAGAATGGACTGGTTGGATCTCCTTGCAGTCCAAGGGACTCTCAAGAGTCTTCTCCAACACCACAGTTCAAAAGCATCAATTCTTCGGCGCTCAGCTTTCTTCACAGTCCAACTTTCACATCCATACATGACCACAGGAAAAACCATAGCCTTGACTAGGCGGACCTTAGTCGGCAAAGTAATGTCTCTGCTTTTGAATATACTATCCAGGTTGGTCATAACTTTTCTTCCAAGGAGTAAGCGTCTTTTAATTTCATGGCTGCAGTCACCATCTGCAGTGATTTTGGAGCCCCAAAAAATAAAGTCTGACACTGTTTCCACTGTTTCCCCATCTATTTCCCATGAAGTGATGGGACCGGATGCCATGATCTTCGTTTTCTGAATGTTGAGCTTTAAGCCAACTTTTTCGCTCTCCTCCTTCACTTTCATCAAGAGGCTTTTTAGCTCCTCCTCACTTTCTGCCATAAGGGTGGTGTCATCAGCATATCTGAGGTTATTGATATTTCTCCCGGCAATCTTGATTCCAGCTTGTGTTTCTTCCAGTCCAGCGTTTCTCATGATGTACTCTGCATATAAGTTAAATAAGCAGGGAGACAATATACAGCCTTGACGTACTCCTTTTCCTATTTGGAACCAGTCTGTTGTTCCATGTCCAGTTCTAACTGTTGCTTCCTGACCTGCATACAGATTTCTCAAGAGGCAGGTCAGGTGGTCTGGTATTCCCATCTCTTTCAGAATTTTCCACAGTTGATTGTGATCCACACAGTCAAGGGCTTTGGCATAGTCAATAAAGCAGAAATAGATGTTTTTCTGGAACTCTCTTGCTTTTTCCATGATCCAGCGGATGTTGGCAATTTGATCTCTGGTTCCTCTGCCTGTTCTAAAACCAGCTTGAACATCAGGGAGTTCACAGTTCACATATTGCTGAAGCCTGGCTTGGAGAATTTTGAGCATTACTTTACTAGCGTGTGAGATGAGTGCAATTGTGCGGTAGTTTGAGCATTCTTTGGCATTGCCTTTCTTTGGGATTGGAATGAAAACTGACCTTTTCCAGTCCTGTGGCCACTGCTGAGTTTTCCAAATTTGCTGGCATATTGAGTGCAGCACTTTCACAGCATCAAGTTTTTTTTTTTATAAGAGACAAAAGAGGAGGACTTGCCTGGTGGCTCAAGTGGTAAAGAATCGGCCTGCCAAGGGACACAGGTTCGATTCCTGGTCCAGGAAGGTCTTGCATGCCATGGAGCAACAAATCCTGTGCGCCACAGCTATTGAGCCTGTGCTCTGGAGCCCGGAAGCCACAGCTGCTGAGCCCAGGAGCCACAATACTGAAGCCCAAGTGCCCTCGAGCCTGTGCTCCGCAGCGAGAAGCCACCACAGTGAGAAGCCCACACGCCGCAACTAGAGAGTGGCCTCCGCTCTCTGCAGCTGGAGAAAAGCTGGTGCAGCAAAGAGCACCCAGTGCAACCAAAACTATATCATTTAAAAAGAGCGACAAAAGAGGAGAGGACAGGGAGAAGAGCGAGAAGCCATGTGAAGCTGGAGACAGAAGCTGAACTCACTTTCTTGCCTCCTTCCCTGGAAGTTGAAGGTGAGAGGTTGGAGATTGGAAGTGAGAAGTTCCAGCCCTCTGGTCACGTGACTGGTCTTTCTGGTGCTGCCCAGCCCCCATCCTGAGTCACCTCATTAGGGTAAACTCAGATGTGGTCGGGGAGCCCGTCTTAATAGCAAAGACACGCCTGTCTGGAAGTTCCACGGAGTTAGAGGTTGTCACCCAAGAAACAGAGCCCAAGAGCAGGTGCCCTATCCAGTATATGACAGCAAGGCAGAGGGGGCCAGGATCCTTTCGTTCATTCATTTAACGAATACTGATGGAGCACCTTCTGTGAGCCAGTCACGGTTCTAGGTGCTGGAGATCCAGCAGGATAAACAGATACTGTGGTCCTCCTGGAGTTGTAGTCCTAATGGGGACAACTGACAATAAAGAAGATAACTAAACTGCAGTGGTGTGTCAGAAGGTGATAAGTGGCAAGGGAAAAAACAAAGCTCAGATGAGTGGGAGTGCTGGGCGGGGGTTGCAACTTGAAAAAGGTTGGGGAAGCCTTCGCCTTGTGTATTTTTTTAAAAAAATTTGGGGGGTTGCACTGGGTCTTCACTGCCATGCTCTGGCTTTCTCTACTTGAGGCGAACGGGGGTTCCTTTTCATTGCAGTGAGTGGGCTTCTCATTGCGGTGGCTTAGCTCCTGGCACACAGGCTTCAGCAGTTGAGGCAAGCGGGTTCCGTAGTTGCANGCTTTCTCTACTTGAGGCGAACGGGGGTTCCTTTTCATTGCAGTGAGTGGGCTTCTCATTGCGGTGGCTTAGCTCCTGGCACACAGGCTTCAGCAGTTGAGGCAAGCGGGTTCCGTAGTTGCAGCTCACCTTTGCCTTGTGTATTTGAGCAAAGACCTGAATGAGATCAGGTTGAGCCATGTGGGTATCTGGGCGAAGGGCATTCCCGACTGAGGGAACAGCCAGTGCAAAGGCGCTGGGGCAGGAATGTGCCTGCCCCAGGCCAGTGTGGCCGGAGTGGAGAGAGGCAGGAGGAGAGGCCAGGACTGTCTAGGCCACAGTGAGGACGTGGACTCGTGTGGCAGGTGCGCGGGCAAGGGGGCAGCGTGGAGCACAGGAGGGAGGTGAGGGGACTTGGGTCTTCACAGGCTCCCTCAGGCTGCACGTGGAGAACAGACTGGCAAGTGAGGACTGAAGCAGGGAGGCTGGTAGGGTGAGTAGAAACAATGATTCTCAGGTGGGTGGCGGTGGCAGTGGCGGGGGTGAGATGGGTGGGATTCTGAACACATTTTGATGATCAGCCAACAAACTTGCTGATGGACTGGACTGTCAGTGGGCAGTGAGAGGCAGACGGAGTCTCAGGTCCCCTCCAAGGCTTTGGGCCGGAACACCTGGAAGGATGGAGCTGTCACCCCCTGTGGAAGGAGACAGGAGTTGGAGAGTTGGGGTGGGGTTTCAAGGCAAAGGTGAAGGGCTCAGGGTGACCTCCTCCTTGCCCAAGCTGCGTTAATTCTAGCCGTAGACAGATCCACGTTGGAGCCCCCGAGCCACATTCACTGTGTCCCACCCGGGCCATGAACCCAAGGTCAGACCTCTTGAGCCTAGTTAGTTAGTTCAGTCGCTCAGTCGTGTCCGACTCTTTGCGACCCCATGAATCGCAGCACGCCAGGCCTCCCTGTCCATCACCATCTCCCGGAGTTCACTCAGACTCACGTCCATCGAGTCCGTGATGCCATCCAGCCATCTCATCNTCTCTGAGTCTCCGCCCCCTTCTCTCTGGGTCCCCGCCCCCTCTCTCTGGGTCCCGGCCCCCTCTCTCTGGCCCGCCCGCTCTCTCTGGGTCCCCGCCCCTTCTCTCTGTGTCTCTCCCTGGGCCTCCGCCCCTTTCTTTCTGGGTCTGCGTCCCCTCACTCTAGGTCCCCGCCCCCTCACTCTGGGTCCCCGCCCTTTCTCTCTGGGTCTCCGCCCCCTTCTCTCTGGGTCCCCGCCCCCTCTCTCTGGGTCCCCAGAGTTTGTTTCCTCTTGTCTGCTCAGGCCTGACCCCGTTTTCTCCCGCAGTCCAAGTACCTGCTTCAAGATTACCCCGTCACTGTTGCCTCCAACCTGCAGGACGTGAGTCACAGACGGGAGGGGCCCAGGATGGAGGTGGGAAGGAGAGATTCAAGATTCACCGCCCCCTTAGGGGCCAGGCTAGTGTGCCCACCAGGCCACCCCCTCCCCCGGGACCCAGGAGTCCTGGCCCCCAGCCCCCTCCGCCCACCCGCGGGACCCAGAGCCTGGGTGGTCTCCCCCCAGGACAAGCTCTGTGGGGCGTTCTGGCGTCTGGTCCTGGCCCAGCGCTGGATGGGACGGCTCAAGACCGTGGCTGGGTCGGAGATGGAGAAACTGCTGGAAGATGTCAACACCGAGATACACTTTGTCACCTCGTGTGCCTTCCAGGTCAGCCCTGAACTTGGGGGACAAGTGCGGAGAGCCTGATGCTTTCCTAGGGATTGGCAGCAAAGGTCTGCTAGACCTTACTGGAGGTTTCCCCTTGACTGGGAGCAGCCTGAGGGAGGTGGAGCTGGAACCTCAGACCTGCTGGGGCCCAGTGTGGGAAGTGACACTTCTCTAAGTACTGGAGGATACCTAGGGGTAAGGGCCAAAGGCATCAATTCTGCTCATTTCTCAGACCCTGTTGAAGGATGTTGCTAAGGGGTTCTTACCCCTAGCAACAGGGAGAAGGAGGGGACCCTAAATCAGGGGACCTTCCTGATCCAGGTCTGACTGGGCCCGGTTGCTAGCAACCAGGGAGAGCAAGGGTCCAGACTCTCCATGAGACCCAGGCCTCACCCTTGACCTGAGGTGACGCTGGGGGTGATGCCATGGTGACATCTCCCTCCCCTGCCCCCAGCCCCTTCCCAGCTGTCTTCGCTTCGTCCAGGCCAACATCTCCCACCTCCTGCAGGACACTTCCCAGCAGCTGGAGGCCCTGAAGCCCTGGATCACCCACCGGAATTTCTCCCGGTGCCTGGAACTGCAATGTCAGCCGGGTAAAGCCTGTCTCTTATACACATCTAGATGTGTATAAGAGACAGGAACCAAGCGGAGGAGCTGAGAAGTGGGAAAGCTGGAAAGGGGAAAGAGGGAAGAGAGAACAGGGGGCTGCCGGGGGCAGCCTCCAAGAGGGAGGGGGGCGTGTGTGGAGTCCATGGAGCCGCCGCCCTGCCCCGCCCGCAGACCTCCCTTCTGCTGCTGCTGTTACTGCTCAGCCCTGGCCTCCAAGGGACCCCCGACTGCTCCTTCCGCCACAGCCCCATCTCCTCCACCTTTGCCATCAAGATCGGCAAGCTGGTGAGCGTCCCTGTTCCCAATCCGAGCCCGAGGTGCTGTCTCTGGGTCTGACTTCCCCCTGTCAAGAGTTTCTGTGGCCCCCTGCCTCCTCCCTCTGGGTTCCCATCCGTCGTCCGTCCTCCCATCCTTGCCCCCTTCGCTATGGGTCTCTGTCCCCCTTTCTCTGGGACCCCATCTTCCCACCGTGGGTCCCCGCCCCCTTCTCTCTGGGTCCCCGCCCCTTCTCTCTGGGTCCCCGCCCCCTTAGGTCCCCTCCCCCTCTCTCTGGGTCCCCACCCTCTCTCTCTAGGTCCCCTCCCCCTCTCCCTGGGTC
>SJYX01021738.1:413791-489366 GCA_006410675.1 Oreotragus oreotragus
TATTAGCTTGTTAATTAAAATGGTGTACTAATTAACTTACTGTTAAATAATAGGGTTCTGTTAATTTTTCTTCAACTCAGTGATACGAGTTTTTTTAAGGCCCTTCTGTTAGCAAAGTCAAATTAGCAAGGTCTTATATCTTTGAAAAAGTGGTCATTCATAGTGTCATGAAGAGTCTGACACTACACTGTGAAAGTAGAATAGTGGTTACCAGGGGCCAAGGGGATGGGAGTTAAGTGTTTGATGAGTACAGAGTTTCAGTTCCTGGTGGTGGAAAAGTTCTAGAGACAAATAGTGGTGGTGATTCATAATATGAACGCACCTAATGAACTCAACACCCTAAAAAAAATGGTTCAAATATAAAGTCTTATATGATATATATCTTACACAGGGAAAAAAATCATCAATTTAATCTTAAATATCACTGCAAAAGCATCAAATTAAGTATGATAAACCAAGCAAGAATAACATGTCAGAGGCTAACGGTGATTTTCATATGACAAAGCAACAGCCTCTGAAGGATCCAGTGATAGAAACTATTTATGAGGATAGGTTTTTTGTTACTGAACATGACCTGCTTTCTGCTGCTACTGAGAAATAAGGTGCCTTGGAAGTGTTCTTTGAGCTTTCCGCCTACTCATTTAATTCTGACAGCAATCCTAGGCATTGTTTTGTTTTTATATTCCAGGTTTAATTAAAATTAAAAGTATAAGTTCTATTCAAATGGTGAAATGTTACGTTAGCCTGTGCATTTTGCCACATAAGTTGTAAATACAATTTGATTATTTTTAGCAAAGACAGTAGCTGTACGAGATAGACATTGTTAATCCCTCCATTTTCTGCTGTGCTGGGGGTTCAATCCCTGGGTGGGGACTATCCCCTGGAGAAGAAAATGGCAACCCACTCCAGTATTCTTGCCTGAGAAATCCTAAAGGAGTGTGGTGGGCTGCATTCCATGGGTTCTCAAAAGAGTCAGACACAACTTAGCAACTGAACAAGAACAACATGGGTCAGTGACACCCTTGACCAGACTTTGACAGTTTTTTCTCTTCTTCTCCCATCAGGCCTTCCTAAGACTCAGCAGTTCCCCAGAAGGAGGAGGACAAAATGTCCAAGTTCAAGGTGAGTTGGGCTTGCCTTTCTAGGCATTCAGTTGTCACCTCATTTCTCAGCGATTAAACACATCCTATTTCTCTTTCTTGGGAAGCCTTGAAGTGAACAGTTGAAGTGAACAGTAGGCATCTGAGAAAAGTGCCAGATGATCACTGATTTTTAATTTTAATATAGTCTCATTTTTGTTGTTTTATCACTTTTTTGTAATTTCACATATCAGAGTAGAATAGAAGATGTTACAATAATGCTATATACAAGTGATTCTTAGTCATGAACGATTGTGCCCTCAGGCCACGTCTGGAAACATTTTTGCTGTCATGACTTGGGGGATGTCACTGATACAGTACATAAGAGCCAAGGATGCTGCTGAACACCCCGCAGTGCACACAGCAGCCCCCTTCAACAAAGAATCATCTGGCCTCGAATGTCAAGTGCTGAGGTCGTGAAACCATACTGTCCCGAGTGCTGTACAAGAGCAGTAGCCAAATGTGGCTGAAAATATGTGTAATCAGTTCAGTTCAGTTGCTCAGTCGTGTCCGACTCTTTGCGACCCCATGAACCTCAGCATGCCAGGCCTCCCTGTCCATCACCATGCTCAAAAAACCGAAGCTTGAAACCTGTAATAGGAATTTTACAGAATCTGAATATAAAACCTCAGTTGGGGTATGTGCAAAGAATATTAACAGGTGGGACTTCCCTGGAGGTCCAGTGTTAAATACTCTATGCTTCCACTACAGAGGGGTGTGGCTTCAGTCGCTGATTGGGGAACTAAGATCCCACATGCCATGTGGTACAGCTAAGGTAATTTAAAAATATATATATATTGGCTATGTCCTGCCTGCCATGGGACACACACAGCAGGATTTGCTCCAGGACTTTGCTTTAGAACAGGAAGCCACTATGAATCCATTGATACCTCTGTTGGTGAAAAAAAATAAAAATTAAAAAAAAAGAATATTAACAGGCCAAGTTTTGAAGAAGAAAAATAAAAATACCTAGTAAATATGTGAAAATGTGATAAGCTTATTAATGATCAAATAAGTACAGATGATCAAATTAGTTGTTCTTTTACTATATGTTTGCCTAGGATTTAAAAATATGGTTATATTCAAAGTGTGGGATATGGAGAATTGGGGCTACTTATGTGAGAGTTGGACTGTGAAGAAAGCTGAGCGCCGAAGAATTGATGCTTTTGAACTGTGTTGTTGGAGAAGACTTTTGAGAGTCCCTTGGACTGCAAGGAGATCCAACCAGTCCATTCTGAAGGAGATCAACCCTGGGATCTCTTTGGAAGGAATGATGCTAAAGCTGAAACTCCAGTACTTTGGCCACCTGATGTGAAGAGTTGACTCATTGGAAAAGACTCTGATGCTGGGAGGGATTGGGGGCGGGAGGAGAAGGGGACGACCGAGGATGAGATGGCTGGATGGCATCATGGACTCGATGGACGTGAGTCTGAATGAACTCCGTGAGATGGTGATGGACAGGGAGGCCTGGCGTGCTGCGATTCATGGGGTCGCAAAGAGTCGGACGCGACTGAGCGACTGAACTGAACTGAACTGTGTATTCTTCCCACCTCTTCTGCTTCTGTTAGACCCATACCATTTCTTTCCTTTATTGTGCCCATTTTTGCATGAAAATTTCTCTTGGTATCTCTAATTTTCTTGAAGAGATCTCTAGTCTTTCCCATTCTGTTGTTTTCCTCTATTTCTTTGCACTTAGCATTGAGGAAGTCTTTCTTATCTCTCCTTGCTATTCTTTGGAACTCTGCATTCAAATGGGTATATCCTTTTCTGCTTTGCCTTTTGCTTCTCTTCTTTTCATAGCTATTTGTAAGGCCTCCTCAGACAACCATTTTACCTTTTTGCTTTTCTTTTTCTTGGGGATGGTCTTGATCACTTCCTCCTGTACAATGTCACAAAGTTGGAAGTGCCAACTTCCAAGTTTTGAATTAGGTAGGGTAGTCAAATGTCTTTCTTGTTTAATACTTTGTTGATGGTGTATTGTATTCCTTGCAACCAAATATGTCATGTTTTAATAGTTTATATACAGAAAATATATATAAACATGTAAGTTTTAACTACATAAATATATACATGGTTCCCATTACTTCCTTTTTTCTGAAGAGTCTTGCTCTTTCTTATGCCATGCCTCTCATATAATAAACTCTTCCTCTCAACTGGATACTTTTCATCAACTTTAAGTTCTCTTCATCATCCCAATCTCCTTTAGCTGCATTTCCCACTACAAATTCTGTCCACTTCAAAGCCAACATGTCAATTTTCTCAACTCCTTCTCACCACACTGCAATCTACATTCATCACTTCACCAAAACAGTACTTGCTAACTAACTTCTGAACTATGTCCTTAATGTTACCAAATCCAATTTAACTTCTTCAGTCCTTGTTGTTGGACTCAGTCATGTCTGACTCTTTGTGACCCCATAGACTGTATGTAGCCTGCCAGACTTCTCTGTCCATGGGATTCTCCAAGCAAGAATACTAGAGTGGGATGTCACGTCCTACTCCAGGGGATCTTCCAACCCAGGGATCAAACCCACATCTCTTGCATCAGCAGGCGGATACTTTTACCACTGCACCACCTGGGAAGCCCAAGAAAAGAGCATTCTTGGGTGGGCACAAACTTGGTTTTTAAGTCTTCTTTCTATATTTGAGTTTTATGGGTTTGTCTTTGTTTTGTGGGTTTCTTTTTTTACATCTCTATTCTTTCTCAGCTTCCTTTGCCATTTCATAAGCTCCCCCTCCCCTACTAGCTCTCTAAACACTGGTATTCCTCAAGGATTATTCCTAGACCCCTTACTCCTTGCACTTTATATACTCTTTTATTAATATCTTTGGCATCAATTACTATTTATGTGCAGATAACCCATAACATCTAATACCTATAAATCCAATGATTATTTTTATGTATCTCAAAGGCAGCTTAAGCTGAACATCTGTGCTTGTGCTTTTCCTGACCAAACCTGGACCTTTTCCTGTATTCTCTGTCTCAATGATTGGTTCCAACATTGATCCAGCTACATAAAATGATTGGTTCCAACATTGATCCAGCTACATAATCCTGAAATATAAGGCTATTCCTTGATATCTATATCTGTCGCTACCTGTAAACATTTTTACCTCTTAAATATTTCTAAAATTTAGTATTTCTAAAATCTTTTTGTCTCTACCACTACCATTCTAACTAAACTATTATCTACTCTCAGATGAACTGTGTAATAAATTCCCAACTGACCTCCCTTCCAGTCATTCCAGAATCTCCTCAATTTGTCTACACACTGTAGCTAGTGCGACCTTCCTTTAAAATCAATTCTGATCACATCATTACCTTGCTTAAAGCTCTTTAGTGACTTTCCATTGCTCTTAGGATGAAGAATAAAAGCCTTAACTTGATCTGCAAGGCCCTCAGTGGTATGGTTTTTATCCTCTAAAGCCTTGATTCCCATCATGCTTACCACCACACTTTCACATTTCTTAAGACTCCCATATCCCAAGCCCACCGCCCCACCCACTCCTCTCCCACCTTTACGTCCCTCACCCATTCCACTCAGGGCTCCCACGGGCTGTGTGACTTTGGGCCTGTTTCCCCAAGCTCATCCCCCTCTGGGCCTCAGTTTACTTGTCTCTGAGAAGGGAATAACCAGCCTTGCCTGTTTCTCTGAGGCAACTCTATCCCATAGAAACAGAATGAGAGTCACATGTCTGAGTGTAAATTTTCTTATAGCCCTGTTTAAAAAGGTAAAAAAAAAAAAAGGTAAATTCACTTATTTTTCAGGATTCTTAACGTTTGTTAATTTTTAGTATGTTATAGGTGGGTTTATTTTTAAAACTTTTTTACCTTGGAATAATTACAGATTCACAGAAAGGGGCAAGGAAACATACAGGAAAGTCCTGGACACCTTTTACCCGGCATCCCCAGTGGTACATTTTGCTTGGTAATGTTAATTGCAGCACAAGAAATTGACATGGGTGCAATCCACAGAGTTTATTCAGAGTTTATCAGTTATGTATGCATAACTGCAGGCACACATGTGTGTGTAGTAAGTAGTGTGTATTAGCTGCTGTAACAAGGTACCACCAACCAGGTGATTTAAAGTGCAGAAGTGCGTCCTCTTATAACTGAGGAGTCAGCAGGACTGGCTCCTTCTGAGGGCTGTGAGGGAAGGATCTGTTTCAGTTGTCTCGCCTGGCTTGTAGATGGCCAGTTTCATACTCGTGGTGCTCTCCCCATGCGTATCTGTGTCTAGCTCTCTCCTTCTTATAAGGACACTAGTCATATTGGATTAGGGCCACCACTATCCATCTCATTTTAACTTGATCACATCTTTGAAGACCTGATCTCCAAATAAGGTCACATTCTGAGGTACTAGGGATTAGGATTGCATCATATGAAAAAAAAATTTTTTTTTTCCCGGGTGTACCACATGGCTTGTAGGATCTTAGTTCCTCACCCAGGGATGGGACCTGTGCCTCCTGCAATAGGGGCTAGGAGTCTGAACCACTGGACCGGACTGCCAGGGAAATCCCTGAGTTTGTGTAACTTGATCCCCATCCCCAAACTCCCACCTCTATCCCCTGGCAACCAGTAATGCTATTGAATTTAATTCTCATAGTTTTATAATTTTTAAGATAATTATTTCAATCACAAAGAGTCCTTTAAAAAATAATTTTATTTATTTACTTTTGGCTGCTCTGGGTCTTTGTTGCTGTGTGCAGGCTTCCTCTGGTTGCTGCAAGCGGGAGCTCCTCTTCCTTGCGGTGTGTGAGCGTCTCATTGTGGTGGCTTCTCTTGTTGGGGAGCACAGACTCTAGGCCGGAGGACTTCAGTAGTCTTGGCACGCAGACTTGGTTGCCCAGCAGCATATACTGAACCTGCATTAGCGAAGAGATTCTTATCTATCGCAACACTGGGGAAGTCCTCCTCTTTTAAAAAAAGTTGTGTGTGTGTGTGTCTGTGTGTGGCTACGCTGGGTCTTCATTGCAGCACATAGGCTTTCAGTTGGTGTGCAGGCTTAGTTGACCCTTGACACGTGAGATCTTAGTTCCCTGACCAGGGATGGAACCAGCATCCTCTGCACGTTAAGGTGAATTCTTAACCACTTAACCGCTGTTTGCTGTTCATATTTACATGCATCACGAATTATCCATTCAACTAAGTTTTTTTTTCTTTTTCAACTAAGTTTTACTAACCATTTCCTTGATGCTTGGCATTGGAGACACAGCACAGAACAAGACCAAGTTTGTGTCCATGGGGCGCTATCCTGCTGATCAGGGAGACATGATAAACATGTAAACATATAAATAAACAGGAACGTGTCTGAGTGTAATGAGTCCTGTGCAGGCACATTAAAACGGGGTGGTAGAATCATGGCTTGAAGTGGTCGGCTGGAAAGTCACCGAAAGTTGCAAACTGGGAAACAGGTAGTGCAAAGGTCCTGAGGCAGAAACCTGCCTCCCTGTTTAAGGGATCAAGAGGGAGCCCGAGTGGCTGAGGCCAAGTGAGCAAAGGGGAAAAGGTATGGAGTGAGGGTACAGAGGGAATAAAGGGGGCCTTGTGAGCCGTCATGGCTTCATACAGTGTATCTTTCATTGTTCTATTATCTGTCCATTCAGTCAGATATTTAACTTATGTAAATTAAACTACTTGGGCTTCCTTGATGGCTCAGCCTTAAAGACTCTGCCTGCCAATGCAGGAGATTTGGGGTTTGATCCCTGGTGCCTGGAGAAGGAAATGGCCACCCACTCCGGTATTCTTGCCTGGGAAACCTCATGGACAGAGGCGCCTGGTGGGCTACAGTCCTTGGGGTCGCAAAGACTCGGACATGACTTAGTGACGAAACAACAAGAAGAAATACTAGGTTCTGGCAATGTCCCCTGGAGCTCATAGACTACTGGGGAAAGAAAATGAATATATAAAGCAATAGGTAAGCACTAGGCACATGTTTGTCCAATTATAAAATGCAGGAAATTTCCTGGTGGTCCAGTGATTAGGACTCTGCCCTTCCACTGCTGGGGGCCTAGTTTCAATCCCTGGTCTGGTCAGGGAACTAATATCCTTCATGCCTCGAGGCCAAAACAAGTAAAATGATATATTTGAAATAAAGGATTGTTGGGACTTCCCTGGCGGTCCAGTGGCTAAGACTCCGAGCTTCCAATGCAAGCGGCACAAGTTTGATCCCTGGCTGGAGAAGTAAGATCCCAAATGCCACCCAGTCAATAAACAAATAAATAAAGGTAAATAATAAAGTATTTTTAAAAAATTTATAGGGTCTGGTTAAACAAGCATACCAATTTTAAACAGTTATTAGTGATTATTTTTTAAACATATTCTTGGCTGTGCTGAGTTTTTGTTGCTGGGGCTCGTAGCCCCTCGTTGTGGGGCTACTGTCTAGTTTTGGTGTGCAGGCTTCTCATTGCAGTGATTTCTCTTGTTTTGGAGCATGGCTTTATCGCATGGGTCAAGCAGTTGTGCCCAGGGGCTTAGTTGCCCTGTGGTATGTGGAATCTTCCCAGACCAGGGATGAAACCCATGTCCTCTGCATTGGCAGGTGGATTCTTAACCATTGGACCACCAGGGAAGTCCTATTAGTGACTTTAAAAAAATCAATAAAATGCAACCTTACTATGTGCTAGGCACTGTTCTAAGCACTTTCTGTATATTCACTCATTTAATCTTTGTGACAACCTCATGAAGTTGGTATAATAATTATACCCACTTTATGGATGAGGCGACTGAGGCCCAGAGAAGTGCACAGCCTACCCCCACCCCCTCCCCCAGGTCACACAGCCAGCACCAGGCAGGCCCTTTTTTCCCTTCCCTGGCCTGGCCCTACTTCTCAGTCAACTGACCTCTCTCCTGGCAGACTCCCCCACTCTGCTGCCCCCAAGGAGTGCTGGGGCCTTGGGAGCCACGTCCCTGCCGGCCCCTCAGTCCCCTCTTCTGCTCCTCTTGCTGCTGCTGCTGCTGCCGGTGGCCCTCCTGCTGCTGGCCGCTGCCTGGTGCCTGTGCCGGTGGAGGAGGAGACGGAGATCCCGCTACCCTGGGGAGAGGGTAAGCCAGCGGGGTGCGCAGAGCGGGTGGACAGGGTCCAGGGCATGACCAGAGGTGGCGGATTCCATGGGCGACACGGTACCCTGCCCCTCCCATCCCCAGGATGCTCTGCTCCTGCGGCTCCTGGAGGACCCTGGACTTGGTGTTGATGTGGGGGCCATGGAGGGTGGGGGATGACAGAGTGGGAGCAGGGAAGCGGTGGGTTAGCTCTGGATGTAAGAAAACCCCTCTGGGACCATGGAGGGGGACAGACTGGGAAGACAGACTGGAGGCTGGGTGAGGGTCCAGGAAGAGGGGACAAGGTCTGAGCAGGGGCCGGGACAGGACCACGGGGTGGAGAGGAGAGGACAGGCAGAGTCAGGGTTCAGGAGGGATGGGGTTGGAGAGTGACAGACTTGGTAGGGTCGGGGGCCGGGGGCGAGCATGGAAGGGGAAGGGCACAGGCAGAGGACGCTGGGTCTGGCCCAGTGGGGAACCTGGGAGGAGGAGGGACAGTCTGGCACTAGGCATTCTGGAAAGACAGTGAAGCTCAGCGGGCAGGGAGGTATTTGGATATAGGAGGCTGCAAGCCAGGAGAGAGCCGCCTCGAGGAGCAGGCTCTGCAAAGCCCTCCAGGTATGAAAAAGCTCAGGTTATTCTAGCAACTTTGTCCAATCTGGGGGTCGGGTGAAAAAAAAAAAAGGCACTGGAAGATGTTTGAGGTAACATCTTCCTTACCTCAAAGGTAAGGAAAGGAAGCTGGGACTTCCTACCCTGGGGAAGCAAGAAGCCCCTGAGGCGAACCTGGGAACCGGTTTGGGGGCTGTAGGTGGTACCTTGAGGGAGAAAGGCAGGGAGGGGCCTGTGGGTTCCCCAAGCGCCAAAGGAAACATTTGGCAGCAATCGCTCACCTGTTGAGTGCCTCAGTGTCTCTGGCCTTGTGCTGAAGCTTTCTACAAATTAACTCATTTAATTGAGAAACCGGTGGCCATTATCATCCCCATTTCCCCTTGGAGGAAACCGAGGCTCAGAGAGGTAAATCATTTGCTGGAAGTCACACAGCTCCTGAGTGATAGCCAAGATTGGACTCTGGGCCCTCTGATTCCAGCATCTGTGCCTTTCACTCCTCTACCTCAGTTTCCTTATCTGTACAAAAGACTCATAATCATGCTTTACGCTAGAGTTGTCAGGAGGTTAAGTGAAAGGACCACGAGCAATACTGTCCATAGGAAACAGAATACAAGCCACACATGTGACTTTAAATTTTCTAGTAGCTGCATATTTTTAAAAATTTTTAATTGAAGTATAGCTGATTTACCACATTGTGCCAGTGCATCTTTTAAAAAGTAAAAACAAACAGGTTACCTTAAAGAATTTGTTATTTCACCCTGTGTGTCCAAAATCTTGTCATCTCAACATGCAATCAATACTTCAAAAATTATTGAGATATTTTTACATTCTTGTTTCCAAACCAAGTTTTCAGAATCCAATCAATGTGTAATGTGATGGTCACAGCACATCTCAATTCATATGAGAAACTTTTATTAGAATTACTTGATCTATATTAAGATCCCGTGAAACTTACAGTTGCATAAGTAGATTCCTATACTCAAGTTCTTTGAAACCTACAGAAGTTTTCCAATAATTGGATCAAGGAACAGTTTCTAAATTCAATGATTTTTTTCATTTCGGCATTTGTTTTGGACAGTACTTTTTATTACTTTTTGTTTTTGAGATACAATTTTCGATTGAGAAATTGTCCTCTTATCCTTATCCCTTTTCATACCCTGTTTTCCCACACTCCCAATAATCACACTATTAGTTGAAGCTTAAATTAGATGAAATGAAAAACTAAATTCCTCAGTTTTGCTGGTCACAACAGGAATGCCCAGTTTTCACATGGGGCTGGTCTCAAGGGCTATCTTGGAAAGCACAGATCTAAAAGGTGTTCATCATTGCTCGAAATGTTCTTTGACAGCAATGCCCAGACACATAGTGAGTGCTCACGGTGAATGGAGTTGTTTTTGAGCACTGAATCTGTTCTTGAGCTTGTACCCTGAGCTTCCTACTTTCCCCTCCTCTGTCTATGGAACCTCAAACAGCCCAGTGAGTCATCTATCATCCCCTTTTACAGCGGAGGACACTGAGGCCCAGAGAGAGCAGTCACCTGCCAGCGGACACAGAGTCGGAACTTGGAGGAAGTCAGCTAGAACCTGGTCCTTTCCTTGGCCACACTGCTCCTGTCACTGTCCCCCCGGGATGGAGGCAACGCCAGCACCCACCATCAGCTCTCCCTTCACCCCTTTGTACAAAGCCCTTGTCCCCAGGAAACTGTACATAAATCATCATTTTCTACCAGCTCTGGCCAGGTTTGTCTGTGGATGGGACACGGTGTGTGTATGGGGCCGTTTGGGTTAGGGTTTGGTTTTACAGTTAATGCAATGTTTCATTCAATACCTATTTTCTGAGTCCTCCTGGGGCCCAGGGCCAGAAGAGGGTAATGCTGGGACCCAGACGTGAATCGGAACCAGCCCCGCCCTCTCGGGATTCCTGGTCCAGAGGGGAGAAGACGTCGGCCCCAGAGATCCCCAGTACACACGATGACACACGCTCTAATGGAGGTGGCGTAGACACTGTGAGATCCCCCAGGCGGTACCTGAGCCAGCCCGAGCTCTCTAAAGGGAAGGACTCAAGCCAGATTTTAGAAAACGGGGTGTGGGGGCGGAGGTAGGGGGGACGGCGTCCCAGTCAAGGGACACTTTCACGGCAAAGGCTTTATCCAGAAAATCCAGAAAGTGAGAAGCTCCTTTGGGGAACACTCGGGCATCTAGAAGTCATTCTTTCATTCGTCAGCTCTCAAACGGAAGACTATCTCCACCTGTTTACCAGGTGGGAACATTGAAGCCCACACACGGCTTAGGGATTTAGTCAGATCACAAGTCAGACAGGCACTGGAATTCAGATCTCTAAGCCTTGGCGGAGCGCTGAAGTGCCAGCCCTCCTGGCCCCCTGCAGGCCACCACGTGCCCTGCAGCGCGACATCGCTTCAGGGGGTAACCGCCTCCCCTCCAGAATTCCTGGCCCCGCCCATCAGCAAGCAGCAGGCAACTCACACGAGGCTTACCAGCCCCTCAAGAATACTGCAGCGGAGGCTGAAGAGCACCGCCCCCTACCCCACGTGATCTCGCCCGGCTCAGCCATGGCCGCCTAGGCTCGATGGGAGCGATACTGATTGGACAGTCAGAAGATGACCCGCCTCCCAGTGGGGCATTTCTGCGCACGCGCCTGACACTCTGGCCAATGAGAAGACAGAAAAGGGCCGTGTTGCGTCACTTCTTCCGCCCCTGTTTCAAGGGATAAGAAACCCTGCGTCTAGGGTTCCTTCTTTCCCAGGCGGCTGCCGAAGATGGCGGAGGGGCAGGTACAGGCTCCGCGCGGGCCGGGGCGGCGTGGGGCCGGGTGGGGTCCAGGCCGGACCGGGGTTGGACCTCTTTTCTCTCGTAAGTCTGCTGTGGAACTTAAGGACGGTAACTGAGCAAAGCAGAAAGCTTTCGGGGTAAGAGAAATCCAAAACGGGAATATAAGGCAGTTTTTGCGCTCTGGGCTGGCTAAGAATGCGGCATCACTTTTCCCTCGAGGGGCAGTCATCGGGGCTTCCTACACAAAAGTTATTTTTAAATTAGGCCTCATTGATCTAGATCTTGGCGGAATTAAACTGGTGTGTCCCCAGCAATGGGAAAGCACGCTGAAGGCGGCTACGCCACCTGGGGACGGTGAGAAGCCGGGGGTAGGCCAAAATGGAAGGTATTTCCGCCCTGCCCAGGCGCCGGTTGCTTCGGCCACGTGAAAGTGTGCACCAGGGTTCTCTTGCATGTGGGGCAGGCACAAATTGCTGTGCTTTGTGGTTAGATGGAGTCTAAAAGTGCCAGTGCTAGCAACTGGACTGAATGAAATGTTCCAGGTTCTTGAGACAGTCTTAATTGCTTAACCAGCTAGAGGCCCTCAAGAAAGGTAGAAGCTTACCACTGACTCTTCTCCGACTCCTTGTGTAACCTATTCCTGATAAAGGGAGGGAGTGGCTCTGGAAGGGGTGAACATGTGATGGGGTCTATGGTTCAGGAAGGAGAATTAAGTTTGAAGCCAGAGAAGTGGTAGAGTTCTCTGAACATGGGTTCCTGCGTTCACATAACATACACTTTGTAAGAGCTGGAACTTCTGAAAAGAAGCTAAGGATTGGATTAGTATTTGAGCNTGTGATGGGGTCTATGGTTCAGGAAGGAGAATTAAGTTTGAAGCCAGAGAAGTGGTAGAGTTCTCTGAACATGGGTTCCTGCGTTCACATAACATACACTTTGTAAGAGCTGGAACTTCTGAAAAGAAGCTAAGGATTGGATTAGTATTTGAGCCGTTAAAGCTTGCCTAAGGATGCAGAGCTAGTCAGTACCTGAGCAGACTTGGGTTTTTGACTACCGTACCTAGCTTCACTGGCCCTGAACCTATTTGCTTTGATACTCACACTAGTCCAGGTTCTACAGGGTGCATTCAGATTACCGGTTCCTCTAACTGGGTGATCAGTGTTGCTTCAGATTGTAGCTTATTCTCTGACCATGAACCATAACCTGAGCATAAAGGTGCCTGCCCTTGAAGCAGCTGAAATGTGAGGGATTGGCTTATTTTGTATCTTACCCGCTCGCTGAAATTCTGAGTTAGTCATTTGCTTTCTTGGCTATCTCTAAAGTGAGCCTTAAATTCTAGTTTTGGGTCTGATATCTGGTTAGCAGGCATTCTGTGAGGTAAGTGAAGTAATGGAGAAGAGTAATTGGTTGAGGTGGGCAGTGAAAGTTGTGGGTGCCTCTGAGCCCTTCTGAGCTCTTCAACCTGTCTCCAACAGGTCCTGGTGCTCGATGGCCGAGGCCATCTCCTGGGCCGCCTGGCGGCCATTGTGGCCAAGCAGGTGCTTCTGGGTAAGTCTGCCCACAGCTCCCACCAGACATGAGCTTGCAGGTCAGTGATGAGCAAAAATCACCATCTTTCGTTTGAGTCTCACGACCGTGAGATCAACCCCATGCACCGCTCTGAGACCTGCCAGCATCCTCCTTTCCCGGGTCAGGGGCTCTGAATTAAAAACGTGTTTCGTTGGAGTAACAAATTGACCTTTAGCATGAGACCAGCTCCACCAGTTAGCGCTCTGTGACTTGGGGCAGGAAATTCTGGTGTGTTTGCACAGGGGCAAGTTTCAGGCAGGGCTGGGATCTCCTTTCTGGGCAATAACTGGGCACCTGGCTTCCTGACCTTTGCCCTCCTTGATTGTTCCATTTTCCATTCCCTCTAGGCCGGAAGGTTGTGGTCGTGCGCTGTGAGGGCATCAACATTTCTGGCAATTTCTACAGAAATAAGTGTGAGTTAGGGCCTGGGAGGAGGGTTGGGGAGAGTGGACCTGTGTGGGACTCAGGCTTCACAGACTTGGGAAGCAGACCGCCTCCCCCAGTGGTGGGAGGTGCAAGTCTGAGTACCCTAGCAGGCCTTCAGAAGTGAGGTCGTGGCATTGGAAGGAGTTACTGCCTGGCTGGGGACTATGAGGCCTTACACGCTCTCCCTTCTTCCCAGTGAAATACCTGGCCTTTCTCCGCAAGCGGATGAACACCAACCCCTCCCGTGGCCCCTACCACTTCCGAGCCCCCAGCCGCATCTTCTGGCGGACAGTGCGAGGTAAGCTGGGCCCAGGGACCGCAGGTGCTGAGGGGGCAGGTAGCCAGTGATGAAGACTTCTCCCACTCGTGTTCGAGTTTCCCAACCGTGAGATGACTCCACATGCACTACCATCTGAGGCCACCTGTCTGCCTGCCTGGATGGGACAGCGGCTCCCCCACGTGCCCCACTGAGCAGGCCTGCTGTCCTCTGTCTACAGGCATGCTGCCCCACAAGACCAAGCGGGGCCAGGCTGCTCTGGAGCGCCTCAAGGTGTTTGATGGGATCCCACCACCCTATGACAAGGTGAGCAGGACCCAGCGCCCTCAACAGTGTCCCTGTGGCTGGCGTCGGTGATGTTCTGGAATTACCTACATTGTTTGATCCCCGTGAAAAGAGCACCTGCTGAGACGCCTGCCCCAGCTAGCTTTCTTCCCTATCTGTCCCTCACTCCAGGTCTCTAAGCCCCTCTCCTTCTCTAACAGAAAAAGCGAATGGTGGTTCCTGCTGCCCTCAAGGTGGTGCGTCTGAAGCCTACTCGCAAGGTGAGCCTCCATATCTTGCTGAGTGATACCCTTGGGATTCTCAGGTTTCCTGGGAGGGTGCGCTGAGGCCCCTAGGACTGGCAGATGATGGTTTTTTTCTCACGATGGTCTGCGGATGCCATTGCGGGCAATGCCGAAAATGCCAATGGCTCAGCTGATGCCAGGAGGAATGGGGAGCATGGCTTTCCTGACGAGCTGGAAGGCTCTAGGACAGGATGTTAATGCCCCTCCCCTAGTCACCCTGGCCTCCTTTTCTAACAGCTTTGTTTCTTCTCCCTCCCCTCTAGTTTGCCTACCTAGGGCGCCTGGCTCATGAGGTTGGCTGGAAGTACCAGGCAGTAACGGCCACCTTGGAGGAGAAAAGAAAGGAGAAAGCCAAGATTCACTACCGGAAAAAGAAGCAGCTCATGGTGAGGGTGGGATTGGTACTGGAGGGGCGCCACATCCCCAGGCAGCTGGCAACTCTAACCTGTTTGTTAGGCCTTTGGAAGTCTCTGCCTGAGGCTCACTGTGGGTATGGGGAGTGGGATGGGATCCCTGGGATGAGGACAGTCCCAGGGAGCAGCCCCTGATCACTGTCTGTCATCTTGGCCCCACAGAGGCTACGGAAGCAGGCCGAAAAGAACATCGAGAAGAAAATTGGCAAATTCACAGAGGTCCTCAAGACTCACGGATTCCTAGTCTGAGCCAAATAAAATTGACTGTTTATTNGGATCCCTGGGATGAGGACAGTCCCAGGGAGCAGCCCCTGATCACTGTCTGTCATCTTGGCCCCACAGAGGCTACGGAAGCAGGCCGAAAAGAACATTGAGAAGAAAATTGGCAAATTCACAGAGGTCCTCAAGACTCACGGATTCCTAGTCTGAGCCAAATAAAATTGACTGTTTATTCTTCATGCTTGGCCTGGCCTGCCCTTCCTCCATCGCCACCTTAGGATGTGGGGGCCCCAGGGGCTGCCATGCAGGTGCCAACAGGCAGAACGGGGTATAGCCAAGGGGCATTAGTCAGTGTAGGCAGGTCCAGGGGCTGTGCAGGCATCGCTAGTCTGCAGCCTGTTTGTTCGTGAGACCTTTAAGACGAACAGCTGGAACAACCAGTCCAGTTGCAATATTGGCAGAAGTGAGCTGGAAGACTATTGGAAGGGATTCGCATGACTTAAAGGGAGTCTGTTCATGCTTCCCACGTGGTCGGATACTATACTCTGCAGCTGTTAGGATGTGAGAGAATGCCCAAAAAGTGTCTCTGGAAGAGAAGTTTCAGCCAAGGGGTCACAGGCATTGCCCTTGTGTCTTCCCTATATTTTGTGATCCAAAACCAATAAATTATTTTTTTAAAGAAATGTGGCGTCTTTGCAGTGTGTGTCTGCTGTAGAGGCAGGCCCAGGGGAGCAAGGCTCTCGGCTGACGGGGGACTTGGAGAATAAGACTAGCAGGTGGATCAGAAACTGCCTTTCATGAAGAGTTGACCTTGGTAGAGATTTCACATGCCAAGGGCTTTGAGATGGCTGTGGGTTTGTGGGTATTTATGGCCTGTAGAGCCGGGTGTTGCCCATTTTACATAAAATTGCCTCCCTTATTCAGCTGCAAAGTATGGAATTGGCCACTCTCCCCTAAAATCAGCCTTTCACTGGGGCATGTGGGGTTTTCAGTCTGTACCATGTAAGGCCCTAATGCAGAGATAGGTGACGAGGTATTAGAGAAGTGAGAAGGTTGTTTTTAAAGATTAAAACTAGACCTGTTAGATCTGCCAGGAAGAGTCCCTGAAAGGGTCGAGGTACCTAGACCTTGGTCACCTCTCAACACCCAGGAGGGCCCCCTGCCCCATCTTAGGTTCTGTGCAGTCTGGTGTCACCGCTTAGGACACCCAGAGGGGTCTGGCTTGACCAAGGTACATCCATCTGTACTGGGAGGAAGGCTAGATTCCTGCTGCCCTTTGAGACTGGTGGGCAGTACTTGGTGTGTGTGGGTTCACTGAGCAGTAATAACTTCCACACTGCCATTCTATCCTGCTTAGTCTCCAAAATGTCCAAGACTGGCTCAAGTTTTCTCAGGATCATTTTGCAAATGGGTGGTGTCCCTGCCCCTCCTGGGGGCTCCTGCTCTCTAGCAGAGCTGCCTCCAGAACCAACTGAAAATCCTACTAGAGTGTAAATCGTGGCACTGTGTTAGAGCAGCACAATAGGTTGCCCAAACCACTTAATTTTGGCTTAAAAATGTAAAACTTGCCACTTCAAAAGACATGCAACATTGGGACTTCCCTGGTGGTCCAGTGGCTAAGACGACTCTGAATGCAGAAGGCCTGTGGGTTCCATCCCTAGTCAAGGAATTAGATCCCACCTGCTGCAACTAAAGATCAAAAGTCCCATGAATGGGAACTAAGACCCTGTACAGTCAAGTATTAAGCTAAATGTTAAAACACCTAAAAAGATTACATGTCAGATAGGAGAAGGTATTGATGAGTCGTTTCTATTGAAGGACTTGAATACCAAATACATAGAAAAATGCTTAAAACTCAGTAACAATGAGCCAACCAACAAAAACTTAGGCCCAGAATTTGAAAACTGCTTTCACCAAAGAAGATACACAAATATTAATAAGCATGTGAAGAGATGCTCATCCTTCCCCATTAAAGAAGATAAATCTCCAGGCATAACCTTAATCATTCCTGGGGGAGAAATACAAGGAATCAGAACCTCTGGGCCAACAGAAGGAACGTTCCCAAACTGCCCAAAGTGAAGTGAAGTTGCTGAGTCGTGTTCGACGCTGCGACCCCATGGGCTGTAGCCTACCAAGCTCCTCTGTCCATGGGATTTTCCAGGCAATAGTACTGGAGTGGATTGCCATTTCCTTCTCCAGAGGATCTTCCTGACTCAGGGATCAAACATGGGGTCTCCCACATTGTAGACAGACGCTTTACCATCTGAGCTACCAGGGAAGTCCAAACAGCCCAAAGCGCCCTCCAACAGCACTCTAGTCCCATATCAGCTTCAACCCCTGGGCTACAGCAACCCTGGACACACTGGTCCTTGGGCTGGACCCAGAGGAATGACTTGTTTTAACAGGCATTTCAGTGCTCCCTGGTGGCTTCCCTTGTGGCTCAGACGGTAAGGCGTCTGTCTACTATGCGGGAGACCACGGTTCGATCCCTGGGTCGGGAAGTTCCCCTGGAGAAGGAAATGGCAACCCACTCCAGTATTCTTGCCTGGAAAATCCCATGGACAGAGGAGCCCAGTAGGGTACAGTCCATGGGGTCGCAAAGAGTTGGACATGACTGAGCGACTTCACTTCACTTCACTTCAGTGCTCCCTGAGGAGGGGGCCCTTCTGTACTCCAGTGTTTGCATTTCTGTTGTGAAATGCTACGAAATGTCAGATCTGTCAGAGACAGGAAAATACGCCCTCAAGTGATAACTAAAGTTGGCTGAAGTTTGTTACCGAGCACCAAGGCTGTTCACACCACAGTTCAAAAAATTCAAGGTGGCGGTTTGTAAGCAGCCTTAAAATAGTAATAAATTGAATAGAAATGAAAAGAAAAAAATGTATTACAGAAGGTAAAGGAGAGAGTTTAAAGACTTAAAAATCAGACAAGTTGACGAAGGCAGGGGAGAGTAAGACAGAGAGAAGTGTGGTCATGGCTTCCCTAGTGGCTCAGAGGATAAAGCATCTGCCTGCAATGCAGGAGACCTGGGTTTGATCCCTGGGTCAGGAAGATCCTCTGGAGAAGGAAACGGCAACCCACTCCAGTATTCTTGCCTGGAGAATCCCATGGACAGAGAAACCTGGTAGACTACAGTCCATAGGATCACAAAGAGTTGGACACGACTGAGTGACTTCACTTTACTTCACTTCAAGTGTGTTCACAATACAAAAAGCATTTCCTACTGTTGAGTTGTGATCAACACCACCTAGAAGCTAAGGACCTGAACATCTCCAAATTGCCCTCACGCCCTCAGAGTGGAACAGTATTTCTTTTATTTGCTCTTCCCTTATCATCAAAATCTCACCAGCTGCTCTTAGCAATTTGCAAAGTATTGAGCATTTAAGACACCAGACAGGAAATCATACCTAATCTCACCACCTGGAGATGTAAACCACTAGGGCAATGTCATGTATTTCCTTCCAGGCTTTTTTCTACATTAACTTTCATACACAGTTTAGCACATACTGTAGGCAGCAACTCCAGGTTCCCTCTTTTTTAAAACTAAATATAAATTCTTTCCAAGTTATTCAAGAACTCTAGAACCTTTTTCTTCACAAAAAAAAAAAATTATAAAACTACAAGATCACTGGGAGGAAGATACAGCAGGTTTTAAAACAAAAAGTCTCTCTTCCTTAATGCTATCCCAGAGGGACTGAAACAGTGACGATTAAAAATGAACCATTCATCACTTATATGTGAGCTCTAAAATAGAACACAAGTGAACTTATCTACGAAACAGAAATAGATTTCATAGAGAACAAACCTGTGGTTGCCATGTGGGGGGTGAGGGAGCGATGGATTGGGAGTTTGGGATTAGCAGATGCCAATTATTATATATAGAATGGATAATCAAATGCATAGCACAGGGAACTATATTCAATATCCTGTGATAAACCATAATGGGAAATATGAAAAAGAATGTATATATATATATATATAATATATATATATATGTAAAATTGAATCACTTTGCTATACATCTGAAACACAACATTCCAAATAAACTATAATTGTTTTTTTTAATTGGAAAAAAAAATCAAAAGAATATTTTGTGACCCTTGTAGAAGTTTGTTAGGAGCATAGATTGTATGTTCTAAATGCAGTGCTTAAAAAAATCTTTACTAGACTTGTAAGTGGAAAAAAAAAACACCCTCATGTTTTCTTCTAATATATAGCTTCTTCATGGCTTCATTTCTCAAACCTACCTAAATTTTATCCCTACACATCAGAAATTTACGTTTGCATAAAGTAGGAAGTAGGGATCCAACTTTATCTTCAGGTGGTCTCACACTTGTCCTAACACAAAATTACTGAATAGTTTGTATATTCCCCAGGGATTTTAATTGCACCTGTCACCATATGCTAAATTCTCAGCGTCTGATCTATTTTTGGACTTCCTAGAAGATATATTTTAAATATTTACATTAAAGAAGTTAACTTTTTACTTAAATGTGACATAATATTTGCTCATTTACTTAAATATTTATATTGAAGAAACCAATTTTTATTTGTAAAAGAAATTGCATTTAACACACCCACACAAGTATAATAATGTACCAGGATTTCTTTTAAAATGATTAATTCAAAGGCAATTTGAAGCAGAATAAAACATACATTTAAGTCTTATATATATTGATTATGAACTCAGTGCAACTTTGTACATTGAACTGGAATAGTCTAGCAAAAGCCTAAATTTGAGGTCTTTGGTGAATGTGAAGCCTCAGCGAGAGTGCTGGGAAAATTCAGGCCAAGACTTAATTAAGGAAAGAGGCCAAAGTCTGGAGTTTGAATTCTCCCAACAAGTCCCAAATCAGGGTGTTACAAGACACCGGGTTGTTGCCCACACTGGCCAGAAGGGGGCCTAGTACGCAAAAAGTGCGAAGTGAATGTAAAAAGGACTCTGGTGTTCCTTCTTTAAAAGTTCGTTTAAGTTCATTCGTTCAGTCGTGTCCAACTCTGCGATCCCATGGGCTGCAGCATGCCAGGCCTCCCTGTCCACCACCAACTTCCGGAGTTTACCCAAACTCATGTCCATGGATTCGGTGATGCCATCCAACCATCTCATCCTCTGTCATCCCCTTCTCCTGCCTTCAATCTTTCCCAGCATCAGTGTCTTTTCAGATGAGACAGCTCTTCACATAAGGTGGCCAAAGTATTGAAAGTACTGAAGTTTCAGCTTCTACATCAGTGCTTCAAATGAACACACTGGACTGATCTCCTTAGGATGGACTGGTTGTATCTTCTTGCAGTCCTAGGGACTCTCATGAGTCTTCTCCAACACCACAGTTTAAAAGCATCAATTCTTCGGCGCTCAGCTTTCTTTATAGTCCAACTCTCACATCCATACATGACTACTGGAAAAACCACAGCTTTGACAAGACGGACTTTTGTCGGCAAAGTAATGTCTCTGCTTTTTAATGAGATGTCTAGGTTGGTCATAACTTTTCTTCCAAGGAGCAAGCATCTTTTAATTTCTTTAAAGGTAGGTGATGAAGAAGGCAGGAGACAGACTACTCAGGTTAAATTCCCAAATTCCCAATTATGCCTCAGTTTCCACATCTGCAAAATGGGAATTATCAGAGCCATCCTTAGTGTGTTAGCACAATTCTGCGTACATGGTAATTGCTATTAGCTTTTTGCTTTCCAAAAATTTGTAAAATAATAAATTGATATTCAGATTTGGACCTCCACTCACCAACCCAGTAGATAACTAGCTCCATGTGGCTATTTAAATCGAATAAAATTAGAAGTAAAAATTGAGGTTCACAGTCACACGCACCCCACTTACAGTGCCAGTGACCAGTGTGTTGGACAGCGCAGATAGAAAGCATTTGCATCATAGCGGGGTGTACTATTGGACAGCGCTGCTCAACAATTAGCAGAAGGCCTTTTTATTTTTTTTAATTGAATTAAAATTTTCAACGAAGCCACTCTCTGGGGAAAAAACGGCCCACAAATGAAAACGACTTTTATTAAACTTCAGAAGTTNTTTAATTCTGGAGCCGCCTATTTTAGTTAAGGAGTGCATCCTGGTTGGATGTCTTTGAATAATTTTTGCTGAACAGTTTTGGTGTTTGAGGCATGGTTTTGTATCGCTGGGGCTTTCAGGAATGAATGCTCCAGGTGGTAGGAAGTATTTTAGACCATAAATGCTGATGTAACCTTGGGTTCAGAGTTGAGTCTGAATTACAGGTATATTTGGGTTATTGTCTTGGAAGATAATTCTGGGGCGCTTGGCGCTGGTGGCCAGAGTTCAGGGAGTTAAGTACCTGACAAGATGGTATTGAGATTTTGTGACGCTTTCCAGGCCAGGTTGATGCCTGCTCAGGTCTTACCAGCTTCCTCCTCATCCCCATAGACAGAACGTGCGTACCAAAAGCAACCGACCATCTTTCAAAATAAGAAGAGGGTCCTGCTTGGAGAAACTGGCAAAGAAAAGCTCCCTCGATACTACAAGAACATTGGTCTGGGCTTCAAGACTCCAAAGGAGGTACGGGCACCCTCAGAAGAAAGGAGGAGACCCCTGTGTCCCTGCACATGTGCCCAAATTGAGTTGACCTATCCACATCTCAGTGGCTGCTGCTGGGAACTGTAGTTTGGGTGTTTAGAGAGGCTATGCCCTGTTCTTTTCAGGAACTATATTCAGGGCTCCCTAACCCTCCTTATCTCTTTAGGCCATCGAGGGCACCTATATTGACAAGAAATGCCCTTTTACGGGTAACGTCTCCATTCGAGGGCGGATCCTGTCTGGTGAGTGAGGACCTCCAGAGGCTTGGGTTCAGATTCCTGGGTCTGAGGAAAAAAGGGCTGGGGACACTGAGGCTCCAGGGTCCTGGGTTGGGGAAGGGGTTGGCAGACTTCTGGTGACCCCAGGGGGACACTTGGCAAATGTCTGTTTCACGATGGTCTTCAGACGCCCACCCTGGGCAGTGCTGAGAAGGCCACTTGGCACAACTGATGCTGGAAGCAGGGCTTCCTGGGAACCCTACTCAGCGGTGGACGCCCCAGGCTGCTTCCCTGTGGGGCCTGACCAGGAACTGCCCCCTGTCCCCCGCAGGCGTGGTGACCAAAATGAAGATGCAGAGGACCATCGTCATCCGCCGAGACTACCTTCACTACATCCGAAAGTACAACCGCTTCGAGAAGCGCCACAAGAACATGTCCGTGCACCTTTCTCCCTGCTTCAGGTGAGCAGGGTTGGCTGCGCTCCTGGGCAGGGAGGAGGGGTTGGGCTGCACAGGAGTGAGTGATGTGGGACCAGACCTGGCTGCCGTGTGGAGGTCATCAGCTGTTGGGGCGGGTAGTAAAGGGGTCCTGTATCATCATCTTTGTGAGCCTTCAGTGCCCTGCAAAAGACATGACAGATGGAGGTCTTCTGTCCCTGGAAGGGGCGGACCGTCCTCTGCATGTCCTGGAACCTGCGGCCTTAAACATTGTTGGTGCTCAGTAATTACCTGGGGGCGGGTGAAACTGGAAATAGGAGCTTGGTTGGGGTTTGGAGGAGCCAAAGCTGAGAGGCTCCGCCTAGAGACACGAAGATGCCTTTAGGGCCTGCTGAGAGCAGAGCCGTCCCTAACCCCGGCCTGCTCCCCTCCACAGGGACGTCCAGATCGGCGACATCGTCACGGTGGGCGAGTGCCGGCCCCTGAGCAAGACCGTGCGCTTCAACGTGCTCAAGGTCACCAAGGCTGCCGGCACCAAGAAGCAGTTCCAGAAGTTCTGAGACTGGACCTCCGCCTGCTGTCCCAAACACAATAAAGTTATTTTCCCAGGCTCTGGAAGGCTCTGGCTGTTGGCCCCTACAAGAGGGAGGGCTTGTCCCCAGGAATTAAGTGGGGTTGGTGTGGAAGGTGGGATTCGTCTTCATCTTCTGGGGGCATAAAGATGGGGACCACATCCTGCCTCCTGCCCTCACGTCTGGGTGAAGCGACCTGTATCAAGATGCTGCCTCCTCTGACGTTTTGGTCTTTGTTACCTTTTGGTGTTGCGCACATGAGGCCTTTCTACCTGGTCCTGAGCTCCCCCGCAAGTCTCTGGGGAGGAAGTGAGTGAGGGTGGAGGTTCCTGGGTTCTCTAGACTCTCAGCCTTTTCTGGTCTCTGTGGGGAGGGGGAAGAAGAAATATCTGCCCTCTTGGCTTTGCTGGGTGTCAGCGTCGGTGGGTTGGGTGGGCTTGAGTTCAAAGCTGCCTGTTGCGGAGTTGAAGGTCTTGAACTCAAGTTGGGATTGTCTTCTGACGGGAAAGCAAGGCACCCACCTTACCCCTGCACATCCCGCCGTCCCTCTTAAGTGAGCACCATGCCTCTTTGCAGATCAGTGAACTCATCTGAGGGGGCAGGCAAGTACTCTGCTTAGGGTCTCAGGAAGTACCTAAGCTGCAGGCATCAGATGATGGCGACTACTTTGCCCAAAAATCCTAGTAAGGAAAATGGCCTAGGGGGCATAGCGAGGCCAGCCAGCAGTGAGGGGTCACAGGTGGCTGCGTGGATAGGAAGTCCCTCAAGGTGGGACTGAATCAGGAGACCAGATGGGGTGGCTTTGGGTGAGGAGAAATTGGAGATGGGGAAAAACGAGGGCAAGGCAAAGGAAAGGTTTCTGACAGCCAGACAGGGCAACCTCGAGTGTCAGGGTGGAAACTCAGGAGATGGGGAGAGCTTAACAGTTGGTATTAGCAGGAAAGGCTTTCTGCTAGAGACAAATGGGGAAAGGAAGAGGGACCTTGAGTGTCAGATACAGAGATGTGAGACACCCCTCTGCTGAACACCAGTCAGACGGAGAAGCAGGTACAGAGACACGCATGGAGCAGGTGAGGCAGGAGGGTGGCAGGTGAGGAGAGGGAGACAGCAGAGACCCTCACCTGAGCCACAACGGGGCAGAGATGGAGGCTCAGGTTTAGGGGAGGCGCTGGAGTTACCCCCGTTAACTCCACCTTGGAGGCCTGGTGCTGCTGGGATCCCCAGGTCCCTGCCTCCCCGTACCTGTACCAGGGACCAAGACACACACTGGTACAAGGGTTGGGAGACAGGGCCGTGAGGAGAGACGCTGCCGCCGCCGCTGCTGCCGCCTCCAGGGACTTTGCATCTGGACCGCCCGGGGGCTCCTTTTTACCCAGGCCTGGTGAGGGCGGGGGTTCCTGCCAGAGGAAGTGGGGCCGCATCAAAGAGGGCAGGAAGGGGCAGGGACAGGTCAGAAGGGGGCACGCCCCGAGGTTCAGCCTCCGAGCCCGCCCCAGCTGGTGCTGGAGGGTGGGAGACCCCGTGGAGGGGCACTGGGACGCAGAGAGTGGGGGACAGCGATGGGGGCCAGGGAAAGGCAGATCCGGAGAGACAGGGTGGGGAACGGAGACCCAGAGGGGGACCTGGGGCCGCTCCGGGAGCCCCCACCCGCAGGTGTTTCCGTCCGGGGTGGGGCCACCGTGTTTACAACAACAACAGGCCCGCTCCTCTGTTTCCTCCCAGCGGTGGGTTGCTGGGCGTCTCCTTGGCACCCCATTGTCAGGCTACCTAGTGTCGGGTGCAGCCCTGACCTGGTGGGGACCTCCTGATGGTCAGTGCACAAAATCCAAGGAGAAAGTCCCCAGGGCCCTGTCAGTTCTCTGTTCCGATGACCTGGACGAGGACATTACCTGCAGTTCTGTTTGTTTTGGCTGCTCTGGGTCTTCCTTGTGGCAAACGGGCTCCTTGTGGCAGCTTGCAGCCTTTCTCTAGTTACAATGCAAGGGCTACAGAGTGGGTGGGCTCAGTAGTTGCCCCGCAGGATGTTGGATTTTAATTCACTGACCAGGGCTCAAAACCGCATCCCCTGCATTGGAAGGCGGATTCTTAACCATTGGACTGAGACAGGAGATAGAGGGGCTCCAGGTTAGACATTACAGCTGGCCTCCTGTTTGCATTTCACGGAGCACAAAGATGTGGGCTTCAGGCTGGATCCTTAACAACTGTTAGCATTTCCTGAGACGAGATAAATGAGCTCCAGTTGAGGAATTTACAATCAGCCTCCCGTTTGCTCTGCAAAATGGAAGTAACAGCAGAAACAGGGTAAATAGCCAGTGTTTGTCTCTTGTAAACACTTTAAGGTAATAGGGAGGGCAAGGACAAAGAGGGGCAAAACCCTGTTTGAATAAAGGATTACGGGATCTTCACTCCCCCTCTTTTGGGACAAGGGAGACCCTACACATGCGCAAAAAGGCTCCTTGGAGGCCAAAAATCAGGGTATAATGCCAGGCCATAATGATTCTTGCTCCTCCCAGAAGCCTTCACTTTGAGATCCATCTTGGCTGAGCAGTGCGTGCGCACCCAGGGTAAGGGTCCCAGGGTAGGCCAGGTGTGGAAAAAGGAACCAGATATTGGGCTAAAGGTAAACAAAGACCTGGAAGAACTGACCTATATAAACGACTTAACCGCCTCCTTACCGCGCCTCTCCTCGCTACGGGGGATGCCCACACCCTCTCTCTCTGGGTGTGCATCTCTGCCTGGCTTCTGTCTTAACAGAGCAAACCACTTCTGTGTGTGTGCTCCCCACATTTGTTGCTGTGCTCTGTCTCTAGCAATAAACTTTGTACCTGCCTTGATAGTTTCTGCCTCCGTGATAACTGCATTTTTCACTGGGGCCAAAGAGCCAGGGAAAAATAGTTTCTAGCCTCTAGCCCTTGCTGGTCTGGTGGCCAGGATTCCAGGCTACCCAGTTCATTTCTTGGGAAGGAATTAAATCTCGCTTCAAGCCACTGCTCACTGCCACCTCACTGAGACCAGGACCACCAGGAGGGTCCCCACCTGCCCTTCTCAGAGCCCTGTGGCAGCTAGAGACATGACTCCTGGGCACAGCTCAGGAGAGCTTGCCCTCTGCCTGCCTGCTCCTCCCACCCTCCCTGCACCCCAGACCTGCTCCCTGCTCTGACCCTTTGCACTGGCTGTGCCCTCTGCCCAGAACTTCTAACCCCAGGCTTCCACTTGCTGCTTCCCGCACCCCTTAACCTCTAGTTCTCACTAACCTCTTTCCATCTGACAGAACCTCCAGCCCTCCCGGTGCCCCCTCCCTGCCTGAATGTCCCACATAGCCAGGAAAGCCTGGTCATGGCATATTTGTATATTTGTTGCACAGATCCTGTATGACCGGGCACACTTATTAGTTAACCTGTTAACTGCTGGAATATAAACTCCAAGAAGGGGGAAAAAAAATCTCTGCAACCCTAGCACCTGGAACAAACTGTGAGTGCGCCGCACACGTTTACTCGAGTGTGTGAATCCTTTTAAGGTTAAATCCCAAATGAATTAATTTTTTAAAAAGTTAAATCCCCACATTCTCACAGGCCAGGCTTGACCCCTAGCATTACCCCAGATCCGTCTCTTGGTGGGTGTCAAGCCAAAAGACCCCCACTGAGCCAAAGATCAGGAAAAGGAAGTTTTGTTATAACTTGCCACAAGTAAGGGGAACACCAGGGACCCTCCCCGAAGGAGTGTCTCGCCAGCAGCAAAATTGGGGAAGTTTTAAGCTAAGGGAGCAAGCACATTCATGGGGTGGGGGTGGTGGAGCAGAGGAGAAATCAGCACAGAACTGGGGCAAAGTTCATCCGAGCCCTAACTAGTTATTGAAGTCTGGAGGGGCAATATCATTCCAGCCTTCACCTGGGTGGGGTCCCAGTTACTGCAGAACTCAAAGATTGTATCGGATGGTTCTGTATGAGGAATTAGGACTCTGTTTTATTGTTTCTTGACAGCTTTTCCTTTTTCCTGTATGCCCCCTCTTCCAGTAAAGAATCTGTCTGCAGGAGACCAAGGTTTGATTCCTGGGTCGGGAGGATCCCCTGGAAAAGGGAATGGCTATCCACTCCAGTACTCTTGCCTGGAGAACTCCCGGGACAGAGGACCCTGTCGCAAAGAGTCGGACACGACTGAGCGTCTCACACTTTCACGCTTTACTTCCCTGAAGATCACAGATTACTGAGACCTGTTCAAGGGCAAGCACAGGCTTAGATCACAGATGGCTTAACCCCTGGAAAAGGGAATGGCTATCCACTCCAGTACTCTTGCCTGGAGAACTCCCGGGACAGAGGACCCTGTCGCAAAGAGTCGGACACGACTGAGCGTCTCACACTTTCACGCTTTACTTCCCTGAAGATCACAGATTACTGAGACCTGTTCAAGGGCAAGCACAGGCTTAGATCACAGATGGCTTAGGCTAAAATGGCTTCTCTTACATCAAGAAAGTCACTCCTGGTTCTTTTTCTTCAGGGACCCCCTAACCTATCCACTTACACTGGGTCTCAAGGCACAGAGTAACCGGAAGCAGTGAACTTTCACAGAAACCTCGCAATGCTAGTATGAAGACTGCAGGCTCTGTTGCAGAGTCTAGCCCTACCCTCATTAGCTGCATAACTTTGGGGATGTTATTCCGGGAACCACGGGGCTTCAGTTTCCTAATCTGTAAAATCTTGCCTCCCTGCCTCTTTGGGAACATGAAATAGACTTACCTGTGTTATTGGGGGTAGAACTAGTTCTAGTAAGTGATACTTCTTAAGGAAGTGATTGTGTCACATTTCTGAGCCTATTGTTAGAGCAAAGCCTAGTGAGGCCTTGGCAAAGCCTCACTGAGTCGCCTTGGCCGGCGGAGGACAAGAATCTTTGGCAGGGGACTTCCCTGGTGGTCCAGTGGCTACGACTCTGTGATTCCAACACAGGGGGCCCAGGTTTGATCCCTGGTCAGGGAACTAGATCCCACATGCCACAGCTAAAGATCCTGCATGCTGCAAACAAGACCTGGTGCAGCCAAACAAATTTAAAAACTAAAAAGTCTTTGGCAGAAGGCCCTAGAAGTATCAATGGTTATGGAATCCTGGATCTACTACAGCAAATCCTGGTGGTTTGTCATGGGATCTTGAGACTATTTTAGCATGCTTCTGGAATATTCTGTTGCATGCCTTTTATAGGTATCCCCAGTGGTCATTTTCCAGGGAAATTAGCTTCAAGCATGTTTCAAAGCAGGCTCCCAGGTTATGATGACAGCAGGTGTCAGGACTGTTATATGAAAACAGGGCAGATATTGATTATATCATAATGTTTTGCAGCCTCACATCTATCAGAACAGGCCACAGGAATGTTCTGTTATAGCCAGACTGGCGAGCATTGTTGCAGCCCCTTGTGGTATTATATAGCACGACCTATAATAGATTATAGTGGGATCTCGGGGTCTTGTAACATTTTTAATTTTCCTTGTGGTCACAGTACATGGTATGTGGAATCTTAGTTCCCCCACCAGGGATGAAACCTGTGCACCTTGCTTTGGAAGCGCAGTGTCTTAACCACTGGACCACCACCAAGTACGTCCATTGTAACTGGTGGTTGCAATACCTGGGTTAGATGAGAGCCAGCACATGCGTATTATGTGTGGAGCAGGCACCTGGATTCATTTAACTAGCCCTAGGACTGCAAGTGGAACCTAGGAATATGGAATTGGAGCAGCTTCAGATGTGTGAGCAGCCTTGCTGTCGTATGTTAGCACTTCCCTGAGTTTTCCATCATTGGAAAACCCTGGAGTTTCGCATTACAGTAGGTCCGAGCTCTGTGGTATTTAATCAGAGACCCACCGATTGTTCCAGGGGTCCATACAGATTCTGCTAGAATATTCTAGAAGTTTTAGGGACCTATTAAACCAGCTGCCCCAGGTCTTTCACTACCGGCTTCCTTCATTCTGCTGATGCTTCCTGTGCTGGCCCCTGGGGATGCAAGAGCGAGCGAGACAGAGCCAGGGCCTGCCTACCATCTAGAGTGACCCTGGGGACTTTCACCCCACTGAGTGGGAGGCAGGCAGTGTGGGGAACAGGTTACTACTACGCTCTACTATGTGCCCCCGTGCCAAACCTTTGATTCACTGAAGCCTCTCTACCGAAGGAGGCACGATTATTATCCCACTTCCCAGATGAAACTGAGGCACAGAGAAGCCCACCGGAAAGAGAGGGGGTTTGGTTTCAAACTCTGGTGTGATTGCGTCTTGGGGTCAGGAGGGGGCGCTACAGTGCAGGGGAGAGAGGAGGGCCAGATGTTAAGGTGGTGATTCAGGAAGACAGCTCAGAACTGCCAGGGGCTATGTCCCCAGACACCAAGGGAGGCCTCATGAGTGAGCTCCCTGTGCTGTTGTTCCAAAGGAACCTTGGTTCGTTTTGAAGTTGGAGCTAAGCGCCCATATTTTCATTTACCCCTGGGCTCTGCACATTTCATAACTGTCCTGCTGTTTTCTATTACTTTATCATGGGCCCCTAGCGATGTGATAGTAGGACCCCACGGAATGTAAAAGGCATAGGCAAAGGGACTTCCCTGGTGGTCCACTGGTTAGGACTCGGTACTTTCACTGCTGGGGCCCAATCCCTGATCAGGGAAACTAAGATCCTGCAAGCTGCATGGCACACCCTGCCAACGCCACCCCACTCAAAAACAAAACAAAACCAAAACATACATGAGCAGGGATCATTAGAGCATAGGACCCTGGGGATAAGATATGAGACAGGCAGCAGATGCTGTAAATGGTCCCTGAAGACACAGAAGCTTCCAGTACACTTAGCAGCGATTCCTGGTGGGTATTAAGGGACCGTGAGAGCTTTTTCTTTTGAAGCAGGAAGGAGGAACATTATGAGCAATGTTCAGGTCGGACCTCTGAGAGGCCTCATGGCTAAACCCGGAGGTCATTCTGACAGGAGCAAAGGAAGACCCGAATGGGGACGCTACAGCAGAGCCAAGGGAGGGCACCCTCCGTGGCCGTGACCGTGCTGGGCTAGACAGTGTCCCCTAAAGCTGCCTATGCCCTAGAGCTCCAAAGCCTGTGATTACATGACCTTGTTTAATAAAGGGAACTTTGAAGATGTGATTAAATTCAGGATCTTGTGATGGGGAGATAATCTTGGATTATCCAGGTGGGACCAATGTCATCACAAGGGTCCTTAGAAGAGGGAAGGTCAGCAAGTTCCTGAGAAATGTGGAAAGTTTCTTGCCTGGTTCGCCAGCAATGCGGGAGACGGCAACAGAAGTCATGGGTTCGATCCCTGGGTCAGGAAGATCCTCTGGAGGAGGAAATGGCAACCCACTCCAGTATTCTTGACTGGGAAAAGCCCAAGGACAGAGGAGGCTGATGGGCTACACGGCACGGGGTTGCAAAGAGTCAGACACAACTAAGCACGCACACACACACACACACGGTTACATTATTCTGGATGTTTCTGTGTGGGTGTTTGAGGGTGAAATTACCCTGAAATCAGTGGACTCTGAGTAGAGCCGATCACCCCCACCATAATGTGGGTGGGCCTCATACAATCAGTTGAAGGTGGAAAACTGACCTCCCCTCAAGCAAAGGGGAACCCTGCCAGCGGACTGCGTTTAGATTTCATCTGCAAGATGAGCTCTTCTGGGTTTTCCAGATAGCCTGCCTTTGGACTTGGACTGTAATTCTTTCCGGCCACCTCTATCACATTTTGAACTTGCCAAGTCTCCACGATCACATGCGCCGATTCCTTATACTAAGTCTCTTTCTCTATATATATACACATCCTGTTGATTCTGTTTCTCCAAGAAACCCTGACTAATATATCATATGACCTAGCAAGTCCACTTCTATGTACATATCCAAAAGAATTGAATACAGCTATGCAGGAAAAAAAAATTTAAAAAAACAACAACAACCTTGCAAGTAAATTAGTCACAATAGCCAAAAAAGTGAAAACAACCAAATGTCCATCAACTGCTGAAGGGATGAACCAAGTGTGTTCAGTCCATACAATGGAATATCATCCAGCCAGCCGTGAAGAGGAACGAAGTCCTGCTGCATGTGTGGCTAAATCTTGAAAACAGCATGCTGGAAAATTCCCTGGCAAACCAGTGGTTAAGACTCTGCATTTTCATTGTGATCTTCTGCAAGTCCTGCGGGGAGGCCAAAAAAAAAAAAAAAAGAAAAGAAAGAAAACCCCCACAGTACACGAAATGAAAGATGCCAGATATAAAATGCCACATTAATTTGAAATGTCCAGAATAGGCAAATCCGTGGAGACAGAAAGTAAATTCGTGGTTGCCAGGGGCAGCGGGGAGAAGGGCCCACTTAATGTGTCTGGGCTCTCCTTTGGGATGATGAAAAAGTTCTGGAACTAGATCGTGGTGATGGTTGCACAACACTGTGAGTGCACCAAATGTCACTAATAGTAACTCCTTTGTCTTGGGCACTTTACCACAATAAAACAAGTGAATGGAAGCGTTATAGCAGGAACGTGGGCTGCAACTGGGAGGGTGGATGATGCCCCAAGTATGATGTAGAATATTGGATCTGTGCATTACTGAGATATTAAGGAACTGCAGGGGCACTTTAAGAGGCCCCTTGGGAGAGGAAGGAAGAAATGTGGAAGCTGGAGGACTTTTATCACCGCAGGCGTTAGTGACCTTGCTGGGGTGGGGGGCAGACAAGGAGGTAAGGAGGGGACCCACACAGACCTCCAAATTTGGCACTCGGATAATACTGATTCTCGACTTTGTCATAAATTTGCTGGGTGGCTGACATTCTCAAGCTAAGAAAATCAGGCAGCAACAGTGCAAGAGAGAGGAAAAAAAAAGACAAAAGTTTCTCGAGAGAGGCAGAGACGGACACTCAGCCAGACCAGGCCCTGGGCCCGGGGTGTGCCCTACAGCTGTAGGGGCGGGGTTGGATATTCCTGGAGTCGAGGAGCCGTCGTCTCTGGACAGGATGTGAGAGAGGAACTGGGGTCTCCAGTCACGGGAGCCAGCTGGGGCCGCAGAGGGAAGGGATCGCGGCTGCCAGTGAGTCCAGAGCTGGGGCCCCCAGACCGAGGGAGGAGGCGGCCGGGCGCAGGACTCCCCGGTCTCAGGGACTAGGGAGCCGGCGATCTGGACTTTGGGGACCGAGGGAGGAGGGGACGGGACTCGCGGGTCTGAGGAGGGAGGAGGAGGGAGGTGGAGGCGGGGCCGAAGTCTGAGCCAGGAATCTCAGCCTATCCAGGCTCTGTAACTAATTAACCAGCGCGGATCAAATTAGTGGGTGAAAGTTCACCGAGGAGGAGGGCATTGTTGTCATCCTCCGCCCGGGATCGAGCTCCTCCACCTGCCGCCGCGGGCGCGCGGGGTAGCCGAGCCGAGCCGGGCCGGGCCAGAGCTGCGGGAGGGGCGGGCCGGGGGTCCGGAGGAGTCACGCGCCCCCTCCCGCCCCAGGTTTCCCACTCAGGATGCGGCTTCCCCGGCCTCAGCCCTGGGGGCTCGGTCTGTTTCTCGTCCTCCTGCCTGGGGCGCTGAGCGCAGGTGAGGGGCTGCCGGGCACGAGGGAGGTGCCAGCCTCCGGGAAATGAGCGAAATCCGAGATCCCCGGCTCGAGCCGGGGGACTTCCTTCTCGGCCGCATTTCGTCTGGATTCCCACGATCTTTTCTCCCTCTGGCGGTCTGTCTGGAAAACACCTGTCCCCTTCTTCCTGGGACCCCCTCCACCCCCCACCCCCCAGCCCGCCAGGGCCTGGCCCCTCCGTCTGGGGTGGGGTCTTTTCTCTCCAGGGGTGTCTGTCCCATGTCGGTCCCCCGCCCCATCTGCTCTCTTCGCCGGCAGAGAACCATCGCTCGCTCCAGTACCACTTCACCGCAGTGTCGGCCCCCGCCGCGGGGACCCCTGCTTTCTGGGTTTCGGGCTGGCTAGGGCCCCAGCAGTACCTGAGCTACAATAACCTGCGGGCGCAGGCTGAGCCCTATGGCGCGTGGGTCTGGGAAAGCCAGGTGTCCTGGTATTGGGAGAAAGAGACCACGGACCTGAGGAACCAGGAGGCGCTCTTCCTCGAAGCGCTCCAAGCTTTAGGCGAAGGTGAGACGGGGACTTCCTGGGCTGGGAACCTGGATCCCGGGAGCCCCTCCCCGGAGGAGGGGACGGCGGGCCCCCTGCTCCCGGGCTGCTCATCCGTGTGTGGGCACCCCAGGCCCCTTCACCCTGCAGGGCCTGTTGGGCTGCGAGTTGGGCCCTGACAATGTCTCGGTGCCGGTGGCCAAATTTGCCCTGAACGGCGAGGAGTTCATGATGTTTGACCCCAAGCTGGGCATCTGGGACGGTGACTGGCCTGAGTCCCGGACGGTCAGTATCCAGTGGACGCAGCGGCCGGAGGCGGTCAACAAGGAGAAGACCTTCCTCCTCTACTCCTGCCCACACCGGCTGCTGGGGCATCTGGAGAGGGGCCGAGGCAACCTGGAGTGGAAGGGTGAGCGACCCCCTGATCACTGCAGATGCCCTCCATTCCCAGGGCCTCATCCTCTTCCCCAGTCTCTCCCCGTTGGCCCCCTGACTCCAGTCCACCCTGCTCTCCAACAGTCCTATCTCTGAGGGTCTTCCTCCACCCCCAGCGGTCCCCAGCCCCTCACCTGCACACAGCTCGCCCACAGAGCACGGCGCAGGCCCCTCAGCCTGGCATTGTGATCCCACATGGCATGGCCTCTGCCCCTCAGCTCAGCCTCCCCTGTCTCCATCTGCCCCACTTGGCCAGACGCAGCCACCCAGAGCCCCTTGGGCTCACCCTAGCCCTCCCATTTCTCCACCTTTGCCAGTTTCACTGGTGCCAGGGGCCACTGGTGTCAGCTTCCACTCTGGCCCTGAGGTTTTTCTCTTGCCTCCTTCAGACGCCCGCAGGACCTTATCTGACCTCCAGTCCATACAGCACGTGTCACTCTGAGCTATAATTACAGGCATGTCTAGGGAATTCAAGGGCTGCAGTTGAGAGCTCTTTTGTCCTCAGCCTCTCCAACATTTGAGTTTCCTGCTTCTATCTCGGCCCTCAGTTCAGACTCTCTTCCACCCAGGAGTCAGATGAACGTTTTAAAAACATAAATGAGCTCCCATCCCACCCATGCTTAAAACCAGACCACAGATTCGCGCTAATCTTGGATGAAAATCCAAACTCTTCTCCGAGGCCTGCAAACCCTGCATGGTCTGGCTGCTTTCCACCGCTGTAATTTCACAATGCCCCCAGCGACACTGGACTTCTCCCTTTCCTCCAATATGTCAGGTTCTTTCCTCCCTCAGGGCCTTTGCACCAGCTGTTCCCGCTGTCGTTTTTAAAAACAATTAATCAGTTCACTTGTGGCTGTATCAGGTCTTCTTGTGGCAGCCCTGCAGGCTTCTCTCGAGTCCTGGTGCCTAGACTCAGTTGCCTCACTGCATGTGGGGTCTCAGTTCCCCGAGCAGGGATCAAACCCCTGTCCCCTGCATTACAAGGTGCATTCGTAATCTCTGGACCACCAGAGTAGTCCTCAGCGTTCACTTTGCTTTTGATTCTCTTCCTTGGGCTCCGGCCAGGACTGGGTCCTTCTCATGCTAGAGGTTTGACCTTGAATGTCCACTCTTCAGTAGGGCCCTCCCTGGCTAAAGGGTGCCCCCAGTCGCACCCCCATTATTGTCGCTCATGCCACTGTTTTTTGTCCATTCATTCATTATAGCATCTTTCTTTTTTTTTTTTTTTTTCTTGAGGTGTGACTTACCTATCTAAAGTACACTGCTCAGGGACTTTCCTGGTGGTTCAGTGGTTAAGACTCTGAGCTCCCAATGCAGGAGGCAAGGGTTCAATCCCTGCTCAGGGAACTAGACCCACATGCCACACAGTGTGGCTAAAAAAAAAAAAAAAAATACATGGCTCAATTTTTTTTTTTTTTTTTTTTGGCTGCGCTACTCAGGGATCAAACCTGTGCCTCCTGCATTGGAAGCACAGAGTCTTAACCACTGGCCACTAGGAAAGTCCTTGAACATGGAATTTATTTGTCAAGAAGTTTTATATTATGGATTAAAACTTTTAAATAGTTATAGGACCACTACTCAATTGTAAAATTTTTTCTTGTGTCTGTTCGGGAACATTGTGTCTCTCAGGAATTTGTCAAGTTCATTTAAATTTCAAGTGTGCTGAATTGAAATTTTCATATCCTCTCACTATCTATTGGCCTGTCTTATTTTCCCTCAGCACACTTTCATAGCCTGTTAACCTTTCATTTATTTTAAAATTTTTTCTTGTGTCTGTTCGGGAACATTGTGTCTCTCAGGAATTTGTCAAGTTCATTTAAATTTCAAGTGTGCTGAATTGAAATTTTCATATCCTCTCACTATCTATTGGCCTGTCTTATTTTCCCTCAGCACACTTTCATAGCCTGTTAACCTTTCATTTATTTTTAAAATATTTATTTTTGGCCGTGTCTGGCCTTAGTTGTGGCATGCAGGATCTTCCCTTATGGTGCTCGGGGTCTTCATTTTGGCGAGTGGGCTTCTCTCTAACTGTAGGGCATGTGCTGGGTAGTTTCAGTGCTCAGGCTTAATTGTCCTGCAGCATGTTGGATCTCAGTTCCCTGACCAGGGATCGAACCCACGTCTCCTGCATTGGAAGGCAAATTCTTAATCACTGGATCACCAGCGAAGTCCTCCCTTTCATTTACATACACACAAATATTCATTTCTCTGGTAGCTCAGAGAATCTGGTGGTAAAGAATCTGCCTGCAATGCAAGCGCCACGAGGACAAGGACTTTTGTCTCTCTTGTTCACTGCTGTATCTCTAGTGCCCAAAAGAGTGCCTGCACATCCCATGGTAGATGCGTGTATGTGTCATTGTGGGAAGGACTGGAAGAGAGGTGGATACCCTTGTGGAGGGCAGGTTGGGTATCAGTACCCCTAAGAAGGCCTTTCCCCCTTTATCGTTATGTTCTCTAGGCTCAGAACAGCATAAGGCACAATCAGATGCAGGGTGGGGGCTTCCCAGGTGAGATAGCGGTAAAGAATCCACCTGCCAATGTAGGAGATGCAAGAGACGCAGGTTCGATCCCTGGGTCTGGAAGATCCCCTGGTGTAGGAAATGGCAACCCGCTCCAGTATTCTTGCCTGGAGAGTCCCATGGACAGAGGAGCCTGGTGGGCTACAGTCCATGGGGTCGCAAAGAGTCAGACATGACTGAGCGGCGGAGCACACAGCACAGAGCAGCACGCGGCACGTGGTGGGGCCTGCTGGGTAGAGGGGGAGGAATGGAGGCCTCNATTCTTGCCTGGAGAGTCCCATGGACAGAGGAGCCTGGTGGGCTACAGTCCATGGGGTCGCAAAGAGTCAGACATGACTGAGCGGCGGAGCACACAGCACAGAGCAGCACGCGGCACGTGGTGGGGCCTGCTGGGTAGAGGGGGAGGAATGGAGGCCTCTCTCCCTCTCTGCGCAACCCTGGGCCTGGTCCTGGGGGTCCCTGGGCCTGGGGCTTAGGCCTGTCTGCCTGTTCGTCTGCAGAGCCACCCTCCATGCGCCTGAAGGCCCGACCCGGCAGTCCCGGCCTCTCTGTGCTCACCTGCAGCGCCTTCTCCTTCTACCCACCTGAGCTGAAGCTGCGCTTCCTGCGGAACGGGCTGGCCATTGGCTCTGGTGAGATAGACATGGGTCCCAACGGCGACGGCTCCTTCTACGCCTGGTCATCACTCACAGTGAAGAGTGGCGACGAGCACCACTACCGCTGCGTGGTGCAGCACGCGGGGCTGGCCCAGCCCCTCACGGTGGAGCTGGGTGAGGTCCCGCTGGGGAACTGTGCTCCCGACTTCCGGTTGTCTTTTCTCCCTCTGCTGCAGCAACCCTTCCTGAGTCTGACTGCTTTCTGCCCCACCACTGCCAGTTCGTCCAAAGCCTGACAGCCTCTTGTCCTGCGTTGCTTGCCTCCCCAAGTCTGAATGCCTTCCATCCTGCTGCTGCTGGCCTCGTTGATTCTGGCCACTCGTTAACCGCTATGAGAAGTCCTCCCTAAGTCTGACCACCTTCCGTCCTGCTGCTGCTAGTCTTCAGGAGTCTGACCATTCGTTGTGTGCTGCTGCCAGGCCTCTAATGAGTCTGATGTTCTACTGCTGTGTGTCCACCCCTCCTCTCCAAGTTGGAACACCGCCCACTCCGCTGCTACAGGTCCCTTGACCAGAGTGATTGAGACCCCTCTTGCTACAGCTGGTCCTTATATCCAACCTGGGGGCTTTCTAGATCTAGAACATTCTGGGAGTGGCCTTCTCTTTACCCGCACCTATTCTACACAACCTGGTGCTGGGATCTCTGGGGTTGGGAGGGACTGCAAACCCCCAGTCCCCTATCCTGACTCAGACGTAGTGGAGGGTCCCTTAAATATCTCACAACATTGTCTGACTGCAGAATCACCAGCCAGGACCTCGGTGCCAGTGGTGGGAATCGTCATCGGCTTCTTCCTGCTCCTGACAGTGGCTGCGGGAGGAGCTCTCCTGTGGAGAAGGATGAGGAAGGGGCTGCCAGGTGTGGGACAAGAAGAGGGAGGTGCCCCAGAGAGAGGGGTAGAGACCGCCTCCAAAATTGGGAGACTCATTCCTGCAGGGACAGAGGGGGACAGAGACCCAGAGCGAGATGGGGAGAAAGAAAACCGGAGGGGAGAAAGAGACTCAGAGGGGGATAGAAATCCATAGAGTAGGACAGAGACTGAAAAAGACACAGACACACACAAACAACACACACCACACACACACATACACATACGTGGGGAGGGGCAGTCAGAGACCTGGAGGATTTCAAAGATTCTAATGATCTCTCCCCTGTCCCTCTTTTCTCAGCTCCTTGGATCTCTTTCCGTGGGGAGGATGTAGGGGCCCTCCTGCCCACTCCCGGCCTGTCCAAGGATGGTGAATCTTAGGATAAAAATGCATTCCCAGCAACTGCCGATCATCCCCCATCCTGGCTGTTACCAGCTAATGTCCTCAGGTCCTTTTCATGCTGTGAGACCTCCGGGAATCCTGGTATTTTTGAGCCTCCGGAAGGAGCCCTATGTCCTCCCTCTGGATTTCTCCTCCTGTGATCTGCCTCAGTTCCCCCTCCTGATATATATGGTTCTTTTCCAGCTCCACATATAACATGGGTTTAAGCCCGAATCGTTGTGTTCTCATCGTTTCAACTTTTTTAGGGAATTGTGAGGGGAGATAAAGGGTGTAAGCCTTGGGCTTCAAATCTCTCCTGAGGCTAAATTGTTGCCATGGTGGAATTTGCCAACTTTATATACCAAGTCATGTATTTTTAATGAATAAATTTCACAAATATTTACAGGATGTTTGTGTCAGGCATTTTGAGGAATTCTTGGCTGGAGTCTGATCTGACTTGTTGGTATAGCGGAAGAGATGTTCCTGCCTTGAGGGAAAGGAAAGCCTCCTCTGGCTCCTAGGTTCCCTTTCCTAAAACCTGCGGACAAAGGGAAAGAGATAAAAATACATCTCCCGTGAGGCTTTGAAGCTAGAGCAACTGGAGGTGGTCGGGCAGGGCGCCCCGACGCCTGCCGGGAGTTGTAGTTCCCCTGGCCGTGTCACTCCGGAGTTGCCCACTTCGCCTTCACTGGGAAGGGGCGGGGCCGAGCCTCGCGGGGCCGCGCTTTCCTTTGTGGACGTGGCGAGGGGCGCCCTTGGCCCGCCCAGCTCCCTTTGGCCCCGCCCCATGAGGCCCTCAAGAGCGCTCATTGGCTGGGGGCGGGGCCTCTGCGCTTCAGGAGGCGGGGCCTGACTGGAGAGCCGCCAAATTGGGCATCTTTTTGGAGAACGCAGGGTGGAACGTAGAGAGCGAAGTGAAACTATCTGACCCGGTAAAGGGAGGCGGGGGCGGGTGGCCTGTCAAGGGAGGACGGTTTGGGTCCGCTTGGGTGGAGGATTGGGGGACCAGGCTGAAAGCGATGCCCGGGAACCTGCAAGATTTCTCTCTGGCCACGACCCTACCCTGAACTACGGGTGGGAAGTGCGCCACGTCTCCCGCTTGAATCCTACCCTCTTGGGGGTACTTCTCTGGGACTTCCTCGGAGGATTCGGTCCCCACAGCTGGTTAACCTCTGAGAATCCCGCCTTCCTTTCCCCCTTCCTGTCCCTTCTTGAGGCCCAAACTTTGCAACCAGCTACCAGCTCTCTGTCCTGTCCTGGGTTCCCCCCGCCCGCGTCCCCATCCCTCCCATCCCCTCTCTGTCCTTTTCTCGGTGACCCTGACTCCTAGCCTCCGCCACTCCTCAGGGACTGATGATGTGGCCACCCTCCCTTCTGCTGCTGCTGCTGCTCCTCAGGCGTGGAGCCCAGGGGAAACCATCTCCTGACGCCGGCCCTCATGGCCAGGGGAGGGTGCACCACGCGGCCCCCCTGAGCGAAGCCCCTCATGATGACGCTCACGGGAACTTCCAGTATGATCATGAGGCTTTTCTGGGACGAGAAGTGGCCAAGGAATTCGACCAACTCACCCCAGAGGAAAGTCAAGCTCGTCTGGGGTAGGAGAGATGGAGGGGAAGGAGGATTGTAATTTTCAAGAGGGAGGTTAGGGGAGCCCTCAGTGAGAAGGTGATATTTCAGCCACGTGGGTATATGGGGGAATAGCATTCCAGGAAGAGGGAACTGTAAGTGCAAAGGCCCTGAGGCAGGAGGGGGAATGATGTGCCTGGTGTATCTGAAAAAGGGACAGGTCTATGTGACTGGAACCCAGTGAGCAGAGGGAGAAAGTAGGAGGTAGTAGCAGAGAGAACAGAGGGATCAGGTTGTGCAGGGCCTTTGGGGCCCCAGTGAGATGAGAGCTATGGAATGGCTCTGAAGGAGGAGGTGAGCCGACTTCGGTTTTAACAGGATCCCTCTGGTTGCCATGCAGGGAACAGACTATAGGGAGTGAGAAGTAGAGAGCCCGTTGAGGAAAGGACTGCAGTCTTCCATGTGGGAGATAAGAGACCAGGGTATTCCGACTCAGAGTGGAGATAGCCGTGGTGGTCAGCTATGCTGACTGGAATGTTGTGCATGGATGGAGTTGGATGAAGTAGGCTAACGCACTTGTGGTCGCGCTTACTACAATGCCCAGCACCGTTCAAAGGGCTTACCAGGCTTAACTCATTTAATCCCAACATCCGCAGTGTGAGGTATGTTCTATTATTTATTCCCATTTTACAGAGGGGGAAACTAAGGCACAGAGAGGTTATATGACTTGCCGACAGTCACACGGCCAGCAAGAAGAGGCAGCAGGATTTGAACCTTAATGTCTGGTTCTAGAGTCCAAGCTCTTAACAACAGCTCCAACCTCAGGGTAGCCGGAGCAGGGCAGAGACAACATAACGCTGGAGGGACGGGTCCGCGATCTAGACAGGGCCATCTCAACTTGGATTCTGGGAACTGGGTCGAGGGGCTTTGGGATGGAGACCTGAAGAAGAGCTCCGTTAGCGGTCGGGCGAGGACACAGACCAATGACGAGACGTTACCAGGGATGGGATCTGGGAACCGACAGGCGCGGCCTGAGAGAAGCGGCATGAGGTGGTGGCCTAGAGGGGCTTGACCTGAGACAGGGAGGTGTGCAGGATCAGGCTGGAGCTCGGAGAGGAGTGGGTGAAGGCCGACCCCGCCGTGTTGGGGGTGACAGTCATAGGGCAAAGCCTGATAACGGCTAGGAAAAACCAGGCTCAAGGGGAGAGTCGCAGCATAACTCGGGACTGCAGGGATATTGGCCTGAGACAGACGCGCGCGGCCAGGGATGGGGCGGGGAAGAGGGCGAGGCTAGCGGGGCTAGCGGGCCAGGAGATTGGCGAAGCCAGGGAAGGAGGCGGGGCCAGAGACGGGGAGCGGTCCGGACCGCACGTTGCGGAGGCAGAAGGAGTTCCGAGTGGATACTGGGACAGGGAATCTGCGGGCGATGGGCGCAGTGTGACTCCCTGCCCTCCGTCCCCTCCCAGCTCTTTCAAGTGAGAGACGGAACACGTGCAGGGTTGAGAGGTGGGGCCAAAGTGGAGGGTTGGACCTGGATCGTCCTTCCCTAAAACCATCGAGTTGTAGAGCGGAGCGCCAGCCACAGGCCCGCTGCATCTCGGCAGAGAGATTATTGCCTCTGGGAGCGGAGCCTGGATTGAGAGGGCGGAGCCCTAAAGTGGGAGTGGTCCTGGGATTGACAGACTCCTCCCCCCGGTTTGTCGGCGGGGACAGCATTTTCAGTCCTATGTGGGGTTGTGTCTCCAGTGTCTAGAAGAAGGCGGGACCCGGGGTGGGCCGGGCCCGAGACTGACGTGCACCCGCTCCGGCTCGCAGGCGCATCGTGGACCGCATGGACCGCGCCGGAGACGGGGATGGCTGGGTGTCGCTGGCCGAGCTCCGCTCGTGGATCGCACACACGCAGCAGCGGCACATAAGGGACTCAGTGAGCGCGGCCTGGAACACGTACGACACAGACCGCGACGGGCGTGTGGGTTGGGAGGAGCTGCGCAACGCCACCTACGGCCACTATGAGCCGGGTACGCGGAGAGAACCGACCCCTGGTCCCCTCACACACCGTGACCCGGACATTTGTGACACCTTCATCCTGAGAACCTCAAGCCACGTTAACCAGATCCCTAACCTTTGACTTCTGACCCTTGACCAGGGCCCACCGCCAATCCCTGATCTCTGGTTTCTCATTCTGACATCCACTGGGGACCTCAGTTTCTTGACCAGGGCCATCTAACGGCCCGAGCACTATCAGCCTGACCTTTGACCTCTGACTTCTCATCCTGAGAACCCCAAAGCCATTTCCTCCGCCTCTGATTCTGAATTCCTGCCTCTCATCACCAGGCCCAAGCCCTCTGCCCCAACAGGGCTCTTATCCTCTGGCACCTGAACCCTCGCCCCAGCCCCCCTCCAGACTTCTTCACATACCCTCAGGCGGATCGTTCCAGACTCAGAGCTGACCCTGACCTTCCTTTGCTCACAGTCTCCCATGGCTCCCCAGGGTCCTCAGGGTTACCCCACCTCAGCCCCACCTCAGCCAACCTTCCACTTTCAATTTTCTGCATTTTCTGTCCCAGCTAAATGGATCTTCTGCAGTTCCCCTGAACTCAGCATGCTTTGCAAACCTCTGTACTCTGCACATACCATTTCCTTTGCTGAAAATGCTCTTCCCTTCCTCTGTTCCCAGCAAGCTGAGTCAGTAAACTGCACCAGAGTGTGACTTCAGGGCCCAGAGGGCTGGTGTCAACTCAAAGTCCATCCTTCCTGACTGCATAACCTTGGGCAAGTGATTTCCTCTCTCTGAGAGTCAGTTTTCTTCATAAAGTGAGGAAAAACAAAATAACTCACTGTACTGGCTTCTTGGGAGAATGAATTGCAGTTTTGTAGATAAAGAGCTTAGCGCATCATCAGCTCTCACTACAAGGTAGCTACTGTTAATTCTTATTAATCGGTGGAGGTCTTCCTGCGGTGACTCCCCTGAGTTAGATCCCTCTATCTTAAAGCCCAGTCCACCAAGACCCCTCCTTCCCCAGGTGAAGAATTTCATGACGTGGAGGATGCGGAGACCTACAAGAAGATGCTGGCTCGGGATGAGCGGCGTTTCCGGGTGGCTGACCAGGATGGGGACTCAGTGGCCACTCGGGAGGAGCTGACGGCTTTCTTGCACCCCGAGGAGTTCCCTCACATGCGGGACATTGTGATTGCTGTGAGTGGGGCCTGAGGAATCCGGCTTCTTACCTCCCTTCCTGGGACCTAGGCTTCTGATGCCGAGACTTGCCTCCCAGCGTTTACCTTGGGGGCCCCAGTGCCCACCCTACACCCCCTAGAGTCTAATCTCTCCTAATCTGGCCTCTCCCTTTCTTTTCTTTTTTAAATATTTATTTATTTATTTGGCTGCACTGGGCCTTTGTTGCGGCACATGGAATCTTTAGTTGTGTCCTGAAAACTCTTGGCTGTGGCATGTGGGATCCCATTCCCCGGCCAGGGATTGAATGCATGTCCCCTGCATTGGGAGCATGGAGTCTTGGCCACTGGGCCACCAGAGAAGTCCCTGGCCTCCCCCTTTCTGTGCTCACATTTGGGATCCAAGCACCCCGGCTACCTTCAGAAAATCAACCCCCTCCATAAGTGCCTTAGAGGAGATCCTGTCCAGGCTGAATCCCAGGAAAATTCCAACCCTAGACATGGAGTGTCCACTCTGAGGCCATTTCTGCTTGCCTCCCATCTTCTGTTATGTGTTTTTGTTTTTGTTTTTGTTTTTGCCAACGCTGTCTGTATTCTAGAGTGACACGATTTTTTTTTCTCTTCTCCCTTTTCTTTTTTCCACTAGACTTTAATCTCTAGAGCCATTTTAGGTTCATAGAAAAGTTGAATGGAAAGTCCAGACATTTCCCCTGTCCCCCTGCCCATGCTAGGGGTAGTTAAATTCTTCCACCTGTTCTACCTGGTGGGGGTTTCAGTATCTTTATTAGGCATCTCAAAGGATATTGCTCAGAATATTTTTTAGTATTTATTTTTATGTATTAGGCTGCGCTGGGTCTTAGTTGTGGCATGCAAGCTCTTTTTTAAAAAATTTATTATGTTTATATTTGGCTGTGCTGGGTCTTCATTGCTGTGTAGACTTTTCTCTAGTTGCGGTGAGCAGGGCCTACTGTCTGGTTGCGGTGAGCAGGCTTCTCATTGCTTCTCTGGTTGTGGAGCGTGGGTGGGTGGGCTTCAGTAGTTGGGGCGCTCGGGCTCAGTAGTTTCAGCTCCCTGGCTCTAGACAGGCAGATTCTTTACCACTGAGCCACCAGGGAAACCCTCATGCAAACTCTTGGTTGTAGCATGTGGGATCTAGTTCCCCATGCCAGGGATCGAACCCGGGTCCCCTGCATTGAGAGTCCAGAGTCTTGGCCCCAGGGAAGTCTCTACGGCTCAGAATATTATCTACAGCTCTTGAAGAGGAACTTAACGACCAAACTCCTATTATTTTGTCCTGTTTGACTGCTTTTCTCTGTTTCTGCATTTTCTCAGCCCCAGTGCCTCTTTCTCCCCAGGAAACCCTGGAGGATCTGGACAGGAACAAAGATGGCTATGTGCAAGTGGAGGAGTACATTGGTGAGTGGGCCCGACTCTCCCCGCCAAGGACGCCTGTCCTCTCCCCAGCCATGGGTAGCAGCTGATACATATCAGCTGTTAGAGCAAAGACCCTCTGAAGTGGAGGCTGCCTGAATCCATTCACCCAAACACTCACGGAGCATCAGCTGTGGGTCAGGCCTGGGGGGCCTTTACCGATGATGTATACTTGCTGGGTTTGGGCACATTTGTTTTAATTATGTATTTATCTCTTTATTTCTGGCAGTGCTGGGTCTCTGTGGCTGTGTAGACCTTCCTCTAGTTGCGGAGAGCATGGGGGCTGCTCTCTAGCTGTGGTGCAGGAGCCTCCTATTGCGGTGGCTTCTCTTGTTATCGAGCACAGGCTGTAGTAGGGTGTGGGGGCTTCACTAGCTGCATCACAAAGGCTCTAGAGCTCAGGCTCAATAACTGCAGTGCACAGGCTTAGTTTCCCCGGGGCATATGGGATCTTCCCAAATCAGGGATCAGACCTGTGACTCCTGCATTGGCGAGGGGATTCTTTACCACTGAGCCACCAGGGAAGCCCTCCAGCAAGTCTTGATCAAACACCCACTGTGTGCCAGGCCCAGGAAACATTTATTGACTTCTTTCGGTGTGCCAGACCAGAAAAGTATGTATCAAGCACCTACCATGTGCCTCAGTTTCCTCATCTTGTAAATGGAAATAATAGACCACCTACCATGTAGGAGCTGTATAGATAGTCAACCCACATGCCCATCAGTAGATGAATGGGTAAACAGGAGGGGATCCAGGCAGACCACTGAATACTGTTCAGCTGTAAAAAAAGAGTGAAGCACCATCCGTATAACAATGTGGATCAACCTCGAGAACATCAGGCCGAGTGAAAGACGCAGATATAAAAGGTCACATTGGACGTGATCCCATTTATTTGAAATGTCTAGAGTAGGAAAACCCATAGTGAAAGTCAGATAATCAGTTTCCAGGGGGCTGGAGGGAGGAAGGAATAGGGAGTAACTGCCAAATGGGCATAGGTGTCTTTTGGGGAAATGAAGATGTTCTCGAACTAGAGGGAGGGGGCTACTGCACATTGAGAATGTGCCAAATGTCACTAATGGTGAATCTTAGGTTGTGGGCTTTCTACCACAATTCCAAAAATAAAAATGAAAGAACCCCATGTACTTCCAGTTACTATGGTCATCATTTCCCATAAGAAACAATGACTGGGACTTCTCTGGGGGTACAGTGGTTAGGACTGGGCGCTTTCACTTCCATGGCCACAGGTTCAGTTCATGGTTGGGGAACTAAGATCCCGCAAGCCGTGAGGTGTGGCAGGAAAAAAGAGACGTCTGAAGGTTAACTGGGTAATTGTATGCCCAGCACCTGCTCCATTATTTTTTTCCCCCCGCTTGCTCCATCTTTGATGACATCTCTAAGACAGCTCCCTGGTTCAAACCCAGAAGAGAAGAAAGCATTCTGTCCTAATTATGGTGGCTTTGTGTCTGGTATAAAAAGACTTGTCTGTTTGTAATGTCTTTCGGATCTATCTGTGGGCCCTTGGGGTGAAAGGTTTTGCGAACATTTACAAATGACTGCCACAAAGGAGGGCCTCCTAGAATCTTGAGGGATGTTCTGGATATGGTGAGCTGTTCAAAGTGTAGCTTCAGAAGATCGCCTATAAAAATTTTCACTCATTCCTCCTTCCTATGAGCACCTACTATGTGCCAAGCAGTGCACACTCTTGTGTCACGGGTGTATCAACCAAATGGATGGATGATTCAGTCAATCAAATGACCAATCCATCAGTGAAGTCAGTTTCACGTGTAGCATAGAGAATCACTGGAGAAGGGAATGGCAACCCACTCCAGTATTCTTGCCTGGAGAACCCCATGGACAAAGGAACCTGGTGGGCTACAGTCCATGGGGTCGCAAAGAGTCAGATACGACTGAAGAGACTTAGCACTCATAGCATGCATTCATAAGGGATCACCTGTAAATCAGGTATGTTCCTAATCAGATTTAAACAGAAGAGGAAATTAAGGCAAAGGACAGTGAAAGGCCCGGGATCCGGAAATGTCAGAACCAGGCTGGGAGGTCCTGGGAACCGCCCCTGACGGCACCCCCTCTCGCCCCCGACTGCCCCATTCCAGCTGACCTGTACACGGCGGAGCCCGGGGAGGAGGCTCCGGCTTGGGTGCAGACCGAGCGAGAGCAGTTCCGGGACTTCCGGGATCTGAACAAGGACGGGAAGCTGGACGGGAGTGAAGTGGGCCACTGGGTGCTGCCCCCCGCCCAGGACCAGCCCCTGGTGGAGGCCAACCACTTACTGCATGAGAGTGACACGGACAAGGTGCGCGGACTGGGCGGCTGGCGGGGGGGGGGGCGGCGCTGTGGGATGCGCAGCAACGACCAAGACGCGGGCCTGGGGCTTTGGGGTTCTTGTTTGGAGAAAGGAAAAGGGACAGAGAGTTTGAGATGGGGAGGGAGAAGAGGGGGGACCAGGGACTCAGAAGGCGATGGAGATCGGGAGGCCATCCTTAGTTTCAGGGAGGAGCCTCCCAGATGAGGTCCATTGCCGGTCCCCTGACCTCTGACTCCCTCAGGACGGGCGTCTGAGCAAGGCTGAGATCCTGGGCAACTGGAACATGTTCGTGGGCAGTCAGGCCACCAACTACGGCGAGGATCTGACACGGCACCATGACGAGCTCTGAGCCCCATGAGCCCACTACGGCCTTGTTGCTCCGCGGGCTGACCTGAGGCGCCCCAGTGGCCAGGCCCCAACTTGTCCAGCCCTGCAGGAGGTGAACACCGACCTCCGCGTCCCCCTGCCTCTGGGCGCTCCACGGACTCACCACTGGGTCAACTTCTCTCCCTGAGACACCGCGGCCCCTCCCAGCTCCCCAAAGGGGCTCACAGGCCCAAATGATGAGATGAGGGACCACCCCTTTCTCATTGGCAGAGTCTCCCAGCCCAGACCAAGGCCCCCCGACAGCAAGCTCAGCCTCCAAAGGCCTGCACTAACCCCCCAGCTCCAAATCTGAGCCTCACTCCACACAGTGGAGAAACACACCCCCAGGTGCCCTGAACTCGCCCCCAGCACCTGCCCAAAGGATGTCTCTTCTCTGCCAGAGAGGCAATAAAATCCAGTGCTGGGGCCTATCCTGTGTGTCTCTCTGAAGGGGGGACACGGGCCTCGGGGGCTGTGACTGGGAGAGGAACGTGTTGGGAGTTGGGGGACTGCTGTGGGTTGAAGGACGGGACTAGGCATTTGGAGAGGGGGCTCTCGAGGTTGGGCAGGGCTTGAGGTTGTTCCTTAAATTACACATAATGACCCATCTTGGGGAACCTGCCTCCCGGGTTGTTGTTCGGTTGCTCAGTCGTGTCTGACTCTTTGCCACCCCTTGGACTACAGCATGCCAGGCTTCCCTGTCCTCCACTGTCTCCCAGAGATTGCTCAGACATGTCTATCGAGCTGGTGATGCCATCCAACCATCTCATCTTCTGTCATCTTCTTCTTCTCCTGCTCTCAGTCTTTCCCAACATCAGGGTCTTTTCTAGTGAGTCAGTTATTTGCATCAGTGGCCAAAGTATTGGAGCTTCAGCTTCAGCATCAGCCCTTCCAATGAATATTCAAGATTCATTTCCTTTAGGATTGACTAGTTTGATCTCCTTGCAGTCCAAGGGACTCTCCAGAGTCTTCTCCAGCACCACATTTTGAAAGCATCAATTCTTCAGTGCTCAACCTTCTTTATGGTCCAACTCCCACATCCATACATGACTACTGGAAAGCCATAGCTTTGACTAGACGGACTTTTATCAGCAAAGGGATGTCTCTGCTTTTTAATATGCTGTCTAGGGTTGTCATAGCCTCCCAGATACTGAGCATTAAGCCAGAATACCTGTTTAACCCATGAGAAACCTACCTAGGTTCACCTGTGAATGATTGTGGGAAGGAAGAAATGAACACATCCCCTCCAGGCTCTGACCCAGAACCAGGACTTGCTCTCTCCCCTTTTGGTGTAAAAGAAGTCTGAATTCTAACTCGGAGAAAATGGTTCTTTGAGACACCAAGAAGGTCTGCTGACTTTGTGAATAAAGTCACTACTCTTTGCCCTGACAACTCATCCCTGGATTTATTGGCCTGTTGTTGGGGGAGCAGTACCAGTTTTGGCAAAGCCAACTGGGAACCTCCTTGCTCCTGGCCAACCCACCCCTGTTAGGGAATTTTGGGGTAAATCCCTAGCAGCTGTGGGACCACTTGTCCTGAGGATCTTCCCTTCAGAATTCCCCAAAGCAGCACCAGCTGCCCCATCGCTTGGCAGCTGGAGCAAGAAATTGACCTGTGGGAGCCGCTGGGTTCCATACAGTAGGGTAAGTCATTGCCGGAGGAAACTTTTGCTCCAGTTGGGGCTTTTTTTCTCAAGAATAAGCCAGTTTGTTTTGTGTTGAAGTGGGGTACCCTGTTGGAGAGAGGCAATGATTGCTGAACTTGTCCCTGAATTGTGAACCGGTTGTCTGATGCTGGCGTTTGTGTGTGCTATGTGCGTTTTATTTTTCTTGTGTTTCTCTCTTTGCAAGTTGAGGAATGTTCCGACTATCCCTAAAGAAAACCGTCTAGGGCACATTTTGGGTAGATGATCTGATTATAGCTACAAACCCATGACTGAGAGGCAGATAATCTTAATGGGTTACAATGTGTGATCACAGTACCTGTTAGGATCTCCACAAGAGGGTTGGGAGGGGTCATCTTGGGACTCTGCCCCGTGCCCCATCACCTTTGCTGTGTTAATCCCATTGTCTGCAGTCTCCTGGGTCATTGGTCTGGATACAGCAGCTCTCCAAGGAGTCACATTGCACAGGGGTTGAGGTGATGGTTCTTGTGATACGTAAAACCTCGAGGCCAAACTTGAGGATTTATTTAGAGTTTTGCTTGTGGTCTGGGGTTTTTAATTTCATTTTGCTTTGGTACCATTTCTTTACTTACACACTGATGTCCAATGGAGGAAGGGAAGGCAGACACAGATACACATATACAGACACACTTGCCGATAGACACACACACACACCTGTCCATCCCTGTCCCAAACTGGGACATGCCCAGGGAGAAGAGAAAGGTTTTACTTGGTTCCTAAAATCACTGAAGGCCTTATCCCAGAATTCAGCCCACCTGGTGGATGCCAAGGCCAAAAGGCATCTTTTAATGGTTAGAGATGCTCAATTGCTATGTGAGGTTTTACAGGGGTCTTTGAATGGCTCTGGAGCTATTCTGTGGTGAAGCAAGGAAGAAAAATGGAATTATCTAGGTGCAAGCATTTGTGTATTACATCAGGGTGAGAAAAAGACAGTTGTCACTTAATGGTAATAGAAACCCAAGACAATATCTATCACACAGGAAGAAAAGGAAGGGAGCAAGTTGACACAGAGTTAACGTCAATCTGTCCACTGAGGATCAGCACATAGGCTTCACTCAAATGCCTTAAGCTGTGGGAGATTTCAGATACCAGCTAGTGCTTGTGGACAGTTTTTTTTTTTCAGGACAAGTGGAGGCATTTCCCGCCCAAACAGAAAAAGCCTCTGAAGTGGTGAAAACCCTCCTTAAAGAAATTATTCCCCAATTACCTTACAGCCTTCAATTTTCTTGGGCTCCAAAATCATTGCGGATGTTGACTGCAGCCATGAAATTAAAAGACCCTTGCACTTTGGGGAAAAAAAACCAAAACATGACAAACCTAGACAGCATATTAAAAATCAAAGACATCACTTTGCTGATGAAAGTTCATATAGTCAAAGCTCTTGAGAGTCCCTTGGACTGCAAGGAGATCCAACTAGTCCATCCTAAAGGAGATCAGTCCTGGGTGCTCATTGGAAGGACTGATGCTGAGGCTGAAATTCCAATACTTTGCCTACCTCATGCGAAGATTCGACTCTTTGGAAAAGACCCTGATGCTGGGAGGGATTGGGGGCAAGAGGAGAAGGGGATGACAGAGGATGAGATGGCTGGATGGCATCACCGATTCGATGGACATGAGTTTGAGTGAACTCTGGGAGTTGGTGATGGACAGGGAGGCCTGGCGTGCTGTGATTCATGGCGTCTCAAAGAGTCGGACATGACTGAGTGACTGAACTGAACTGAATGGTTTTTCCAGTAGTCATGTACCAATGTGAGAGAATATAAAGAAGGCTGAGTGCTGAAAAACTAATGCTTTCGAATTGCGGTGCCAGAGAAGCCTCTTGAGAGTCCTTGGACTGCAAGGAGATTAAACCAGCCCATCCTAAAGGAAATCAGTCCTGAATATTCATTGGAAGAACTGATGCTGAAGCTGAAGCTCCAGTACTTTGGTCACCTGATGCGAACAGCCAACTCATTGGAAAAGATCCTGATGCTGGGAAAGACTGAAGGCAAAAGAAGAGGGTGGCAAAGGATGAAATGGTTAGATAGCATCACTGACTCAATGGATGTGCGTTTGAGCAAACTCTGGGAGATAGTGAAGGACAGGGAAGCCTGGCATGCAGCAGTCCATGGAGTGGCAAACAGTTGGACACCACTTGTTAACTGAATAACAACTTTCTTCAAAGGGACAGTGTGCTTGCTTTTGTCTCCAGTGTAACCAAACAGATATCTAAAGGATTACACATAAATTGGAAAGTATATTTGTCCTGGAGATTACAATTAACAAGAAAAACTGAGAAAATGAATCCTATGTTAGAGGGGACCATTAGTAAAATATGTCATGAGACTAATTTAACTTTGGGTTAGGCCTAGACAGTAATTGTTTTGTCTTACCCAGAGTTTATAATTGTTACCTGTTGGAGGGTTGGAATTTTTTAATCCGTGTGGCTCAAAGCTTTTAATTATAACACGCTGCCACCTAGTGGCGGAAGGTGGGGACTCTGTTTAGGAAGTTCAGTTCAGTTGCTCAGTTGTGTGCGACCCTTTGCCACCCCATGGGCTGCCGCATGCCAGGCTTCCCTGTCCATCACCAACTCCCGGAGCTTGCTCAACCTCATGTCCATGGAATTGGTGATGCCATTCAACCATCTCATCCTCTATCGTCCCCTTCTCCTCCTGCCTTCAATCTTTCCCAGCATCTGGGTCTTTTCTAATGAGTCAACTCTTTGCATCAGGTGGCCAAGAACTGAAGCTTCAGCACCAGTCCTCCCGATGAATATTCAGGACTGATTTCCTTTAGGATGGACTGATTGGATCTCCTTGCACTCTAAGGGTCAAGAGTCTTCTCCAACATCACAATTCAAAACCATCAATTCTTCGGCCCTCAGCTTTCTTTATGGTCCAACTCTCACATCCATACATGACCACTAGAAAAGCCATAGATTTGACTAGATGGACCTTTGTCAGCAAAGTAATGTCTCTTCTTTTTAATATGCTGTCTAGGTTGGTCATAGCTTTTCTTCCAAGGAGCAAGTATCTTTTAATTTCATGGCTGCAGTCACCATCTGCAATGATTTTGAAGCCCAGGGAAATAAAATCTGTCACTGTTTCCATTGTTTCCCCATCTATTTGCCATGAAGTGATGGGTCAGATGCCATGAACTTAGTTTTTTGAATGTTGAGTTTTAAGTCAGCTTTTTCACTCTCCTCTTTCACCTTCATCAAGAGGCTCTTTAGTTCCTCTTCACTTTTGACCAGAAGGGTGGTGTCATCTGTGTATCTCAGCTTATTGGTACTTCTCTCGTATAGGAAGGAGTAGGGCAGATTTGTAGCTCTTTGAGAGCTGCATGGCCAGTTGATGCAAAGAGCTGACTCATTGGAAAAGACCCTGATGCTGGGAAAGATTGAGGGCAGGAGGAGAAGGGGGTGACAGAGGATGAGATAGTTGGATGGCATCACCAACTCAATGGACATGAGTTTGTGCCTGCTCCAGGAGACAGTAAAGGGCAGGGAAGCCTGGTGTGCTGCAGTTTATGGGGTCACAGAGTCAGACACAGCTGAGCGATTGAACAACACTATTTGAAAACTTAAAAAAAAAATTTAAAACAATAGACATAGCAACAAATTTGTAGGGAACAAATTATGATTAAAAGCTGCCCAGGGACTTCCCTGGCGGTCCAGCTGTTGAGATGCCACACTTCCAAGGCAGGTGGCTTTAATTAGCCACTACCCAATTCCCTCCTCCCTTCAGTCGCTCAGTCGTGTCCGACTCTTTGCGGCCCCATGGACTGCAGCACTCCAGGCCTCCCTGTCCATCACCAACTCCCGGAGTTTACTCAGACTCACGTCCATTGAGTCAGTGATGCAATCCAACCATCTCATCCTCCGTCACCCCCTTCTCCTCCTGCCCTCAATCTTTCCCAGCATCAGGGTCTTTGCGTATCTGAGATTATTGATATTTCTCCTGGCAATCTTGATTCCAGCTTGTGCTTCATCCAGCCCAGCACTTCACATGATGTACTCTGCACATAAGTTAAATAACCAGGATGACAATATACAGCCTTGGAGTACTTTTTTCCCCAATTTGGAACCAGTCTGTTGTTCCATATCCAGGTCTAACTGTTGCTTCTTGACCTGCATACACGTTTCTCAGGAGGCAGGCAAGGTGGTCTGATATTCTCATCTCTTAAAGAATTTTCCACAGTTTGTTGTGATCCACACAATCAAAGGCTTTGGCACTTGCCTGGAAAATCCAATGGATGGAGTAGCCTGGTGGGCTGCAGTCCATGGGGTCACTAACAGTCGGACAGACTGAGCGACTTCACTTTCACTTTTCTCTTTCATGCATTGGAGAAGGAAATGGCAACCCACTCCAGTATTCTTGCCTGGAGAATCCCAGGGATGGGGGAGCCTGGTGGGCTGCCGTCTATGGGGTCACACAGAGTCGGACACGACTGAAGTGACTTAGCAGCAGCAGCAGCAGATGTTTTTCTGGACACACCTATGATGTCATACACAGATCAATGTGGAGAAATACTCACGCCAGAGTGATGACACTAAAATCCAGCCAGTTCCAAGGATCTCTCAGGTAAGTGAACTCATTTAGACAAAATCCTCTTGCCAATATCTTTATCAAGGCTTCAAAGGTATAAATGACAGTGAAGACATACCTGGGAGGGAAGGTGGAAAGGGAGTATTCACTGCACCTTGGAGAGAGCTCAAAGGGAGAGTGGTTGTGATTGTTCCAAAGGAGAGCGTGCAAAGAGCATCACCAAGGTGGGGAAGGAGATGAGGGGAAGCTAGGGAGATGAGACGCAGATGGAGAAACTCAGAGGAATCGCAGAGATGGCCGGGGTGGGGAGGGACATGCGTGGCTGGGATGACTAGCAGCCTCTGCTGCTCTGAAGGTGGGCAGAGGGCGAGGGCATGCACCCACCACAGGCTTCCAAACAAAGCTCCTCCTGTTCCATGAGGCTCCTCAAGGCTCCCTGCCCTGAGGGAAGCCGGCAGTTCCTCCCTCAACTTGTTGACTGAAAATACGGAAGAGGGAGGAGATCTGAGTGCATCCCCCCTCTCCAGACTTCTCTGCTTTCCACTGTCTTTTCTTCTCATGCCATGCTTGGCCTGCTGGCATTTCTGGCCTCAGGGATCCTGTTCTGTTTACTATCTAAAGCAGTAAATAACTAGGTGTCGTGGAAAAGAAAAGCCTCTGAATTCATACACATTTTCTCAGGGGGATGGATCCTGTTAGAGGAAGTCATCTCAAAAGAGCCTTTTTATTCTGTTGGACACATTTTGGGTTTGGATTTGAGGAGAAGGCTCCAAAGCTGAGATTGAGAGTAGGGGAGTGTTTCTCTAGTGTTCAGAATGCCTCACTCACCGACAGCAGTGGTTCTCAGACTCCAGCACAGATCTGACTGACCCCATGGAAAGCTTGTTCAAGCATAGATTTCCAGGCTGTCGGCCCAGCGTTTCTGATTCAGTAAGTCTGGGGTTGAGCCCAAGAATTTGCATTTCTAACGAGTTCCCAGCTGAGCCTAATGCTGCTGGCCTGAGGAACTACCATTTGAGAACTACTGCCCAAGGGACATAGATGCATGCATAAATCACACCTAATTTTGGATACACTATATTTTTTAAAATTATAAGATTCTAAATGTAAACACTGGTATGAAAAATGAAAAGACTTGATTGAATATGGCAGATTGAACATGTATTTACCTCCAACCTTTTGGAAATTCTTCTTAAATGATTGTAAAAGGAACTTTTAAAAAAGTATACATTCACTAGGGCAATGATAATGGAGAACACAACAGCATTTTGGAGATTAGAGTGAAGATGGATGAATGGTAACTAACAGAGCAGACCCTAGAAAGCTGGAAGCCAGGAGTTCCCAGAAGCAAGCCAACCCAGAGAGCAGAGCTGCTTAGGACTTAGGGACGCTAAATGTCTCTGAAAGTGGAGCCCAGGGAGACAGTGGCAAGTGGGTCTGTAAAGAAAGCTTAAAAGTCTTTATTAACAAGCAGTTGGGCTTTTTAAATACCACCCCACACCACCCATTCAGAGAGGAACTGCCTCCTCTGATCTGGAAATAGACCGACTGAATAAGAGGGAGAGAGCCGCATCCTGACACAGGGGTATGAAAGAAAAATTTACATATGTACTAAAAGGCAGACAACCCTGCCACCCACCCACTTCTTCCCCTCAGTAAGTTCCTAGAAGCTTGGCAGTCAGGTTAACAGCTCAGGAAGATGCTGCACTTTTAATATATTCAGGCAGCCACTGAGCATCAGGAATCTGAAGGATACTTCTAACACTAAAGACTAAAGGAATGAAACAGGAAAGAAAAAGAAAAAGAGAGAATGCAGATAGAAGTAGATTTAGGAAATATCCCGATCATTAATATTTTTAGAGAGTTAGGAGATGAGAAGATAGTGGGTACAAACAGAAGGCTTACAAACTAGAACATTCAAAGGACAAAAGCGAACACTTGAAAGCAAAAATATGATAGCAAAATTAAAACATTAATAGAAGGGCTAGAAATAAAGTTGAAATCTCACAGAAAGTGGAACAAAAAGAAATAAATAAGAGGTGATTAAAAATATGAAAATTAGAGAATTAGACCAATAAGTACAACGTCTGATTAATGGGAGATCCAAAAAGAAATAGAGAAGGAAATATACAGGAGAAAATTATCAAAGAAATAATATAGGAAAATTTCCCTAAACTGAAGGATCTAGTCTTGGAGAAGGAAACGGCAACCCACTCCAGTATTCTTGCCTGGAGACTCCCAGGGACGGGGGAGCCTGGTGGGCTGCCGTCTATGGGGTTGCACAGAGTCGGACACGACTGAAGCGACTTAGCAGCAGCAGAAGGATCTAGTCAGTTAAAATATCCATGAATGTTCAGGAAAATGAATGAAAAATGTTCATAGCAAGGCCCAACATCACAAAATCTGAGAACATTTTACACAAACAAAAGAGTCTAACTTTTTCTGAGTGAGTGAAAATCAGAGGTCACATACAAAGGACGGAGAATCAAAATAGTGCCAGATTTCTTCAGAGCAAAGATTGGAGGTTATAAGACAACGGAACAATGCCTTAAGTTTTTTGAAGAAAATAATTTCTAATATAGACTTGCTTCTCCTGCTAAACTGTTTAGATGAGGGTAGAATAAAGATATGCCAAGTCTCAGAAAATTTATCTCCCACCAACCCACCTAAAAAAGTTACTAGATGGTGTGTCCCACCAAAACAAGGAAGCAACCGATAAAGAGGAGAATATGGGATGCAGGGAAGTGACAGATGGGATCCAAAAGAGGATGGAGAAAGAAAAACCTCTGGAAAAGATCTGTTCATCACATTGAGGGAACATCTAGATCAAACTGAGGCAGCAGTTGAGGGACTCCAAGAGGAATTTTCCCAAGAAAAATGGAAACTGAGGGATAATCTGATACATTCAAGTAATCTTAAGCAATAATTAAACCTCTGGAGAAGACTTTGGGTACAAATTAGTGAAAAATATATAGAAAACTGAGCAAAAGAAGAAATGAAGTCCTTATTAACTCCAGAGAAAGCAATATATATGTGTGTGTATATATATATATATATAATCAAAATATACTGCATGATACAGCTGTGAGTAGTATTTGCTTAGCAATACTATCTATAATCATATATATAGTCAGGCAGTGTACATATTGTCTGATTATCTAACCAAAAATTATAGCTATAATGGGAAGAGGAGAGACAGAGAAAAGTGTTTATATGTGGACTTAATCCCTTTCTTTTCTATAACAGAAAGCCAATAGATAATAGACTTCCCTGGTGGCTCAGATGGTAAAGCGTCTGTCTACAATGCAGGAGACCCGGGTTCGATCCCTGGGTTGGGAAGATCCCCTGGAGAAGGAAATGGCAATCCACTCCAGGACTATTGCCTGGAAAATCCCATGGACAGAAGAGCCTAGTAGGCTACAGTCCATGGGGTCGCAAAGAGTCGGACACGACTGAGCGACTTCACTTCACTTCAATGTGAAAAAAAATTTTTTTAATAGTAGTCTGAGTATATTATTAGAGAATGAGAGGTATCAAAGAAAGCAGTAGAAAAAAAAAAAAAGCAGAGTGGTTGCCTCTAAAAGGATTAGGCATGAGGAGATGAGAAACGTGAAATTGCTGTTTTTGTTTGAATCTTTATGTAGCTACGTGACCTTTTAAACTATGTATCTGTGTATCTTAACTAAAAGTAAAAATCAGATTAAAAAGCGAATAGCAGTAATGTTTTTTTCCTATCTGTGAGAGGAGAAATGCTGTTTGAACTCATTCACGAAGAAATCTATATCTGGCTGGGGAGCTGGTTGAGCTGTCAGTTGCCATAGCTTGTTGGGTTTTCCCCCCGCTCTTTATGTTTTCTAAATTAGAAAATCTTAACTCAGAATTATAGGTTGTTGGGAAGATTTGACAGATTATTTCTGGCCTTTCACATCAAATGCAGATCTAGAAATTATGGAGAGAGCTCTCTCTGAGACTATTTTCAGAGTTTCACCAGAGGACAAGAGCCCCGGCTTAGTGTNCTCTTGGCAAAACTCTATTAGCCTTTGCCCTGCTTCATTCTGTACTCCAAGGCCAAATTTTCCTGTTTGTCCAGGTATCTCTTGACTTCCTACTTTTGCATTCCAGTCCCCTATAATGAAAAGGCTGTCTTTTTTGGGTGTTAGTTCTAGAAAGTCTTGTAGGTCTTCATAGAACCGTTCAACGTCCCTCCTCCCTTCAGCCCCCAATTTACTTTTTGTCTCTATGGATTTGCCTATTCTGGACATTTCATGTAACAGAGGCCACACAGTATGTATGACCTTTCGTCTGACTTTTGACTTTGTATAATGCTTTCAAGGCTTATCCACGTTGTAGTATGGATCAGAACCTCATTCCTTATGTCTGAGTAATATTTCATTGCATGGATTCAGCCCCTTTGTTTACCCACTTGTCAGCTGATGGACATTCGGGTTGTTTCTACTTTGGGGCTATTAGAGGATTAGTGCTGCTAGAATCATCATGTCGAAGTTTCTGCAAGAACATTATGTTTTCTGTTTTCTTGTATATGTGTAAGACTGGAATTGCTATGCTCATTTTTAAAGGGATATGAAAACTTACTCTCACGATATCCCCTTTTGCATTTTAAAATTTTGATTCACATAAAGTCCGCTTGTTTTGCTGTATAGGTCTATGAGTTTTGATAAATCAGTCATCCGATCACCACAATTAAGATACTGAATAGACCCATCATGCCGCCCCAGATTCTTAATATGCCCTTCTTGCAGTCAATCCCTCCTACTCCCCTAGACACCAACAATTTGCTCCCTGTCTATATAGTTTTCCCTTTCTAGAAGTCTCCCCATTAAAAAATCTCAACCAGTAATTGTCCTAAAATGCTGTCTGTGGGCTAGCTGATGCTGAAGGTCAAGATGAGCGCCACCCCCCATGCCCATTTCTTGCTCTAAACTGTAGACCAGCATCTAGAGAACCTCTGCTGAGAAAAGACAAAATTTGTCTCCACTTCCCGTTCCTCCCTTCAGCTTCTGCTGTGGTCTGACTCTTGCTTCCTCTCCTTGTTACATTTGAAATCTTAAAGAAAACCTATCCCTTAGAGCCAAGACCTTGACTTGCACCCTACCCCTCCCAGGAAAGGGTATCTCAAAGGGCCTGTGAATTAAGGAGTGAGATTTAGGCTCCTTGTGGAAATCTGGGATTTCCAAGTTGCACCTTTAAGTCTTTATTTGGGGTGGCCAGCGGCCTGTACCACATGTAAACAGGATTGGAGTCATTGGGTGGATGTGGTCCCAAGAGAAAAGACTCTGGGTGGTTAAAGGCTCTTAGGAAGGATAGGAATTGGGGGTGTTTAGGGAGGGCTGATCTCTTATCATTCTGGGTATAAAGGGATGGGAGAGCTTGCTACAGTGGAGAGGTGTGTGGGTGGCCGTGTGTAAAGTCTGAGGGGGAGGAAGCATAAAATGATGGGGGGAAGGGCAGGACTCAACGAGGGGATCCAGAGGTGGCTTATCTCTGGGGGAACCTGGGTTCAGCTATGGCCTTGAGCAGTGTGACTTTGTGCAAGCTTCCTCAGCCTCAGTGAGCTATACTGCAAAATGGGTACAGCATTCTTGCCTCAAGATTGTGGCCAGGACTCACACACACTGTAGACCGACAGGCCCAGAGGGCAAGGGCTCCTTGAGTGTCAGCAGCATCTGAGCTAGTTTCTGAAGACTGGAATCCCAAGAGCAGGGCATGAAGGTTCTAGAAATGTCTGAGGGAGGAAATGCTGGGTTTTGGGGGCTCCCCAGAGTGCAAGCAAGGATGATCCACCCTCCTCCTGATTAACTTTTCCCTGCAGTACCCCAGATGCACCCACTGGTCCTACACCAGACATGAGCTTGCCCAGCATTCAAGGACACTTATGAATCTCGTCTGGGCTTTAGATGACAAGACCGTTTTCCAAAATGAAAGGGCAGAGACTGTTCAATGAACGGAGCAGTATGTGCATGGAAATCTCTGGTGGAAACAACTCCTGTGAGAAAGACCTGGCAGAGGAAGACCTGGCAGGACAGAACCCGGGGATCGCTCTGAGGCAGGACTGCCAGTCTTTCTTTTTACACTCTTTGCCATATTCTGCAGCTTTTAGCTCTGGTTCTCCACACTGCACAGGGTCTGTTTTTCTGACTCAACGGGTATTAAAAACATAGCTTGAAAGGGTCCCCCCTGCCCTCCCAGCCGAGTCCGAGCTCCAGGCAGGTCCACCAGACCGGGTTGCTCTGACCTCCTCCCACTTTTCACACCCACTTGCTGCCTCCGGGCTTTTGCACTTGCGGTTTCCTCTTCCTCTCCACCCTCCAGCCTTCAGGTGGCGGGGGAGGGGGTGTTCCTCACAGCCTTCTCTAGACTGGATGCCTAACTTTCTCTCTCTCTCACAGACAAGGCACTTCATTACCTCTGGGTGTCTTATTACACTTTGCAATGGGAGACACGTGCCGCTGAAGCTCCCAGGCTTCAAATTTGGTTTAACTCAAAATGAATGCGCGGGGATTTCCATTTAGCCCGTTAACGTGGCGCCCTCCGGTGGTCGCCGCTCACATTCCAACTTGAGGCCACTCAACCCGTTTACATCTGTGCATTTGCATTCCACTCAGACTTCACTCTTAAGACCACACCAAACATTCCTAACCCACGCTTTCAAAGCACAGTCATTCCGGAGAGCACGCCATTCCTGGGCTCCTGGGCTCCAGTGCGGTGAATGAAGGCGCCACATGGCCAGTCGCGTCCAAGCCCCCTTTATTTGGTTTCCCGCGCTCAGGCCTGCATCACCGGCCGGGACTTCTCCGCCTGCAGCTTCACTCCGGAGCCCGCGAAGCCGGTGCCGCCCTGTAGGAGAAGAGGGTGCCAAGAGGGTTCCCTAGCTTCGGAGGTGAGGCTGAGCTCTGGCCCCTGGCTTGATGAGGGCGGGGCCTCTGGAAGGAGGGCGGGGTTACCGGAAGGCCAGGGGGCGGGGAGGAGGGGCGCCACTCACCCGCTGCAGCACGATGATGTCGCGGTCCGTGAGTTTCTCCCCAGTCACCGGGTCCACCATGTCCTTGCGAATCAGCTTCTCCACACACTCCAGGGTGACCACGGCCCCACTGTGGTGAAGGTGAGGGTGGGGGGTGAGGATCAGGGGCCCCACCCTAGACAGTGGGCCACACCCACGCCCACAGCATCCAGCATGTCCCTGGGCTGTCCCTTTGGCGACTCACGAGGGCCGCAGCACGGCGCACGGCGTGGCGTTGCTCAGGCTGTCGCGGGTCACGGCACACACGTAGCGCTCGCTGCGCGTGATGAGCCCCACGCGGTCCACGGAGCTGTCCAGCGGCGTGAAGCGCACCGGCGTCAAGTCAGACATGCGCAGCGGCTTCCCGGACATGGGGCAGGTTACGATGCGCGACTGGGGGTGGGGGTGGGGAAGGGAGGCAGGGTCAGCAGGCGGCGCTGGAGACAGGTGGTGGGAGGATGGGGAGGGGGCCTTCAGGACCGCGGTTTGGGCAGGGGGTCGGAGAGGTGAACCTGGCCCTCTCTGACAAAAAGGATGCACGGTCGCGTGCTGGGGTAGGGGTCTCACTGGCTTCTCCAGCTTCGTGGCCTTCGCCTCGGGGGTCAGCGATGGGATCCAGAAGCTGGGCAGCGCTTTGTCCTTGTCCTTGCCGGCGGGGCCCGCACTGGACCCGGGTTGGGCATCGTCTGCAGGGGGGAGGGGCTGGGATGCCGCACCCACGGAGGTACCTGTGGGACACCCCCCCCGCACCTACCTGCAGACTCATCTCTCTCTCACCTGGGCCGTTCCCTGCCGAGGCGGCCTTGGGCGTGAAGGGGTTGAGGGGCCGGCTCACGATGGCCGCCTCCTTCTCCAGGAAGCCCCGCACATGGTCCTGCGCCGCCGCCCGCTGCAGCTCCTTCTGCTCCTCTCGCCGGGCGCCCCGCTGCTTCTCGTAGGCCTGCAGGCGGCCAGGGAGCAGTGAGCCGGGCACTCTCCTGTGGGCTGTGGGTCTGGGGCACCCTAGGTGGGGGCGGGGTGGCTCTCTGAGTGTAAAGGAGGGTAAACCGGGACCCACGCAGGGGACACTCTGGGCAGAGGCTCTGTTTGGTGCAGGCTGGTGGCCGCAGTCATACGCCGTGTGTCTCTGCTGCCTCGGCTGGTCCTCCCATCAACTGTAGGACACCCAAACCATTTCCCGTTTAGCTGGTTTGGGCCTCGGTGGCTTCCCTGTCCCTTGGCAGCAGAATGGTCAACAGCTTGGCTGGAGACAGACCACCAGAGCTCAAACCCTGCCTCTGTCACTGATGAGCTCTGTGGCCTCTAGAAAGTGCTGTGACATCTCCTGGCCTCAGTTCTTTACCCATAAAATGGGCTCACCTTCATCTGCCGGGCAATTTCCTTCTTCTGGTGCAAAATGTACTCTAGGATTGCTTCCCGCTCATACAGGTAGCCATCTGGGCTGCAAAGAGAGGGGAGGATGAGAAAGCATGGCCAGTAGTTAACAGCCAAACATCAGCTCCTGCCAAACATCAGCTCCCTGTCCTGGAGACCCCCTAAGCATCTTACAGGCAGCAGCTCACTCAAGGATCTGCTTAGCTCTCAGAGGTGACTGTGCCGGTTTAACTCTACTGGCTTTGTAATGTGCTCCAATGTGTAGGGGAAAATCTTGTGCCATAAAGGGTTAGCTCAGGAGGCCAAGGTTGTCCACACCCTGCATATTCCAACCAAAGGACTGGCCTGTGCCTGGCTCCTGGAAGGGTACTCCTAAGCCCTTGGAATGTCCTGCCTGGTAAGAGTTTGCCTGGGGGGTATGGCTTACGTGGTATCAGCTGGATCTCTGCAGTCAAGTGAGGGAAGTGAAGTCGCTCAGTCATCTCTGACTCTTTTCGACCCCATAGACTGTAGCCTACCAGGCTCCTCTGTCCATGGAATTTTCCAGGCAAAGGTACTAGAGTGGGTTGCCATTTCCTTCTCCAGGGGATCTTCCCAACCCAGGGATCAAACCTGCGTCTCCCACATTGCAGGTAGACGCTTTACCATGTGAGTCACCAGGGAAGCTTCTGCAATCAAAAGGCAGATAACGGGAAGCACTCCATGAACTGTCATTACGAGCTGGCAGTGTTCCAGGAGCCCTACCCTCTATTATGAACGTATTCTCTTCCACACCCCTCGAAGTACACTAGGATCATGCCCAGGTATCAGAGGGGAACACCGAGGCTCCGGGTGGGTAGGTGGCTTGTCTAGGGCGCCCTGGCTGTACAGCCCCTTCAGCGGTTCCCTTGCCCTTTGCCCCCCAACCAGCGCACTCACGTGCCCAGCTTACGTGACAACAGGGTCGTGGCAGGGCTGCAGCGAGAGGCAGCAGCAGTCGAAGTCCTTGACGGCATCCCGGCTCAGTCGAATGTTCTGGGTGCCGTAGCCTGAGGCCGCTGGGGACAGGAACACACAGAGGGATGGAGACGGGACATGCCCTTGTGCAAACCCAGAGAGAAAGGCACAGCGAGGACACAGTGGAGGTGGGGGGTGCTTGTGCAGTCAGGAGCTTGTGCCCGGGGTCTGTGTGTCGGGGTGGAGCACACCCACAGCAGGTGTTCATCCCCAGAGGGTAAGTGACAGATAGGCTCTGAGGCAGCCTGAGAGCCAGCTGGGGGAAGAGGCTTGTGGCTGACTCCCCTCCGGCCTTCTGGCTCTGCAACCAAGCTCAAGCGCCCGCACCTCTCTGGGTCTTAGTTTCCCTGTCTGGAATATGGACTGACAACACTGATTCCTTCCTCCGTGGGTGTTTAGGAGGCTCAGATGAATTCAAGCAGGAAGGCACTTAATGTACAAGGCAGGGAAGAGGTTGTTGGCTTGTGTGGGCTGTTATGTCTCTGGTTATGACCATCAGTCTCATGGGCTGTGTTAACACGGTCAGGAGACAGACACGCATAGCAAGCTCAACCGGAGGGGCAAAGTGAGTGACTTGGGCATTTTGGGGTCCATTTGCCCCCCTCGCAAACCCAGTACCTGTGTCCTTCTTTTTCTCATGGTAGGTGTAGACGGCCCCCGCTGTGCAGTTCTTGCCATGCCGCGTCATCCCGCGGTGGGGGAAGAGGTAGCTGCAAGGCGGTGGTGACCGGACGGAGCCCACAGAGAGGACTGGACCTTTATGGTCCCCGATCTGACCTGATGGGGAAGCTGGGAGTGGGGCAGGGGAAGACAGCTGTCCCCTCATTAAATGGTTAAGAAAGGCCTCTACCCTCAAAAAAAAAACAACAAAAAAGCACTCCATCCTGAGAAAGACCCCAAGTTTGCTTCTGGAAGTGGTGTTGGAAGGGGCACAAGTTGCGAGTTATCCTGAGGTGGTGGAAGGAGGGTTACGTGCAATCTGATGGAAAGTTCTGGCATCCGAGGCGATGGGTGGGGCAAGAATACATGTGGGAGACCGAAGCGCCCGGCGGGCAGATCCCTGGGTTCTCCAGCGCTTGTGGATGCTACAGGCGCATTTCAACTGAGCACGTCTGGATTCGCTTAGGTGCAGTGTGCCTGTTGCTCAAATTGTTCCCTCACGTATCATTCGCGTTGGAATAAATTCCGAGTTTTCAAAACAAGCGTTAAGAAGGAGAACTGACTGGTAAATCAACCAGAAAAACCCAGCTACCCTGATAGGAAAATGCGCCAAGGGTGAGAACAGGCGAGTTACAGGAGCGGCCCAAAGATGGACAGGTGGATGCCTCAAGCTCTCCTCACAGGAGAGCCACGACGGGACATCACTGTGCTCCTCTCTCCAGGGCGGCGGGCGGCGGGCGGCGCTGTGAGCGCGCGCCAAGACCAGGGTGAGGGCTGGCGAGAGGCGCCCCGCAGGGGATGCTGGGGGGACTTCCACAAAGCGAGTGGAGGCGATTCTGCACGGAGAGGACACCCACTAGGGCGCACGTGCAAGCATGTTCACAGTGGTGTCGTTTATCCTGGAGGGGAGCTGAAGGCAACTGAATATCCCGCCCTGGTGGAACGGACAGTGACTGCCCACCAAGGAGACCACCCAGCAGTGAGGTGCAACCACCTGGGTGTGTACAGAGCATCATGGGTGGATCTTAAAACCATGACGCTGGGCGAAAAAGAAAGAAAACAACCTACACGTGCCACCTGCAAACAAAAGGGTCATGCATATAACAATGGCTGCCCATGGATAGGAGGGGACTGACTAGGGGACGAATGCAGGCATGCTCGGTCGCTTCAGTCCTGTCTCACTCTGAGACCCCACGGACTGCAGCCCACCAGGCTCCTCTGTCAGTGGGATTCTCCAAGCCAGAATATAGGAGTGGGCTGCCATGCCCTCCTCCAGGGGATCTTCCCAACCCAGGGACTGAACCCACATCTCCCACATTGGTAGGCAGAGTCTTTACCGGCTAGTGGAAGACTAGGGGGATTACAAGAGTAAGACAAGAGTAAATCAATCGAACAAGCTGAGGGTTGATGGGATCAATGGAGTAAGACCTTCTGCCTGGCCTGGGTCCTCTCCTCTCTGGGACAGGTAATCCCCTTTCAGAGCCCTTTGGTAAGAGGTGTGGAGAACCATGGGCTGTACCTGACGTTAACTGGATGGCTGTGTGGACTAAATGAAGTCATACACAGTCTGGCATATGGAATCTCCAGGAAATTATTCTCTCCAGTTCTCTGGCTACAAGGAGGATCCAGAAGGTAGGGGTGGGGGCACCACCAGGGGCTCCCAAAATATAAAAAAGCAACTTCATCTTTATATCCCTGGTTTGTGATGCTTTCAGAAACTTGCCTTTCTCTTTCAAAACATAAACCTCTTCTGGAACTTATGGACCTTGCACGCCCCCTACTGGCGTCTCCCTCCCAGTAGGTACATTTACAGGGAATAGATGCACAGACCCGTAAGGATGCAGTTGATGTGTTTTGACAGATGCATACACCCTCCCTAACTACCGCCCCAATTGCAGTGTGGAACATTCCTGTCACTCCAGCCGCGGCCACTGTGCTGCGTGCAGAGGTTGACCTTGGTGAAACACCCCAACTCGACCCACAGCCCCTCCTCCGGCTTCCCTTCACCCCCCAGCTTTGGAGCAGGTGGCCGGCACCTGCTGCCTCCCTGGCTCACCTGCCAGCCCCCTCCTCCGCCCTGGTCCCCTGGCTTCCGCCCCCGTCCCCCTACCCATCACCACTCATGAAGGTTGAGTTCACCTCCGCAGGGACAAATTCCCCACTCTATTCTTAGTTGTCAACTGCCTTGACCCTCCGTGGTATTTGGCACTGGGCTGCTTGTCTTGTGGCCAAGCTCTTTGGCTTTGTAGACTGGGACATTTTCTCTCTGAGAAGAGAGGAACCGCTAGAGAGGGATCATTACTTCTCTAGGCTGTCACAGGAATAAGCACAAGGGACACTGCTTGACCCCTGACCCCCAGGCCAACTCCCCGCGGCCTCATCTCATCAATCGTCTAACTTCAGCCACCCTCTGAGGTCTGTTCCATCAGCATCTCCACTTTGGAGAGAGGCAAACGGAGGGACAGAAGTGAAGCCACTTGTTTAGGCCAGTGGTTCTCAAAGTAAGGTCTGCAGAGACGCCAAGGGTCCCTAAGATACTCAGGGGGCCCACAGAACGATTTCCATGACACCAATATGTGTTTGCCTCTGTTCCTCTCATTCCCTAATGAGTGTCTGCTGGCGTTTTCCAGAGGCTGTGCAACTTGTGCTTGTACAACCCTGGCTTTAAAAGATGTCTGGTACAGAGTGAAAGAAGCCAGGTACAAAAGGTCCTATTGTTGATTCCGTTTATATGAAAGGTCCAGAATGGGCAGATCCATAGAAACAGAAAGGAGACTGGTGGCTGCCACCCGCTGGGAGAAGAGAGGACAGGAGTGGGGAGTGGCTGCTAAGGGGGATAGGGTTTCTTTCTGCAGTGATGAAAATGTACTGAAATCAGAAAGCGGAGATGGTTACCAAAATAGTGATTATATGAAAAACCAGGGTTGTATACTTTAAGTAGATGAATTTTTTGTTATATGAGTATTGCAATAAAGACCCTTTCATGTCTGTTTTCATCTTATAAGGCAAATCTTTTTTCCTTTGGCCGCACTTGTGGGTTGCAGGATCTTAGTTTCCAGACCAGGGATCGAACCTTCAGCAGTGAAAGTGCGGAGTCCTAACCAGTGGACCACTAGGGAACTCCCCTGATGTGGCAAACTGTGATGGATCGAACTTCCACAGACAAAAGCTTTTTTGGAGTCCTTGCTGAGTTTTAAGATCCTGAGACCAAGAAGTTTGAGAAACGCTGACTGGGGTGGGCAGGTTTATGGTCTCCTCAGTTAGGACAGGCTCAGAAAACAGAACTACCACCACCTGCTGCCACTGGCAGCAGGACACGGCCAAGTAAGAGCAGCTATTATTTATCAGCCTTCCCCTCTTACAGAGGAGAAACCAGGCCCATGGAGCCCCCCTGGCAACAGAGCTGGACTTGAACCCGGGCACTGGGGCTCCAGAGCCGCCCCCTCAGTCACACGACAGCTGGCAGTCCTCCCGGGGAAGTCACATTCTGAGAATAAAGGCTAATCCACTCCCATTCTCCTACTAAATCTTCAAAATCCACAGTCTAGTCCACTCTTTTAATATGTCTCGACTCAGAGAACAATTTTCACTGGAGGAACTTGTCCTACATTTAGATTTCATAAAATTTACAGGAGCAAATGTACAATCACATGTCCTGGTTGCACCAGACATACTTAAAAGTTTCCCAGGGACTGAATCCAGTATTGGTGCTTGAATGTAAATTAATTAAAATGAAGTGATTAAAAAAAAACACAGTTCCTCGGGGCCCTGAGACAAGTATCAAAGTGTGCCACAGCCTCTGGGGACTCGTGGCTACTGTGTTTAAAAAACATGATCACAATACTATGGATGCATTAATAATTCCTTAACATCATCTACTATCCAGCTGGTATTCAAATCTCCCTTATCTCCCCAGGTCTTTTTCTGCAGTCGCTTTGTTTGAATCCTCAATCTCCTGAGGTCAGAGATCCCTCTGAGAACTAAAGGATGAGAAAACTAAAGAACTAAAGGATGCTACAAGTCTCCTCCCGAGAAGAGCATGGGGTCACATGGATGCTGCTGGCTGTCCCGGAGGGTGCAGGCCTGTGTTAAGGGAACCTAAAGGGCCAATTACATTCAAGGAACTCACAGACAGATAAAGGAAGTATTGGAAGCAGGAAGGAGGGTGGCTCCCTAAAAGCAAAAAGGGAACATCTGAGATTTTTCTATTAATAGTGACTGGTATTCATCTAAGAGGTTTGGTAAACCCAGCCCTGTTATAACCATTTTATACATGTTAACTCCACTGAATCCCAGGGCTTCGCTGATAGCTCAGTTGGTTAAGAATCTGCCTGCAATGCAGGAGACGGTGGTTCAATTCCTGGGTTGGGAAGATCCCCTGGAGAAGGGATAGGCTTCCCTGGTGGCTCAGACGTTAAAGAATCCACCTGCAATGTGGGAGACCTGGGTTTGATCCCTGGGTTGGGAAGATCCCTTGGAGAAGGGAATGGCTACCCACTCCAGTATTCTGGCCTAGAGAATACAGTCCATGGGATTGGAAAGAGTCCACTGAGCGACTTTCATTTTTGCTTAGGGAAAAGGTGCCCAGTGCAGCTGTGGGTTGACCCAGGCATCTGTGNGGGTTTGATCCCTGGGTTGGGAAGATCCCTTGGAGAAGGGAATGGCTACCCACTCCAGTATTCTGGCCTAGAGAATACAGTCCATGGGATTGGAAAGAGTTCACTGAGCGACTTTCATTTTTGCTTAGGGAAAAGGTGCCCAGTGCAGCTGTGGGTTGACCCAGGCATCTGTGTCTGTGGCCGAGGCCATCGCTGGTGCCGCCTGGCTGCAGGTGGCCCCAGGCTCTGTGTTGACTCTCAGTGTGCAATGGGGCAGCTCCTACAGGCAGGGCCTGGCTCTGCTCCTGGACATCCCTGTGGGCCTGGTCCTCCCCCTACCCCACCCTGGAAATCCCATCTGCTTCCTCCTCCCAGGCCCCATCAGGAAGCCTGAGGTAGGCATTCCTGATGCTCTGACAATGCCGATTTACCTCCATTACAGCCATCTCAGAATTTCTCCCTCCAGACTGGGAGTCCCCTAGAGGTGGGGCCTGGGCTGGACTCCAGGCTGGGTCCCAGCACTGTCTGGCACCTGGGGGTGGGGGCTGGGCACAGAGATGGCATGATAGTATCAGTTGATGACTTCCAACCATAGGGCCCGGGTAGGTGTGTAATCAGTGAAACGAACCATCCATCCAGTCAATACATCACAAAAGCACTATAACAGAAATGACTGGACTTTCCTGGTGGTCCAATGACAGAAGACTTTGTGCTCGCAATGCCGAGGACCCGAGTTTGATCCTACATGCCACCAGGAAGATCGAAGATCTCCTATGCCACAACTAAAACCCACCACAGCCAAATAAACAAATAAATATTTTAAAAGAAAAAAAAAAAACAAAACAGGATGGTGTGGAGGGGGAGACTGTTAGAAATTAAGAGGAATTTAAAAGACAAAACAATTATTTGAATTGATTCTGATTCAAACAACTGACATTTTTATTAGGGTTGCTTTTGTAAGTATTATGATAATAGTATGATAATTATGAGATAATATGATAATAATATGATATGATTATGATAATAGTATTATGGCCATGGAAGAAAATGTTCCCACTCTTTTGTGTGCCTGTATGCTTTTTTAAATTTAAAAAAAAATTGCTGAAAAAAATTTTAAAAGTTGAAGTATAGTTAGTTTAGTGTTGTGAAAACGTCTCTGCTATTTACACATGTATCCTAAAGTATTTAGGGGTGAAATGTCATGACAGACAGGCTTTGCCTTATATATTGAATTAAAAAAAAAAACCCAGCCAGTATGGCAAAAGTATTAATAAACAGAAACTCTGGCATTAGGAATTTTTATGTTATGATCCCACTTTTATCTAAGTTGTGTTAGGTAGGAAGTTAGACATGAGCAACGAGGGGAAGCCTGGCTGAAAGGAACTCCGAGACACACCCAGGAGAGCTCACAAATATGCTACAAATATAACCACAGAGACTTTTTCAACTTCTGCACATGTATCCTATTCACACAGTGGATATAAAATGACCACAGGGGCCTCTCCAAGTAACCTTACCTGCGGTTAGGCAGTTAGGAGCCTATTAAGACATAACCAACACAGCCTGCAGCGATACAACTTATAACTATCATTTGGCCTTGAGCGTATGCCCATTTTTACTCCCTTTCATTGACTGGTGATGGGTACAAGCCCTACTGTGAACGGGGCAAAGCCAAAAGGAGGAGACTGCAAGTGTAAAAAGGGAAGCCAAGAGGGCTTGACAGGAAGGATGAGGAGGACTCCTACGGAGTGTTGCATTAATAAAAGATTATCTGCTTGAGCTGAATGGAGCTGTAACTTGTCTGTTGTTCTACACCTTTTCGTCCATTGCTCCAAATTTTTGTTGCCACGAGACAAGAACGGAGGAAGAGAAAGAAACTAACCTGACAGGTGGGACATTTTCATAATAAAATATTAAAGTAAAACTGCTTTAAGGATCCATCAAGGCCTCAGTTCACAACGAATCAGCAGTACCATCAAGGTGAGAACCTAGGACTGCCTAACCCCAAAGCTCCACAGAGGAAAACGTTAAACTACAGCAACTCCAAGAGGGAAGGGCCTGTCAAAAAGGTGCAAGGAGGCAGCGGCGGCGACTGCACAACCCTTCCCCGCTCTCCCCATCACGGTCTGAGAAACTGAGGCCACGAAAGGGTTGGCGGGGGGGGTTGCTTCTCATTCAATATCACTCCTTAGACCTCCAGGAGTCCCAGTCTCTTCTGTGCCCTGGGATACGCAGCGCATTCGTCTGCACTGGAATTAATACTCTCGGGAGAACTGCCGGATGGTTTGGCTACCTAAAGGGATTTAAAGAACCTCCAATTCAGCTTCAAACTTGAGGCACCTAGAGCGCTCTATTAATAACTGCCAAGAAGTCAGGATTTCAAAATATTGTCCCAGTCTCCCTCAGGACCACAAGACTCTTGCCCATGGGAAGGCAATCGCACTAACACTATTCTTCTACCGTCTAGAACTCACCTCACAGACGACCCCTCTTTCCTCGGTGGCTACTTCAACAGTACTACAACGGAAAGGAGCGCTGTTTTCCCTCTCCGCTCCGACGCTTCCGCCCGGCGAAGAAACCGGAAGTAGTTCTGCCCCTAGAGGCGGAGATAGCGCTTCTGGCTTGGTAAATTCTCCCTTCTTTTTTTTTCCTCCCCCCGGAAACGTGAGTGGCAACTCGAGGGTTCCGGCCGGTGAAACTGGCGTGAATAGGGGGCGTGCTTAGTAAACACTAGGCGTTTCCCTGGGCGGGCAATTTCCTGCTTGTTCCTAGGCTTTGCGTCTCTTCAAACCTGTGTTTAAGGACTAACCACTTTGCCCAGAAATTGAAAAGCCCGCTTACCAAAGTATGTATCATCCACTTTTCTGCCGCAAAAGAAGAAACAATAGAGAAGGGACGGCTCCTCTGTCCCCACTTTGTAAATTGAGCAGTTGAGAAATCGGAAGTCAAAGCCTTTCAAATTGTCTCAGGAAGCAGGAATTTACTGGGGCATACCTACCTATCTCTAGGGACTAAGGCATACGTTTCCCTCCAGTTTCTAGATAACTAGATATCTAGATGTTCATTTCCCTAGCTCAGCCTGGCGAGCTCTCTGGGGGTGGGGAGGGAGGAAATTATAGGAGGGAAGGGGAGGAGGCGCCTGTCCAACACCCCAAGTATCCCCATGGTGTCAGGAGACCCAGGCTCTCTATGGGGCTCTGGACGTTATACCCTTAATTATAAGGTCCCTTCCTCTATTTATGTATTTTTTCATAAGGTCCCTTTAAATACTCTGTCCCTTACCTGAGTCCCGCCCAGAGCAGGTAATAAAAAACCCCGCCCCTCTGGCCTGGAACCAGGATTGTGCCGGCTTTAATGAACAAAGTACCCTCTCGTTCCTCTCCCCTGCCCTCTCCCCTGCCCCTCTTCACAGTTAGCCGAGGAGGCCCCGATTAAGGAGAGGACAGTGCTCACAAGTCTAGGCAGGTAAGTGAATATCCCTGGAGGCAGAATTTGGCTTGGGGACCTTGGCGACCTGGCTGTTGGAGCCCCCAAATCTAGGAGTCCAGGATCACTGCCCCCTCCCTCAACTGCTGGATCCCAGGATATGCCCCTCTGGTTTTACTTCTTCTTTGTGGGTGGAAAGGTTTCCCTGGTACTCAGGCGGTAAAGTATCTGCCTACAGTGCAGGAGACCCGGATTCAATCTCTGGGTCAGGAAGATCGCCTGTAGATGGGAATGGCAGCCCAGTCCAGTGTTCTTGCTTGGGAAATCCCATGGACAGAGGAGCCTCGTGGGCTACAGTCCATGAGGTCGCAAAAAAGTCAGACACGACTGAGCGACAGATGCTGTAGGTGAATGTGGCAATGAGCACAGAGAGATGGGTATACATGGAGATTATCAGGAAGAAAGGGATCCAGTCAATGGACATGCTTACGAGCGGAGCGCCTGCTAAGTGCCCAAACCCATGCTGGGTGCTGCACACACAGCTGGGAAAAAGATAAGCTCCTGGCTCTGGTCTCTGGAGGGACACTGTGTTTGCTGAAATCCTGCCTCTGAATCTTGCAAACTGTGTGAACTTGGGCAAGTTCTTTTACTTCTCTGTGCCTCAGTCTCCTCCTGTATCAAATGGAGATAATAATAATAGCACTGTGATGAAAATGAAACTGAGGTGAAAGAGGTAAATGACCTTGAACAGTCTCTGGTCCAGATTACAGGCCACGTAAGTGTCTGCCCTTATTATAATTCATGGACCACAGAGTCTGATCAGGGAGACCTGGCCTCATTCCTCAGTGGCTGAGGCACTTCTCATCTAACCACACCTGGTTCCTAGTGTCCACAAAATATGAGGGGCCGCCCCTCTGTGCTGCTGCTATACCTGGGACTGACCACCTGCCTGGACACCTCACCCAGTGGGAAGCAAGGCCGAGGTGAGTGTTGGGAGGAAGGGCCAGAGTCCAGGCACAAACACCCACCTTCCTTTGGCCCTGGCTCCGGTCACCTCCTCCCCAGGACCCCGTAGTCTCCGTCTCCGTAAGTTCAGGCTCTTTCATGTCCCCAAGGACTTCCCTGTAGCTCAAACAGGAATGAATCTTCGTGCAATTCAGGAGACCAGGGTTCGATCCCTGGGTCAGGAAGATCTGAAGAAGGGAATGGCAGTCTACTCTAGTATTCTTGCCTGGAGAATCCCATGGACAGAGGTGCCCGGCGGGCTACAGTCTGTGGGGTCGCAAAGAACCAGACACAACTGAGTGACTAACACACACACACACAAAAAAGAACCACAGACATGTGTCCTCAGTCCTAGGATCCCTCCGTTTTCTGTCCCTTATGTCTTTTGGGTTTCTCTGGAGGCTCAGACGCTAAAGAATCTGCCTCCAATGCAGGAGACCAGGGTTTGATCCCTGGGTCTGGAAGATCCCCTGGAGAAGGGAATGGCTACCGACTCCAGCATCTTTGCCTGGAGAAGCTCATGGACAGAGGAACCAGGGCAGGCTATAGTTCGTGGGATGGCAAAGAGTCAGACACAACTGAGTGACTAATGCCCCGTGTTTTTTTTGGGCCTAGAGGTCTTCCTGGACTCCCCAGAGGCACAGAGCTTCCTGGGCAGCCGTAAGCGGGTTCCAAGAGCCAATTACTGGGACCTGGAGTTGTTCACGCCAGGGAACTTGGAACGGGAGTGTCAAGAGGAGATATGTTCCTGGGAAGAGGCACGAGAGTACTTTGAGGACAATATTCTGACGGTGAGGACCTAGGGTCCCCGGAGGAGTCCCCTCTAGGACCTGGGGGTCGGGTCCTACCCCTCAACTCCCTCTGCCCTCCTGCCTCAGAGATCAGGGTGGTCTGGTCTGGGGGTGTGGAATCTTCCAGTTGATGCTTTTCAGCCTTCCCTCTTCCTGCCCATTCAAGGATCGCTTTTGGGAGAGCTACATCTACAATGGCAAAGGAGGTGAGTTGGGAGAGCGCTGTCATCTTGTACAACTAGGGGAAGGCTTTAGCCGGGAGGCTGAACCACCATCCCCCACCCAAAACTGGCTCCCTCCAGATTCGACGCTTCCTGAGTTCCTGGAGGGAGTTGTCAAAGAAAGCCCTTCCTCTGAGATTAGAGCCCTTGCCTCAGAATCCCACCGTGAGCTGCGGGGAGGTCCCCTGTCCCCAGGAAGGGGGACAGTTGGAAGGAGAGGTTACAGCCCTGAGGCCTCAGACTCGGAAGCCCTGGCCCACCTGAGCCCATCTTTGGAGTCCAGAGCCTCAGCAGCTTGGTTGCTAAGGGGGTTGCTCCCTAGCAACGGGGCCGGGGTAGGCCAGTTGGTGGAAGCCTGTGTGTCTTCACCTACCGGATCAGCTCAGGCCCAACCCCAACCCCTCCTCTTGAGTTCTGAGGCCCCCGTGGTGGCTGCAGCCTTGTTGCTAAGGTGGGGGGTGCTCCTTAGCAACCAAGCCTGGCCAGGCCGGACCAAAAAAGCCAGCAGCACTCACTACCTGGTTGGTTCCCCCTCCCCCACAACTCCATCGTGGCTTTGCCCTGGTTGCTAAGGAGGCCTTCTCCCTAGCAACCACACCTAGCCAGGCTCAGGACCCAAGGCCTCCTGCCCACAGGAGGACCCCCCTCCAGGTATCAGGCGTCTAACCCCCCTAGTGGGTTGGTTGCTAGGAGTGTATCCTTAGCAACAGGCCCTAAGTCTGGGCTAGAATCTTCACATTGGTTGCTAGGGGAGGTAACTGGTTTGCTACAGGCCTATCAAGGCCTGGTGGCTTCTTGAATCTACCTGAAGCGAAAGTTCCCCCCCCTACCCAGTCCTAAAGGAGGCTTCCTCAGCAGCAAGACCTAGCAAGGCCTCAGGAAGCCAAGGTCCTCCCCGTGCCCCAACCCCCTTTTCCTCAGATATGAAACCTTGATTGCTAAAGGCACTTCACCTTAGCCAAGGGTCCACATGAGTCCTAAATCTCATTGCTCTGTGACTGAGGGGGGATGTCCCCCTTGATAGATGAGTTTTTCTGACCTGTCTGGTGAGGCCCCGCCCCTCTGTGGGCTGGTTGGTAAAAGGGACTGCATTCCAGAGGGGACACGTTTGCCAGATAAAATACAGGATTGCTCCCCGCCCTACACCCCCAGTTAAATTTGAATCTCAAATACACAGAGATAATTTTTTTTTAGTATATCTCATATATTCCATGAGACATACTTATACAAAAAAGCTACTCATTGTTTATCTAAAATTCACATTTAACTGGGTCTCCTCATTATTATTTGCTAAAATCTGGCAGTACTCAGCGTGGGGGCTCAGTAAATTGTCTATCTGAACTCCCTACTTTAACTAAGCATGTCAATTGCAAACACCCCCCTCCCCGACCCCTCCACCCCTCGCAGGACGTGGACGAGTGGATGTCGCAAGCCTGGCTGTGGGGCTGACAGTAGGCATTGTGCTTATCATCCTGGCCGGCCTGGGAGCCTTCTGGTATCTACATGGCCGTCGGGGCCGCAGGCAGCATTCCTGTCCTCAAGAGTAAGGGGGCTTTGGGGGCTTTAGAGCTTTAGAGCAGGGTGAGCAGGGGAGGGAGGGTCATCCTAAGGAGACGGACCAGATCAGGGCAGGTGGGTACTGCTGAAAGATCTGAGGAGATCGTCCTGTGAAGAGTCTGTGAGATTCTGTGTCCGGTTGCGGCATCCGATTACATCCATAGTGCTTGGCACCAACTAGGGACTCCGTCAATATTTGCTGCCTGGCTGTCTTTGCAGGACCCGCTTTACCAGTGATCTTCATCCTGTGGATGTTGTATCTGATGAAGCTGCAGCCTGTGGTCTGTGGGTGTCTGTGGGATGTCAGTTTCTGGGGTGACAGGATGAGGCTGTCTTTGTGTGTGTGTCTGTGTGAGTTGTCTAGGTGTGTCTTTCTCAGTGGCAGAGTGTAAGAGAGTGCTCGAGCATCTGTCTCGAAGTGGAGTGGATTTGGAGGTTTCCAGGAAGAGTTTGTTGGGAGAGTGGATCTGGGAAATTTGCACCTGAGTGTTTCTCTGTCGTGCCTGCTTCTCTGCAGGGCTGTTTCTCCATGACTCTGCCTGTATCCGGGCACATGTGTCTGTGAATAAGCCTGTCTCAGCAACTGTCGATTTCTGTGCCTGCCTGTCATTGCGTGGTGCTTTTCTGTGTGCAGAGTTCGGTTGAAGGTGACCCTCTTTTTCCCTGGTCTATCTCTCTTACTCTGTCCCCCTACCACCCATAGGGTGTCTGTCTCCCTAAGTCTGACCTTTTCCCAAGGCTTTCTCTCCTGTAGGTTTCCGCTGCTAACAGTGCACCTTCTGTCCCCAGTGTCGAACTCATTAGGCCCCTTAGCGATCTGAGCCCGCAGACGCCCCAGCCTCCACCCCCACCTCCAGGCCTCCCGACCTACGAGCAGGCGCTGGCTGCCTCAGGCGTGCACGACGCACCTCCGCCCCCCTACACCAGGTATAGGGCTGGGCTTCGGCCTGGGGGCGGGGCGCAGAGGGAGGGCACGGCCCGGGGAGGGGCGTGGGCTTAGGGGCGGGACTTAGAATTTTGAGCTTATTATCCAGGGAGAGGCTTGGAGAACGGGGGCGTGGCCCAGCCGGGAGTGTGTGTGTGTGTGTGTGTGTGTGT
>SJYX01021738.1:505274-527654 GCA_006410675.1 Oreotragus oreotragus
CCCCGTGCCCCCACCGCCGCCGCCTCCACCGCCGGCCGCTGCGCCCCCGCCGCCGCCCCCGGAGGAGCCCGCCGCCCCGTCCCCCGAGGACCCGGAGCCGCCCGACGCCCGGCCCCTGCACCTGGCCAAGAAGCAGGAGACCGCGGCCGTGTGCGGGGAGACGGACGAGGAGGCGGGCGAGAGCGGCGGGGAGGGCATCTTCCGGGAGCGCGACGAGTTCGTCATCCGCGCCGAGGACATCCCTTCTCTCAAGGTGAGCCCCCCGCCCCGGCGTCGCGGGGGACCAGCGAGCCTGCCGCCTCGGCCGCTGGCGCGTTCGCTGAGCGCGTGTTGCACGACAGGCCCGGTGCTGGGGGCTGCACCTACCGTGGTGGCGGGGCCTCCCCCGCTGCACTTGCTGAGACCCGTGGCGGGGCAGGCGGATGGGGCCTGCTGGTCAGTGTGGAGGATCCCGGCCTCTGAGCTGTGACTCGGGTGTATACGCCTGTGTCAGCGGTAAATAGGGTGAAATGATTGTTGGCAGTTTTTCCAGATACTCTTGCTGTGAGTGTTAGGGTCATACTGAGGGACAATGCTGAGGCGGGAGCTTCTAACACAAGCCGATGGGTGCTGTAAAGGCTGCTTGTCACTTAATAGATGGGAAGGTGAGGTACTGATGTGACCTGTACCTTTGAAAACACACACCTATACAGTCACAGCTGATGGGTTGGGAATGCCTGTGTGTCAGGCCACATCTTAAGCCCTTTTTAAATTTTTTTTTGCTGCACCATAGGGCATGTAGGATCTTAGTTCTGTGACCAGGGATGGAACCTGTGCCCTTTGCAGTGGAAGCAGTCTTAACCACTGGAACACCAGGGAAGTCTGTTAAATACTCTATATACACCAGCCCATTTACTACTTCCAGTTACTTTATACAGGGATTGGCACACACACACACATACACACACACACCCCACCCCCACCCCATCTGGTTTTGGAAATTAAATTTTATTGGTACATGGCCCTGCCCTTTATTTACATATTATATACATAGGCCGCTTTTCCCATCCAATAGCAGAGTGGTGTATTTGCAGCAGAGCTGAGCTGACCCACAAATCCCAAAATACTTCTTGTCTACTTCTTACAGAAAAAGTGTACTGACCTCTTCTGTGGTCATTTGTTCATTGAATAAGGTAATTGGATCAGAGGGTTAATGTCAGTGCTTGATAAGGGTAGGTGAATTCAGATGCCTGTGTGGTGCTTCTCACAGGGCATGGGGTAGAAGGAGTTCTCAATAGATCAGCAAGCCATGACGGCCCTGGTCAAGATACCAAAGGCTAAGTAAAGCCATTCTTCCTGTTGGTTACTGTCACTGACTGGATATTCACTAGGGGGCAGGAACTGTGTATCTTAACTTTAATTTCACCTTGGGTTTTGTTTCTTGTCAGTTACAGATAGAGGGGTTGTAGAATGCATTCATTATAAAGATAGACACTGTTATACTTTGTTACTAAGAGGGTATTTCTGGAGATGAGCTTAATGTGCTTTTTCCTATGTTGTTTTCAATTTATTTTATTATGGAAAGAGTAGAGCAAATAGACCCCACTCTAGTACTCTTGCCTGGAAAATCCCATGGATGGAGGAGCCTGGAAGGCTGCAGTCCATGGGGTGGCTAAGAGCCGGACACGACTGAGCGACTTCACTTTCACTTTTCACTTTCATGTATTGGAGAAGGAAATGGCAACCCACTCCAGTGTTCTTACCTGGAGAATCCCAGGCATGGGAGAGCCTGGTGGGCTGTGGTCTATGGGGTTGCACAGAGTCCGACACGACTGAAACCACGCAGCAGCAGCAGAGCAAATAGAGTAAGGGGGCTGTGTGTATCCATCACTCAGCTTTTACCTTATCGCCTTTTCGTTGGTCCTGTTTCCTCTCCACCCTGGCATTCTTTTTCTGCTCCTTTCTTTTTTTTTTTTTGGCCGCACATTGCAGCGTGTGGGATCTTAGTTCCCCAACCAAGCACCAAACCCGTGTTCCCTGTATTGGACATGCAGAGTCTTAACCACTGGACCACCAGGAAGGTTCCACCATTCTGCCTCCTCCACCCCAGCCCGGCAGTCCCAGGCTGTGTCTTCTCACACATTGTTTTATCGTGTTCATATCATGGTATTTGATAACATACAAAAGAACATTCACAAGAGATACGTAAATGGGGAAGCAGAATGAATGCTCGAGTGATCTCTCACATCCCCACCCCTCCGCCAGCGACGGCATCATTCCTGATGCCTTGAGTCTCAGTGCCCCTCCCCGCCCGGTCCTCCCACCTCCCTCACGGTCGTGCTCACTCTCCTAGTGCCCTGTGTACATCGTTTCATTTGACGTCAAGATTTCTGAGACTCTTTGGCCATCAGCTGGGACAAGCGATGGAGATGTCAAATGAACAGCAGTGATGGGAACTGCTACCAGTTCTCAGGGGATAGGATTTTTTTTTTGGTTTATTTTTGGCTGCACTGGCCTTTCTTTGCTGCACGTGGGCTTTCTTTAGTTGTGGCTATCTTGTTGCGCAGCATGGGCTCTGGAGCTCAGGGTCAGCAGTTGTGGAACATGGGCTTAGTTGCTCCATGACATGTATTTTCCTGGACCAGGGATCAAACCTGGGTCCCAGGCATTGGCAGGTAAATTCTTAACCACTGGGCCACCAGGGAAGTCCAGGGGTTAGGATTCGGGATACATCACATTCAGGATTTAATTTTTTTTTTTTCCTTTAATCATGATGACCGATACATATCATGAAGTTTATCATTTTAATCACTTTTTTTCCTTGGGGGGGGGAGCATGCCACACCGTATGTGGGATCTTAGTTCCCTGACCAAGGACTGAACCCACGCACCCCCTACAGTGGAAGCACTGAGTCTTAACCACCGGACTACCAGGGAAGTCCTCGTTTTAACCATTTTTAAGTGTACCATTCAGTGGCATGAAGTATTTTCACATTGTCATGCAAACTATCGCCCCACTTGTAAATTTTATCTTTATAATCACTTTCTTTATAAGGATTACTACCCTTCTTTTGCAGGGAAGGAAAGTGAGGCTCAGAGCATTAAAGTGGCTTTTCCACGCTTTTGCAGCCTGGGACCTGGATACAGTTACTGGCCCTGGGAGCCCACACTCTCAGCACCAGGATCAGCTGTTCTCTGGGTATTAGATCTAGCAAGCACTGGTAGTGCCTCTGGGCACCCAGTACTGGACCAGATGAGCCAAACTCTGGAACCCTGACCATCCCCAGTGTACAGATGAGGAAATTCACATTCAGGGTGAGGGAATCATTTGGCTGGCGAGTGCCAAGCCAGGATTGGAGCCAGGGCCATCTGATACCACCTCCCAGCTGGCATGGGGCAGGGGAGGGGGCCAGCCAAGGACTTAGATGCTTAAAATACAACTCGGGTATGTGTTCTGATGGGGAACTCAGAGCGCCAGGATTGAGCCACTCATGCAGATGAGGACTTGTTCGTGTCTCTGGATTCCAGGCGGGCTGGCAGCATGGTTATTAAGAGCCCAGCTTTGGCAGAAAACGAATTGTCTTGAATCTGTGCCACTTCCAAGCTGGACTAGGGTTTGACCGTCCTGAGCCTCAGTTTCCTCATCTGTAAAATGGGAGCTGACTGTGTTAGAATTCCTTCATACAATGCGAGGACTCAGGTTTTACAGTCTGTCCAGTGTTCTGACTGTGGGTGGCGTGTCAAAAGCTCCCTGTAAACTTTGTTTCTGGGACTTCCCTAGCGGTCCAGTGGTTAAGACACCACAATCTCAGTGCAGGGGCCACAGGTTCTATCCCTGGTCAGGTAACAGATCCCACATGCCTCATGGCCACACAGCCAAATAAAAACAAAACAGAACTTTGCTTCTATTATTCATCTCGGTGATCTTGGGCAAATCTCTAAAATAGAGCTTGGCAAGCTTTTTTTGTGAAAGGCTAGAGACCTGGGCTTGATCCCTGGGTTGGGAAGATCCTGTGGAGCAGGGCATGGCCACCCACTCCAGTATTCTTGCCTGACGAATCCCAGGGACAGAGGAGCCTGACAGGCTGTAGTCCATGGGGTCGCAAAGAATCGGACACGACTGAGCAGCTAAGCACAGCACACAGATAATAAAGCTTTGCAAGCTGCTTATGGTGTCTGCCAGGTATTCTTTTGGTTTTGTTTGGTTTTTTATTTTCTTTTTCACAATCCTTTAAAGTAGAAACCATTCTTAACTCATAGAGTTATAGAAATGGGCCACTGGCCATAGTTTATGGTAAAACAAGGGCAGCCCAGTAGAAATAATCATACGAGCCATTTTCTTCATTTCAAATTTTCTGACATCTACACTTCTTTAAAAAAAGTTAAAAGATGTGTGAGGTTAGGCATAGGGTTTTCTTTAACCCAGTACATCTGAAATATTTAGTTTCTGGACAGTTTAGGAAGAGTTAGTGAGTTATTTTACAGTCTTTCTTGTTTACCAAGTCTTTGAAATCCAGACTATATTTAACACTTACAGAACATTGATTCAGATGAACTGTGTTTCAGGTGCTCAAGAGCCACGTGTGGGGAGGGCTTACTGAACTGGACAGTGTAGGGTTAACAGCCCTCTCTGCTTCAGCTTCCCCACCTGTAAAATGAGCATGAGAATATTAACTCCCAGTCCTTAGGAATGTTGAAGATTTATCAGGAGCTGATCTCTGAGCATGTAAGTTTATTGGATGGAGAAAAGTATGTGGAGGGCATTCCAGGCAGAGAGAATAGTCTGTGCAAAGGCCCTGTGGTGAGGCATGTCTCTGTGATGTGCTGGGATGGAAGCAAGGGCTTAAGTGGCTAGACAGCAGGAGCCGAGGCTGGGAAGGTGGGCAGAGTCCAGAGCATCCTGGGGTGAGATCAGGGGGTGCCTGCTTGAGAATCTGCTCTGGGTTGTCTGGCTGCTTCTCTGCCCCGGCCAGCAGGAAGGTGGCTGGGAAACTGAAGTCCTGTTAGACAGTCTGTCCACTGCCTCAGTTCTGTGACACAGACTCCCCTGTGTCTGACCCTGTAGCTTTCTCCTGAATGGCCAAGCTGGGTGCCTCTACCTTACTCATATCCTGCTGCTTACTCCCCTTGTCTCAGCTTTGTCACCATTCAGCATCCCAGAAGACAATCTGATTGGTCCAGCACAGCATTTGAAGTAAAGATGAGCTTCATGGTGTGCCTGCTGATTGGCTGCCCTTGTCAGGTCTCCTCCAATCAGCTGTGGCTTCTATTGAATAGGGGCCATGGGTGGGGCAACTTTCCCACTTAGGGGAAGTGGGTGTGGTCTTGGATATGATTGACATGGGGAAAGAAAGGAAAGACGTGGCTTTGGGACTAACGGACCCTGGTTGGGGGAGAAGGCAAGGAGGATGTCGCCAGGGCCTGGATGATTGGGGGATGGTGGGATCCTGGGAGGAAGAGTGGTTTGGGGAAAGAAGCCAAGCCCAGTCGGGATGTGGTGAGTTGAGGGCCCCACGTCCAGTTGAGAGAAATAGCTGGCTCCTTAGAGAAAGGAGATTGGCAGTGGCAAGAGACAGAGGAAGAGGTGCTCTGATGGATTTTTTTCAAAAACATCTGAGAACTGGAACAAGGAACATTATATCCACAATGAGAGGGAAAAAAAGGCACCCCCTAGTCAGGGGTCCCTGCATATTCAGAGACTTGGAAGTCAGAGAGTCTGGGCTTTGTGTGCTGAGCTTTGAGGACCACCCCAGGATGGCCTGGGATGGGAGAAAGGAAAGGAAACTGAGGCAGTCTCTGTGCCAGGCTGTGGAATCTGCTTTGGGGGCCCTGGTGGAAGGTTTTGGAGCAGGCAGGATGTAAATGAACTTTTCAGTCCTTGAAAAGGATTGGAAATAGACTTTTTGATCTTTGGGCTTCCGACATGAGGAGCCAGGAGTAAGGATTGAAAACTGTGGTATCTTTGGGGAAAACATTTAGGGTGAGAGGTTCACAGCCCTGTCTCATCCTGCCTCCTTTTTTTTTTCCTTTTCTGCCTTATTCTATCCAATGAGATTGCAGCCAAGAACTTCTCTGGCCCTCATTTTCATTCGGTTGTTTTAACTCCTCCTTTCTGTTCCCCTGGCTGATCTGAAGGATACAAAAATTCGTGAACGTGAAAACATTTGACCAAAAACCAAGAGTAGATAACCAGTACGTGGCATTCAGGCTTCTGAGCTGCAGCTGCTGTCAGCAGCAGACACTAACTGATCCCAGCACTCGGTGCTCCTGAGCCTAGTGCTCAGGGCAGCCATGATCAATCCATTGGCGTTATCGTCTGAATCCTGTTTATCACTTGACTGTGGATTCTTTGAATGCCAGGGCTTGCCTGTCATTCATCTCTGGGTTATCACAAAGCCCAGTGCATATTTCCCACTGTGTTCTTATTCTTTACTTACTGATGCCTGTCAGTTGCTCTTTTCTAGAGCCATAGCTGTCCTACACATTACCTGGCAGTCCCTGGTCATCACCCAGCCCCCTCATGGGAGACACCGCCTCATGTAGGTGTCACTTCTTCAAGGAAGCTTTCTTGGATTGAGCCTGAGTCCAGAGTCCTTCTAGGCTTCGGGGACACCTGCCATCAGCACATTTATTACTCGTACTGTTATTTTTTTATGCCCAAGCCTGGTTCCCAGTTATCCCTCTTACTCCGTGCGATCAAATTCTGGGCCTGACTTCCTTTGTTCTCAGTGCCCTGCTGGGATACGTAAGCCTTGGGTTTGGGAATGAGGGTCTGAGTATGCTGAGGGGAGTGTAGATTAGGGAGCCTTTGTGTCACTGTCCTGCCCTGCAGTGGACAGGCTGATGAAATAAATGGTCTCAGGTAACCTGCCACGTGTCTTTTCTAGGCACAAGCCACTACTTCGCCCTGTTTTGTTTCTTTGTTTGTCTTGTGTCTGTAATGATGACCCCGAAAAAGGCTTTGTCAGCCTTGTTCTCTGCCGTACCATGGTCCCCATCACCGTATCTCGAAGACGGTGCGGGGGTGAGTGCTCAGATTCATTTCTTTGAGTCATGCAGATGGGTTGTTCCAGAATAGATTCAGGGAACTAGATCTGGTAGACAGAGTGCCTGAAGAACTATGGATGGAGGCTCCTAACACTATAAGAGACAGTGACCAAAACCATCCCAAAGAAAAAGAAATGGAAGAAGGCAAAGTGGTTCTCCGAGGAGACCTTACAAATAACAGAAAAGAGCAGAAGCGAAAGGCAGAGGAGAAAGGGAAAGATACATCAACTGAATGCAGAGTTCCAGAAAATAGCAAGGAGAAACAAGAAAGCCTTCTTAAGTGAACAATGCAAAGAAGCAGGAAAACAGTAGAATGGGAAAGACTAGGGATCTCTTCAAGAAAATTGGAGATACCAAGGGAGCATTTCATGCAAGGATGGTCACAATAAAGGACAGAAACAGCAAGGACCTAACAGAAGCAGAAGAGATTAAGAAGAGGTGGCAAGAATACATGAAGAACTATACAAAAAAAGGTCTTAATAACCCGGATAACCACAATGATGTGGTCACTCATCTAGAGCCAGACATCCTGGAGTGTGAAGTCAAGTGGGCCTTAGGAAGCATCACTATGAACAAAGCTAGTGGAGGTGATGGAATTCCAGTTGAGCTATTTAAAAATCCTAAAAGATGATGCTGTGAAAGTGCTGCACTCAATATGTCAGCAAATTTGGAAAACACAGCAGGATTGGAAAAGGACAGTTTTCATTACAAAGAAAGTTTAAACTACTGTACAATTGTGCTCATTTCATATGCTAGCAAGGTATTGCTCAAAAACCTTTAAGCTAGGCTCCAAACAGTCCGTGAACTGAGAACTTTCAGATGTACAAGCTGGATATAGAAAAGGCAAAGGAACCAGAGATCAAATTGACAACATCTGTTGGATCATAGAAAAGTAAGGGAATTCAAGAAAAATATTCTGCTTCATTGACTATGCTAAAGCCTTTGACTGTATGGATCACCACAGACTGTGGAAAATTCTTAAAGCAATGGGAATACCAGACCACCTTAACCTCCTCCTGAGAAACATGTATGCAGGTCAAGTTAGAACTGGACACGAATGATAGACTCCTTCAAAACTGAGACAGGAGTTCATCAAGGCTGTATATTGTCACCCTGCTTATTTAACTTATATGCAGAGTACATCATGTGAAATGCCAGGCTGAGTGAATCACAAGTGGTACTCGAGATGGCTAGGAGAAATATCAGCAACCTCAGTTATGCAGATGATACCTAATGGCAGAAAGCAAAGAGGAACTAAAGAGCCTCTTGATGATAGTGAAAGAAGGGAGTGAAAAATCTGGCTTAAAAGTCAACATTCAAAAAACTAAGATCATGGTATTCGGTCCCATCACTTTCCTGGCAAATAAATACATGGGGAAAAAGTGGAAATAGTGACAGATTTTATTTTCTTGGACTCCAAAATCACTTTGTACAGTGACTGCAGCCAGGAAATTAAAAGGCGTTTGCTCCTTGGAAGGAAAGCTATGACAAACCTAGACAGAGTATTAAAAAGCAGAGACGTCATTTTGCTGACAAAGGTCCATCTAGTCAAAGCTATGGTTTTTCCAGTAGTCATGTACAGATGTGAGAGTCGGACCATAAAGAAGGCTGAGTGCCAAAGAATTGTTGTTTTCCAATTGTGGTGCTGGAGAAGACTCTTGAGAGTCCCTTGGACTGCAGGACTGCAAGGAGATCAATCCAGTCCATCCTAAAGAAAATCAACCCTGAATACTCATTGGAAGGACTGATGCTGAAGCTGAAACTTCAGTACTTTGACCACCTGACGTGAAAAGCCAAGTCTTTGGAAAAGACTCTGATGCTGGGAAAGACTGAGGCCAAGAGAAAAGGGCAACAGAAGATGAGATGGTTGGATGGCATCAACAACATAATGGACATGAGTCTGAGCAAGCTTCAGGAGATGGGGAATGACAGGGAACCCTGGCGTGCTGCAGTCCACGGGCTGGCAGAGAGCTGGATGTGACTGAACGACAACAATCACACCATAAAGCTATGATAAGTAAAACCTGGTAGCACTGAATGAGCGGCCTATTTGTAACAACGCGAATGAACTAGAGATTATCGTACTGAGTGAAGTAAGTCAGAAAGACAAATACCTCGTCAAAACACTTGCATGTGGAATCTACAATACAACACGAACGAACTTAACTACAAAGCAGAAACAGACTCACAGACATAGAGAGCGGACTTTTGATTGGCAAGGGGGTGGTGGGTGCAGGGGGAAGGATGGGGAGTCTGGGATTACCAGATGTAAACTGTTGTATATAGGATGGATAAACTACCAGGTCCTACTATATAGCACAGGGAACTATATTCAGTATCCTGTGATAAACCATAATGGGAAAAAATATAAAAATGAATATGTATAACTGAGTCACTTTGCTGTATAGCAGAAATTAGTGCAACATTGTAAATCAACTATACTTCAATACAATGAAACAAACAAGCAAAAAACAATAGAATGAACGGCCCGGTTGGAAAGACACATTGTCCTCAGTGGTTCAGTAAAGGAATTTCCAATTTGATGGTGATGCAAATGCGATACACATTTAATTTTGAATTCTTTTCTATTCCTGGGCTAATGATACATGCTTTGATACTCTTGTGATGGTGGGCAAGGAGCAGGGAGCAACAGAAACCTCCAGTTCATGGTCAGCCACGGTTAATCACAAGGGTAAACAAGTGATACCTTTTCAAGCCTCCCGTGTCCAGACAACCATTCTGTTTTTCACTTTCAGTCCAGTATTCAATAAATTACATGAGAAACTATACAGTTTATTATAAAATAGGTTTTGTGTTAGATGACTTAGTGTTCTGAGAACGTTTAAGGCAGGCTGGGCGAAGCTGTGCTGTATGATGTATTTAGGTGTATTTAGGTGTATTCGGTTTACTGGGAGGGAACTCCATGGCAAGTCAGAGAAGCTCTGTAGGAAGGCAGGGCAAGATTCAAGCTGCAGCCCCAGAGCTGAGAGCATCAGGAAGCCAAAGATACCCATCAGCTGGGTCTTTGTTGATTCTTGTTGACGAGGATGTCTTTTCTCTTAAGGGAGTGTAGAGGGAGGAGAGTGGTTAGGAATTGGGTCTGGAAGGGCTGGGGTGGGGGTTGACCCTGCCATCTTGCTGTGCCCCTCCTCAGCTGGCCTTGCAGACCGGGCGTGAGCCCCCACCCATCTGGCGAGTCCAGAAGGCGCTGCTGCAGAAATTCACTCCGGAGATCAAGGATGGACAGCGGCAGTTTTGTGCCACCAGTAATGTGAGCCTGCGGAGGAGAGCGAGGGCCAGGGGCGGGGGGAGCCGGGGTCCCCCTCACACATGACTCTGATTTACTGTGGGTCTAAGAAGGCGTCCAGAAGGCACTCTCCACCCCCCGGCAGGCTCCCGCTGTAGCGTAGGGCGGGGTTGGGAGTTCAGGGTGTTGGGCTGTCCATCTGCAGCGGACGGAGTTCTTCACGTGCTCCTTTCCTTTCGTAGTATTTGGGGTACTTCGGGGATGCCAAAAACCGGTACCAGCGTCTGTACGTCAAGTTCCTGGAAAACGTCAACAAGAAGGATTACGTGAGGGTCTGTGCTCGGAAACCTTGGCACCGGCCCCCAGTGCCTGTCAGGTACCTTGGAGGCCGCGGGGCAGGTCGTGGGCGGGGCCAACAGGCCTAGGGGTGAAACATACTAGGATATTGACATAACATAAAATCAACCATTTTAAAGTACAAAATGCTTCGAAGCAAGAGTCGGGAAGCGGGTGCAGAGACCCTGAGAGTGAGGGCCTCAGAGAGATGGGGACAGAAACCAACTCCGTAAGAGTCTGTGCTTTCAGCTGTGGGCTAGGTAGTGGGGGCCGGGGTATCCCAAGGGGGACAATTTGGGTTTCGGGGGCTGCTGAGCACACTCCCATCTATGTCTCCTTCCAGGCGCTCTGGGCAGGCCAAGGGCCCCATGTCCGCTGGGGGTAGCTCCGCACCGCCCCCTAAGGCCCCGGTACCACCTCCTAAGCCAGAGAACCCTGACAAAACGACGTCCGAGAAGCCCCCCGAGCAGACGACTGACACGGCCGTGCCTGAGCCCCCTGCCCCCGCGAAGCCGTCACCGCCGCGGCCCGTTGAGAAAGAAAAGGAGAAAGAGAGGGCAACGCGCGCGGAACGGCCGCTGCGGGGCGAACGGGGCATGGGTGGCCGGCAGATTCGGCCGGACAGGAACCTTACCACGGGCCAGCCCGCCACCTCCCGGCTGCCCAAGTCCCGACCCACCAAGGTGAAGGCCGAGCCGCCCCCCAAGAAGAGGAAGAAGTGGCTGAAGGAGGCGGCGGGCAACGCCTCGGCGGGCGGGGGCCCACCAGGCAGCTCCTCGGACTCGGAGTCGTCCCCCGGGGCCCCCAGCGAGGACGGTAAGGCCATCAGCAGCTGTGGGGCTGGTGGGGAGGCGAGCCCGTGGTTTTCAGAAAGAGGCATGGGTCGTTATTATACAGAGGACTCCAGGCAGCGTCAGCAGACAGTCAAGGTAGTAATGAGTTAAAAATCATAGCCATAGCTGACGGTTATCTGGCACCTAACCACGTGACAGGCTGTCCCATAAGTTGTTTATACATGTTAACTTGCTTGATTTTTTACCGTGGCCCTATGAAGTAGATACTCCATAGTATCCTCAAATACAGGTGAGCAAACTGATGTGGAGAGAGCTCAGCACAGCTGGATGTGGAATCCCACCTGAGTTGGCTTGCCCCCAGCAGAGTCTCAGGCTGTGCTTTCACACTGTTTTGTCTCAGAACAAGCACGTTCTGGGGCTTCCCAGGTGGCTCAGCGGGTAAAGAATCTGCCTGCAGTACAGGAGACCTAAGAGAGGGGTTCGATCCCTGGGTCAGGAAGATCCCATGGAGAACGGCATGGCAACCCAGTCCACTATTCTTGCCTGTAGAATCCCATCGACAGAGGAGCCTGAAGGGCTATAGTCTATAGAGTTGCAAAGAGTCCAAGAGTTGCAAGTTGCAAAGAGTTGACTGAAGCGTCTGAGCATGCACACGCGCGTAAGCAGGTTCTGAGGAGGACTGGGGACCAGCATCTGTCCTGGAAGCCCAGAGACAGTGGTGTTCCCTATGACCTGCTGGGTGACTCTAGGAAGTGGGCGGCAGCACCTCAGTGACCTCACCTGTAAAATGGGTTAATAATAAAGTCAAGTGGGTATTCACAGTAAAGCAAGTAGGAGGGTACTCGACTATAGTGGGCATCAGATAGTAGCTCCATTGCTTAGCATGTTGTCTGGTTTATTATGACAGTAACAACAAAAATATATGTGCACATATGTATAAAAATATAATAGCTGACTTAGTGCTTTTAAGTGACAGGCATCTTTTAAGTTTTTTACACATTGGCTCATTTCATCTTTAGATAAACCCTGTGGGGTTAGGTACTTTAGAATTCTCATTTGATTAAAAAAATATTTATTATTTCATTTATTTGGCTGCACCAGAGTTTGGTTGTGGCATGTGGGATCTTAGTTCCCCAGCCAGAGTGCGAACCCAGGCCCCCTACAATGGGAGTCTTAGCCACTGGACCACCAGGGAAGTCCCTATCCTCATTTTATTTTCAAGTTTTAAAATTAATTAATTATTTATTATCCTCATTTTAAATATGAGAATACTGAGGCCCTGGAAGGTGCCATGACTTGCCCAAGGTCACTTACTCTTTCAGGTATAGTACAGGGGTAGCTGTTTTAACGGAGGCTAAATATACAGCTAGTCAGTCAAATGAGAGAAATGGAGTTAATTCTCTTTCCATCGAAGTCCTGATGAAGTAGAAGATCTGTGGAGAATAAGAGGCTCCTCGCAAGGTTGTCCAGGTCCGGGTTTCTTTTCCTCTTGTTGCTCTGCCGCCCCCAAGCTTGCTGTCATCAAGAGGTGAGAGGCATAGCTCAGCAGCCCCACAGCTGCAGTCCTGCCAGTAGGAAAGGACCCAAGGGTAGGGGTATGACTGACCTTTCAGCTCAGTGCCAGGTCTGGGGATGGCCCACATCCTGTCTCCTCTTTATCCCACTGGCCAGAACTCATCACATGGCCACATCTAGCTGCAAAGGAGCCTGGGAAATCCAGTCTCCAGTCTTCTGTGGGCGGTGGGCTCATTCTGACCAGGTGGAAGCACCCTTGGCTGGTTACAGCTGGGTCAGGGGAAGATGCTGGCAAGGGAGGAGCTTAACGAAAAGGCCCAGATTTGCAGGACTTTTATTTCTTAAAACGGTTTTATACATCTAATTCATGTACCGTGTGGCTCACCTACTTAAAAGCCGTAATTCTTTGACTTTTAGTGTAGTCAGAGCTGTGTATCCATCTGGCAATCAACTTTAGAGTATTTTCATTGCCCCTGAAAGACACCCTGCTTCCTTTGTCCATCACTTCCCTTACTCCCCTTCATCCCTAAGCAACCAGTAATGTACTGATTCTGTAGATTTGCCTATTCTGTATATTTCACGTAAGGGGTATCACATGATGTGCACTCCTGAAGACTAGCGTCTTTGCTGAGCGTGTTTTTGATGTTCGTCCATGTTGTAGTGTGTATCAGTACTTCATTCTTTTTTTTTTTTAATTGAACTACAGTTGATTTACAATACTAGTTCCAGGTGTACAATATAGTGATTCAATATTTTTATAGATTATACTGCATTTAAAGTTATTATAAAATATTGGCTATGTTCCCTGTGCTGTACACTATATCCCTGTAGCTTATTTATTATTATACATAGTTGTTTACAGTATTTCATTCTTTTTTTATGGCCAAATACTATTCCATAGCTTGGATATGCCACATTTCATTTATCCATGGACTAGTTGATGGGCATTTGGGCTGTTTCCACTTTTTGGCTACTGCTGCTGTGAACCTATGTGGATAGCCCAGAATTTTCTGAACCTATGAAATGGGAGAAACTAAATGCTACACCCTTTGGGGAAGCTGTTCCCCAGCCAAGGGTCAGTATCTTTCACTTAGTCTGGTTCTTTGTCCATTCACCCCATTTGACCAGGAGCCCCTCCAGGGCAGGGTAAGCCTGACTCCTGTCTGGATGCCCTGAAGGTTCTGCCCAGACAAGGAGACCTCAGACCAACCCTCTCACTGGTCTAAGACTGGTGACTCTCCTTGCGCTAGAAGCTGATGTGTCTCCCTGGATTCACAATGAAAGTTCTAAGAAGGGGCTGTACCCTCTCTCCCTTCCTTTAGTCCACTCTCAATCTGGCTTCTCAGCCCCTTTCTGCAGATGTTAATTGAATACCTACTATGTGCCATGAACTGAGGGTTCTAACAGCAAACAGAGTAGACAAAAACATGTATCCCCATGGGAGTTTACAGTCTCTCTGGAGGAGTCGATCAGATAAAGACATTATGTAATAGAATTTATGTAATAGAATTTCATAGAAAACTATGAAAAATCATCAGTGTAAGGCTGGGTGGGATTAAGGGCAGTGGAGAAAAATAAATCTGGTAAACAGGATCCGAGTGGGATCCTGGGTGATTATTTTCAGGAGAGGGGGTAGTCGGGGAAGGTTTCTGGAAGTGACATTGGAGCCAAGATCTGAATGCAACAGGGCTGGGGTGGTGTGACATTAGCGGAGAGAACATTCTGGACTGGGCGTGTCTGAGGATCAGGAAAGAGGCCAGGCGCTGGAGGAAGTGAGGGCAGAGAAGGAACAAGACCAGATCCTGGAGAGACAAGGAACTTGGGACTTTGCAGCCCTACTGGCAGGATTTTATCATGAGCGAGACAGGAGCCATAGGAAGGTTCAGGCCAAGGCTCGATGGGATCTGACTTCTGCTGCCAGGTGGTCACTCTGGGCTCTTGAAACCGTCCATGTGGATAAATCAGGCAGCCATTTCTCGGGCCTCTTCCTAAGGGATTTTTTGGGGTCTTAAGTACATGTGTGGGCCTCCTGCTTCTGTTTTCTCCCCACTGCTCCTTGAGTTGCTAGTGGGTATCCCTCCAGTGCTATCCTTGGGGGATTCTCTGGTTAGGACTCTGAGGTTTCACCGCAGGGGCCCGGGTACCATCCCTGGTCAGGTAACTAAGATCCCATGAGCCAGGTAGCATGCACTACAAAAAGTAAGAAGACAGTCTTCCTTCTTGTTGCTTGACCTTCCGTACCTCTCACTTGGCAGGCTCCCTCCACTTCCGTGAGCCTCAGACTCCTTTCTTTACCCTGGCCACCCTCCCAGCCTACCTCCAGCCCACTCCCAGAGTTCACAGAGCAGGTCCTAGTCGCTGTATCTCAGATGCAGCCCCACTAGCCACCCGCTCACCAGGCCAGACCCTCCAGGCCCCTCCCTCACCTCTGCAGCTGGGAAACCCCCAGTCCCACCCCTCCGACCCCAACTGCCCCCACCACCACTGCCCTGTCCCACAGCCCTGGCCCAGACACTGGCCCTCCTGCCCCTCAAAATCTCTGTACCTGTCCCTCCAGCCCCATCCCCACCTTGTTCTTTCTCAGCTGCTCCATTGCCCTGGCCTCTGGTCTCCCCCTCCGATCCATCAACATGGCCTCGGAGAGGTTACTCTCCAATTACCTTCACCCTTCCCTGCTCACAGCTCTCTCCCATGGCTCCCTAGGATGCCTCCTTAGAAAAGCACCTGCCCTTTGCACCTCATCTTGGAGGCCCCACGTGGTCTGGCCTACACTAACCTTTGCAGTCTCAGTTCCCACCTCTTCTCTCAATCTTGCCCTTTATGATCTGATCTCTTGAACCTGATTCACCGGTTTGGAAACCAATTCTGCTGCAGATTTAGACTTTACAGAAACTTCATGGAACTGGTCAAACACAAAGACCACCGACCTGGAATTTTCTTTCTGATCTCAAGGTTTGGTGCTTGTGTGACCTTTAATAACCTTCCCTGACTTGCCAGGCTGAGCTCATGATGGTACCTGTGATTCACCCTTAGAGTTTATTGTCCTGGTATGGGAGAGTCTTCCCTCAGCGGACTCAGAAGTTGGAATAATGGATCCGTGTCTTCTTTTTTCCCCCCTCAGAGCGGGCAGTACCTGGGCGTCTGTTGAAGACCCGGGCGATGCGGGAAATGTACCGGAGCTACGTGGAGATGCTGGTGAGCACGGCACTTGACCCAGACATGATCCAGGCCCTGGAGGACACACATGGTAAGTGGACCCAGACCCCCAACCCCTGCTTTCCTCCCACCGTGTATCACTGTGGGGCTAAGCTCTTCTGATGTCCCTCCTCCCCTTTCAGACGAGCTGTACCTCCCACCCATGCGGAAGATTGATGGCCTCCTGAATGAGCACAAGAAAAAAGTCCTGAAGCGGCTGTCGCTGAGCCCAGCCCTGCAGGTGCTTGGAGGGCTGGGCAAGCGGTGTCTGGGACCCAGAGCTCAGGCCCAGAGGAGACACGTGCCCGTCAGCCACTGTGCTCCTTCCCAGAGCTTTGGGCCCTGGAGGGAGCGATCGTTGGAAGGCTCAAGCTTGGCCAAGAGAATAGTGGAAGGCTGAGATGTTCCATGGGGATCTCTGGGCCCAGCATCCCTGCCTACCCAGATAGAGACAAGCTGGGATGGTCTGGAGGGGTCATTGTCAAGGTCTGGGCTGGGCTGCTGGGCAGGCCCAGCAGAGTGTGGTTATGGAGTACAAATTTGGGGACAAAAGGTGAACTAGGGCCTGGACCCAGGGCTCACTGGGGCAGAGTGTTGAGCAGATTCTGATGGCTTCTCTTGTCAACATAATCCAGGCTCTTTGAATTTCAGGCTCAAGCATCAAATTGTCTATGTAATTTTCCCTTCTGGGATGGGAAGTTAGGGTGGCTCCGGAAATTCTGGGAGATAACACTAATCTGGCTCTGAGAATTCTGACGGGGATGTTAGTGTGGTGCTGAGAATTGGGCTGTAAAATATCAGGATGGCTCAGAATTCAGCCATGGAATGTTAGTCTGGCCCTGAAGGTTCGTGGGGGCAGGGGGATGTTAGTCTAGTTCTGAGAATTCTAGGATGGATTTTAGGCTAGCTTTAAAAATTCTTAATAAGATATTAGCCTGACTATGAAAACATGGGGTAATCTGGTTCAGGAACTCTGGGTGGGATGTCAGGGTGACTCTGAGAATCCTGGGATTGACTATTCGTCTGGCTCTGAGAATACAGGGCTGGGTGTTGTGCTAGGATTAAAAAATCCACTGTAATGGGAATTCCCTGTGGTCCAGTGTTTAGGACTCCACACTTTCACTGATGAGGGCACAGGTTCAATCCCTGGTCAGGGAGCTAAGATCCTGTAAGTCTTGTTGGCATGCTCCCTTCTCCAAAAAAAAAAAAAAATTTACATGGTAGAACATTAGGGTAGCTCTGAGCATTATGGGATGGAATATGAGTCTGGTTGTATAATTCCGTGGTGGATGTTAGGGATTCTGGGTTTCAGGCCAACTCAGAATTTTGAGTAGGACTTGCAAGTGACTCTAGAAGCTTGGATGGGATGTTAGCAGTCTCAGAAAGGCCTGGGCTGGGCCACAGAGCACATGATAAGGGTCACCAGCCTGGCCTAGGTTTCTGCTGTCCTTGGAGGAAACCGAGATGCTTGTGTCTTTTCTGATGGGTTTTCTGGGTGAAACCCAGGCATCTGACCACTGGGAATCTGAGAACCGGGGAGCTGGATGGGTCTGGGGTGGGCGGGTCCAGGGAGGTTCCCCTGACCCACTGGATTCCTGCAGGACGCCCTGCACACGTTCCCCCAGCTGCAAGTGGAGCAGAGTGGGGAGGGCTCCCCCGAGGAGGGGGCCGTGCGGCTGCGGCCAGCCGGGGAACCCTACAACCGCAAGACGCTCAGCAAGCTCAAGAGGACCGTGGTCCGAGCCCAGGTGCGATGGGTAACTGGAGGGACGGGGCCTGGACGGGAAGGTGGGGGCCAGGGGTTGGGGGNAGTGCATGGCGTCACAAAGAGTTGAACACAACGGAGTGACTAACACGCACTTTTTGCCCCTTGTGAATCTGACAGCACTGTGCACCTCCGCTGCATTCTGGGAAGAGTGGTGTGCCTCTGTTTTGCCCCAGGTACCTGCCTGCCCCTGGTGTTGCGGGTCCCTCTGGCCATCTAATTATGACCCCTCCTGCCCTGTCTGCTGGGCCCACACTGCCACCCAGTGGCAGTGCCTCTCCTGGTTTCACGTGCCACATCTCCATGGATTCTTCTAGAAAAAACCCTCCCCTGCACCCTAGAGATTCTAGTTGCAGGATCTCTCTGCCCTTCCCACCCCAGAACCTGTCTCTTATACACATCTGGCGGGGGTCTGGGGAGGTGGAGGGGGGAGAAGGATCCCCTCCCTTTACCCCTCCCACTCCTTTTCTACTGCGATTTGTCTGTGTCTGCCCCCTCCACCCCCATCCCCTTGTCATCTGGATGTGGTTCTATTTTTTATCAGTCTCTCCTCTCCTCCCTCTCTCTAACCCCTCTGCTCCCATCTCCCCACCACCCTTCGTCTCTTGCTCTTTCTTGGGCTTCTGTACAACTCAACTTGTATACACTGTGTACACACAACCAGCCAAACGAAAACCCAACGGCAAACACTTTATCGGCTGGCTGGAGTGCCTCTGTCCTGCGGCGCGGTGGGGCAGGGGGTTGGGGGTGGGTGGCATGGGCAGCGTCTGGAATCTGGAATGTGGCTTTTCTAGAGCCCTGGAAGGTGGTTGGGCTGGGGTCACTGTTATCCATTATGTCTTGCTGTGTAACAAATTAGCCCACCCCAAAANCAGGGGGTTGGGGGTGGGTGGCATGGGCAGCGTCTGGAATCTGGAATGTGGCTTTTCTAGAGCCCTGGAAGGTGGTTGGGCTGGGGTCACTGTTATCCATTATGTCTTGCTGTGTAACAAATTAGCCCACCCCAAAACTTAATACCTTGAAAACAACAAACATTTATATCATAGGGTTTCTGAGTTCAGGAATTTGGGACCCAGTTAGTTGGGTGGTATTAGGGTCAGTTGTGAGGGTGCAGCCCTCATGGGTTTGACCGGGGTTGAAGGATCTGCTTTAAGGTGGCTCACTCATGTGGCTCTTGGCTGGAGGCCTTAGTTGCTTGCTGTGTGGACTATGCCATAGGATGGCCTAAGAGTCTTCCAGACGTGACAGCTGGCTTCCCCCAGAGTGCATGATTGAAAGGAGAGATCAAGGAGAAGGCCACTTAATCTTTACATCCTAAACTCAGACACTATACTCCACTGCTTCTGCCACACTGTTCATTAGAGGAGGGTCGTTAAGCCCAGTGCACACTCGAGGGGACTCAAGCTCTACTTTGTGAAGGAGAGAGTATGTGAATTTGGGGTGTTACCTTTAAACCAGTCCAGGCCATGATGGGTGTCAGGAGTTAACCAGCTTTCTCTTGGCTCCCTGAGGTAGGCTTGACGGTTCTCGAACTTGAGGTAAGGGTTCCAGGGTGAACCCTGGAACTGTAAGATCCTAAGTGGGTTGGCATTTTAGAGGTCAGCCTGCAGAGTTGAATGTGAATTCCTGTATTTTCACGCCTTCCTGGAATCCTCAAAGAGCTGGTAGAGATGTAGACTCGGGTTCTTTCTCAGCCCCGAGTCAGAACCCATTTTAAAAATAAAATCCTGGGAGGATTCTAATATGCGTTCAAGTTTGAGGAACAATGTTCCAGAATAAGACTTAACAATTTGGAGGTCAACTGGTGTCTTCTAGAACCCAGCTTCTATAAGGTAGTGAGTAAGCCATTGTTCTAGATCATGGACACATCCTCAAAAGGAGACCATTGGTATTTTAGAACTCTGGAGTCTGTGTTGAGGGTGGCTGGTCAAGGAGTAGAGACCCAACAGGAAGTGTAAGGTGGATTATCAGCATTCTATATTCTCTTCCAGATGAAACTGAGGAAGAACCCCTCTTCTAGAACCTTGGATATTGGCTAGATCATAACCAATGTGATAAATTCAAGAGACCTGGTTTTATAGAATAGAGGACTGCTAGTAACATCTGAGGACCATGACAGAGTGAATGATGAGCCATTTACTTTCTAGAATCATATAATTAAGATGAGTCATTAGTGTCCTTGAACTCTGACCTATAGCAAATGAGCGCAGCCTCTATGAGGGAGTCACATGTTTCGATTCTGGGCTGCTGATGTCAAATTGGGACCAAAGGTCCCTGGATTGTCCCAGAGTAGAGAGATCCAGGGTAGAATTTGGAAGAAATGTTCAGAAGGTGACCTGCGGAGGCAGTATCATCCTTTTGGGGACAGAATTACCTTGTTGGCCTTCAGAATTCAGCTGTCCAAATTCCTATATCAGCTCCAGCACTGACCAGACAAGTTGGATAATAGCCTCTACTCTCAGCTTTGTTATCTGTAAAATGGGCTTCTGTCAAGACAAAGGAAAGCTATTTGTTTGAAGCACTGTTCAGTGCATAGCAGGAGACCCTGAGAGGTTTGGTAGTGGTCCAAGAGATGGTGAAAAGGGAGGAGAGGCAAAGAACTACAAAGATGGTTAAAGCGAGGGACATTAAAACCCCCAAGGGATTTGAAATCATTGACAAGGCCTGCTAAGCCCAGGGGAGGACAGGAACCAGAGACTTATAGGCACACACTTCACCTAGGCAGATGCCAACTGGGCCAGCCCAGCCACTTAGCTGTTGTCTGACGAGCTTTGGCATGGTGGTGGCTGCAAACTTTCCAAAAATGGCCTGCCAGTTGTCATGTGGGTTTTGTATCTGTGCCTTTTTTAGGGGCAAGCAGTAGCTTTCGTCACTTTCTCGGAGTGCATCTCGGTCTTCTGAGAAAAGAGGTGTCCCAGCCAGAACTTAACCCCATTAGACAACACAGAAAAGACTGCTAGCCGCGAGACTGGTAGGAGCCGGGGAGAGAGGAGTTAGCAGGGGCCCCCCTGGTTCCTGTTGAGAGGTGCTCGCCCCTGACTGGGGCTTAGGTGGAGATACCAGATCTTAAATGAAACATCTCCATCCCACAGGGGAGGCCTTTGCTGAACAGAGGTTCTTCTGGGGGAGTGGACGCTGGGGAAGGGAGGGAAAATGCAGCACAATATATCTGAGCCACGCTTATTCCCAGGGCAGAAGGTTGAACCCAGGCCAAGGATTCTGTGATAATGAAACCCGGAAAGGGATCTTTAGCTAATCATTGTTCTAATCTGGAATACAGACAGACCTTCATGGTTCTAAGACTGGAGAACTCTGTCATTGCTCCTGAGTGCGGAGTACCTCCCAGGCGCTGCTTTCATCCTCTGGGTGCAGGTTTGGTTCCTAAAGGCAGTGGGAAGTAACTGCAGTCTCTTCCCCCATTCTGCAGATGTGAAAACAGAAGCACTCACAAAGGCACTTGCCTAGGAGGGTCAGCGCCAGATTGGAACCCAGGCAGCCTGCTGCTAGGGGCCACGTGGGGTCATCGTCCACCCCAGAACCAGGAAGCAGGTTCTGGGGTAGGTGGGCGGGTGTGAAGGGAACATTTTGGGATCAGGGCCCAGAGATTCTGTTGAGAATTAGCCGATGTGGGGGTGGCGGGAAGAGATCATTGACTGTTAACAGTAGTCAGGCGGGGACCAAAGTTCCAGGAGACATGGACATCTTGGTTGAGATTTCTGGTTTGGTGTGTTGGGAGTTCAAAGATGGTCTGTCTGGGACTTATCTGGTGGTGCAGTGGCTGACTGCGTTCTCAGTGCACGGGGCCTGGGTTTGATCTCTGGTCCAGGAACTAGATCCCACATATCAAAACAGGCCTGGCACAGCCAGATAAGGAAATATTTTAAAAAAAGATGGCCTGTCTGATGGGCCTGGGCAATGGGGGAGTGGTGGTCTCCGGTTGTGGCTCCAGTCTTCGAAGTTAGCAGCTGCAGTACAGAACTGGGGGTCCTGATCCCCAAACCGTCATCACCCTACACTTCAGCCCCACACCCCACCCCCAGAGGAGAGGCTGGCAGGGGGGTGCCTCCACACCAGCCTCCAGTTGAATTCAAGGTTGAGAGTCAGATGTCAGCCTAACCGAGAGCTTTCTGGAACTGAGAACCTGCCTGGCTTAAACACCATTCAGCCCACCTGTGCCTTCTCCCCGCAGCAGCCAAACCGACTTTCTCAATACACGTTGGAGGTGGGAGGCAGGTGGGCACGGTTTGTAGCAGTTGCTGCCTGTCTCCCAGGTCTCCTAGAAACCACTTCTGTCCGACAGACCTTTCCGCAGTATGAGAATATTGTGTGTGTGCCCTGCCCGTGGGGGTGGGGTGTGGGTAGTAGCCACTAAGTCACACGTGTGAATACCGAGCTTTTGAATGTGGCTGTGTGACTCAGGAGCTGAGTTTTTACATTGAAATTAATTTAACTAGCCACATGTAGCTTCCGGCTACCAGACTGAAAAGTGCAGTTCTAGAACTT
>SJYX01021738.1:527718-575786 GCA_006410675.1 Oreotragus oreotragus
TGGACTGTAGCCTGCCATGCTTCTCCGTCCATGGGATTCTCCAGGCAAGAATATTGGAAGATGTGTATAAGAGACAGTGGTATATATGTACTGTGGGACACTTGTTGTTGTTCAGCCACTAAGTCGGGTCCCAGTCTCTAGAACCTGTCTCTTATACACATCTCCCCACCAACTCCCGCCCCCGTCACCAGCTCCTCTCTGCCTGCCTATGGGAATCTTAATTCTCTGACCAGGGATCCAACCCATACTCCCTGCCTTGGAAGGCAAAGTCTTAACCACTAGACTGCCAGGGAAATCCCCCCTCAAATAATCCTCATCCCAACAAAATGCCCACTGAGACAGAAAAGGGTGGAATCTGTTAAGAAAGGAAGTGGGGGTCAGATGGCTGGCTCAGCTTGTCCCTGCCCTGAGCAAAGGGTCTTAGATCCGATGGTTCTTGGTGGCGCTAGGCTTTAGCGAGCGTGCACAGGCCTGGAATTCACCCGGTCCCTTTTATAAAAAAACACCTTCTTGGCAGTGATGTTTATTTCTCTGGAGAGGGGAGTTATATACAGCAGTGAGCCGGGTGTCCAGGAGCCCTCACCCTTGGGCTCGGGTGGGGGAAGGCAGCGGTGACAGAAGGCACAGGGTGGTCATGGCCTCCGGTGGGGGAGGCCAGGAATCGCGGGTGGGGGTGTAGTGTGTCCTGGGAGACCCAGATCAGGAAGGGTGCTCAGCGCGAGCAGCTGGTCCCTACAGAAGGACACAGGGGCAGCCTCTGGTCTTCTTCCTGGGGGCGCTGGGTGGAGAGGGCGGGAGCTCTTGTTCCTGGTACTTCCTGTGGGAAGAGGCTGGTGAGTTTGGGTGGAGCAGGGGCTTAGGGGACGAGGAGGATCACGGGAAGAGGGCTCAGCTCACCGGACGGCCCGCACCAGCTGCTCGAAGGCTTCATCCACGTTGAGGCGCAGTTTGGCAGAAGCTTCAAAGTAGGCCACGTGGTGGGAGGCACTGAAGGTGGAGGCTTCAGATCGGGAGACCTGGGGCACGAGGGGGATACGGAGGCGTCAGGTGCCTGCAGTCAAGGCTAGTCCCAGCCGGCCGGGGGAGGCAGAAAGACACACTGTGTGCTCTAACTGGAGTAACGTACTTCGGAGGCTCAAGTGTAGAGGAAAAGGTCCCCGGTGATCACGACGGAGGAGCCCAAGGGGCTGGGTGCCATGTAAGAAGGGAATCAGAGAAGGCTCCACAGACCTTCCTGAGTTGTCGGGCAGAGAAAAGTCAGGGTGTTCCCAGCAGAGACCCAAGCAAAGCTCCAAGGCCTTAATCGAAAAGATGAGTTCTGTGTGGAAATCACAGTCTGTGTGTATAAATGGTGAGAACAGAGGAAGGAAAGGATAGGACCGCAGCGGTGGGCATCCAAGGCCAGGTGGCTGAGCTGCGGTGTGAGCAGGGCAGGGGCAGGTGGAGTGGGAGGTTGACTGGAGGGGAGAAATCCAGAGGAGGCCAAGGCCAGGCTCCAGGTGGGAACAGGAGGAGGGGTCAGGAAGGAACAATGCTGGGACTGGTAGACCCTGGGGGAGGCACCCTTTTTCCTTTTTCCCATTCAGCCACCTCTCCTGAGAACTCCCATGTGGGCAACGCTGGGAATTCAGAAGCTATGACTAGTGGGGTGCATGGCTGCAGACCGAGGGAGTCAGAGGAGGATGCTGACGTGAGGAGCCTCAGGAGGTGGCACCAGAAAGAACTTCTCAGACTGAGATGGGGTTGGGGTCGGGGGTAGGGGAGAATCCCAGACCTGGCGCTGTGTTTCCAGATCCGCCTTGTTGCCAACCAACACGATGGGGAAGTCGTCTCGGTCCTTGACTCGAAGGATCTGTGTGAAGAGCTTGCCCACTTCGTTGAAACTGCGGATGAAGTCAGAGGTCCAGCCAGCTGCTCTCTCCCCGCGCCCCCTCCCGACCCCCCCACCCCCATCCAGTCGCTCTCACCTCTGCCTGTCATTAATGGCAAACACCAGCAGGAAGCCGTGGCCTGCACGCATGTACTGTTCCCGCATGGCACCAAACTCCTCCTGGCCGGCGGTGTCCAGGACTGCAGAGAGGGAAAAGGGNTCCCCGCGCCCCCTCCCGACCCCCCCACCCCCATCCAGTCGCTCTCACCTCTGCCTGTCATTAATGGCAAACACCAGCAGGAAGCCGTGGCCTGCACGCATGTACTGTTCCCGCATGGCACCAAACTCCTCCTGGCCGGCGGTGTCCAGGACTGCAGAGAGGGAAAAGGGTCTCCAAGGGGACGGGAGTCAGGCCAGCCACCCCCAAGAGCCCTCAGCCCTGCCACCCTTCCCCCCACCGTCGCCCCCGCCGTCCTCACTGTCTAGCCGGGCTGGGACGCCATCCACAGTGCAGATCTTCGTGTAGGAGTCTTCAATAGTGGGATCGTAGTCAGACACAAAGTAGGACTGGTGAGACGGGGAGAGGACCTTGTCAGTGCGGTGTCCCAGCAAAGGTGACGTAGCCCAGCGTCCGAGCCCTGACTTTATCGGCCTCCTTCCTTCTGGGTCTCTTCCCCTCCCTGAGTCTGTCTCCCTCTCTCTGGGTCTCTGGGCCTTCCCATTGCCTTCCCCAGGCTCTTCTCTGTCTCCTGGTCCTCTCTCTGTTTTTCTGGTATAAGGTACATTCCTGGCGTCATTACATCCTGGCTGTGTGGCACTGGACGAATCACTTCCCTTCTAAATCAGTTCCCCTCTCTGAACCTTAGTTTTCTTATTTGGAAAATGAGGATAAAAATAGCTGTAGGCTTAATCCAGGGTTTGTGAGATTCAGGGAAAACCCCTGTTCAGTATTTAATACATCACTTGGACATAATAGGTGCTTGGTTATTGGGAGCTGTTCTTGTGCAGAATCTGCCTGTCTAGCTCTCTCTTCTCCTTTTATAGGGAGGGCGGGGTTGGGGCGGGGCATGGAAGGAGGGGCTGCCTCTTGCTGGGCAGGGTGGTGAGGCCTCTCCACTCCACTTGCCCAGGAGTTCAAGGTTGAACTGGACAAATCGGGATACTACACGCTCTACCACTCACTCCACCACTATAAGTACCACACCTTCCTGCGCTGCCGGGACCAGGTGAGCCCACGCACGCCCCGCATGTATCACTCTAGGATTCTGCCCATCACAGGCTCCTGGCTGGACCCTGGCAGTCCAGGTCCCCGACTTGTCTTCCCTCAGACCCAGGAGTTCCACTCCCAGCCCCCTTCTCCCTGAGACACTGACCCTGAGGCCCCAGCCCCCTCCCACCCCAGATCTACGTTTAATCCCCTGCAGACCCTGGCCATCGAGGGCGGCGCAGAGGACCTAGGCCAGGAGGAGGTAGTCCAGCAGTGCATGCGGAATCAGCCGTGGCTGGAACAGCTCTTTGACTCCTTCAGCGACCTGCTGGCCCAAGCACAGGCCCACAGCCGCTGTGGGTGACCCCACCCTGGCCTGGGGGGCGGCCACTTCCTCCATGAACCGAGAATGGGGACAGAACTGTGCCCTCAGGAGTTAACCCCTGGGCCCCATAGCCGTGGCTGGAACAGCTCTTTGACTCCTTCAGCGACCTGCTGGCCCAAGCACAGGCCCACAGCCGCTGTGGGTGACCCCACCCTGGCCTGGGGGGCGGCCACTTCCTCCATGAACCGAGAATGGGGACAGAACTGTGCCCTCAGGAGTTAACCCCTGGGCCCCATTGCTGGGGAAGGGGGGGAGGTCATTGGTCAGGGTGTGTTTGTGCTGCCCCCGCAGGGCAGGGTTCAAAGTTCGACTCCCCCCACCTCCCAAGCCCTTTCCACTCCCTCCCCTTTCCTCCCACTGTCGGGTGTACAGAGAAATTATTTATATATATGTATAAATGTCTATTTAGTAACGGTTTCCCTCCCCCGCCTTGCCCCGATCCCCCCTCCATGGCCATAGCCCCAGCCCCCTCCACCTTGTACATAATGTATAGGAAAAGTCTATGTATGGTTGAGGGGGGCGGGGCGGCTTCAGAGAGCTGGGGGACCCCTTTCCCCCNTAAAAGAGCCGTGCTATGAGCCTCATAAAACTCGGAGAAGGTGTAAAAGCCCCCTTATGCCGCTGGTTGTCATGGTTACTGTTTGGGGAGCAGTTTGTTATCTGTTTCCAGCCCCTTCCTTCCCGTAGCGGGACGATAAGGCCACAGATTTGTGGGTCTCTGCTGCCCCGCTGTGTTTCGCCTTCTCTCCCTGTTAACCATCTGGGCCTGGCTGGGGGTTGGACGCAGGGCCACAGGGGGTGGCTGACTGCACTGTCCTGGGACCTCACGGGGTGGGGGATTCAGGCCAGATAAGTCAATGACTTATCAGGTCACAGGTCGGTGATAAAACGAATTGGCCAATAGAGGCAGGCTGGGATGCTGTCGTTTGAGAGGACTCGGGGCTGGGGAAAGGGGAAGAGGTCCTCCCTGCAGGGGGCTGAGGAGACGGGGCCTTGGTGGACCCCCGGGCAGGGGCATGGGGTGGCCTGTGCCCCCGCTGCAGCGAGCACAGATGCAGGAGGCGGCTCCTCGTTAGGCCGTCAGTCCAGCCTGCACATCGCACCCTGGACGGGGGAGCGGCATGACTTGCTCTCTGTGTGACTGACAGGTCCCTGCCCTCTGAGCCTCCGTGTGCTCGTTTCTTACGGGGACTCTGCTGCTGCTGTTTAGTCACTCCAGTCGTGTCTGATTCTGTGCGACCCCGTGGCCCGCAGCCCACCAGGCTCCTCTGCCCATGGGACTCTCCCGGCAAGAGTACTGGAGTGGGTTGCCATGCCCTCCTCCAGGGGATCTTCCCGACCCGGGGTCTAACCTGTGTCTCCTGCGCGGCAGGCAGATTCTCTACCACTGAGCCGACAGGGGCGCCCGTTATATTCCAAGGTATTTATTATAGTCCTAACAGCAATTCCTGTTTTTACTGGGGTCACCGCTGGAACCGTTTGTCATCACAGTTCCCTGTACATCAGAATCTGGACTCGGAAGCGTCCGCCCTGACATCTTCACGCCGTCCAGGAGCGAGTGGCATGAAGGAAGGGAGCCTGCAGACCTGTTTTAGTGTGCTGGTGCAGCTCTCGAAAGGCCTGTGTGCACTTTGTCTTCGAATTGAAGTTTAATTTTGTTCTTCCTGCTTCAGAGTAGAGTTGGTGTGATTTTAATAGCAGATTTGTCATTGGCTTTAACAATTATTTATTAGAAGTAATTACTTTCTATGTTGAAGCCTAAAATGGAGTCAGGCTCCTGGAGGAGTCGGTGTTTTCGCTGCTTCTGTTCTCGCGGTGAGCAGATGGCAGCTGAAAATGGGGGATGTCATTAAGGTGGGGGCCTCCTCTGGTGGCTCAGTGGTAAAGAATCTGCCTGCCGTGCAGGAGACTCAGTTTTGATCCCTGGGTCGGGAAGATCCCTTGGAAGAGGGCATGGCAACCCATTCCAGTACTCTTGCCTGGAGAATCCCATGGACAGAGGAGCCTGGTGGGCTGCAGTCCTTGGTGTTGCACCAAGTCGGACGCGACTGAAGCGACTTAGCAGCCGCCGCAGCATACGGGGGAAGCAAACTTGTGAATAGTGCAGGGTTTTGAACTTTAATTTAACATTAAATGACTGTGACGAAATATCCAAGATAAAGATGATTTCAGGATTCTATTGTCTCTAACTCAGAGAAAAGTCTGATGAATATGCATGAAACTAACGAGGGAATGCTGTGTAAGGCTGTTAAATTCCAAACTGCTAACTGTTTTTGGAACAGTACTTCTGGAGAGTTTGCTGGTGGTGTGGCTTGTGATGCAGGCAGTCCCCCGTCCTGGAATTGCCCGTGGGGTCAGTTGGCTCCAGACCCTGGTGTGAAGCCGAAGAGAAACCTCTCCCTCACCCGTCCTCTCCCCGGGCCCTCAGGGGCTTCCCGGATAAAGGCTGAGAGTACTTCTTGACAACCTTAAATCACGTTTATTTCTGTGACATATGGAGTTTTGATGGTTTCCCAGAGAGATGCTTGAAAATAAAGTGCTTTCCCCAAATCCCCCCAAATCCACAGTGTTCCCACGTCCTTCCAGCTGAGTGACAAGTGTGTGAGGGCTCACAGGCTCGGATCCGCAGCTGCGTGGCTCTCGGGATCACCGCTGGAGAAATTCGCGTCCTGAGGTCGAGGGGGCTTGCTTTAAACAACGGCCAGTGCTGGATAGTTTAATGCAGTTGCTCTGATTGTTTTGGTCTGGGAGGCTCAGTGACTGAATCTTCGTCTTGAGCTCAGACCTGTTCATGGAAAACTGCTGATGCCGCCTGTCCGAATGGGCTGGGTCATTTTTTTCCAGCTTTATTGGGGTACTGTTGACTTCTGATTTTGTGTGAGTTTAATGTGTACGATGTGTTCATTTGATATGCTTATATCCTGCAAAAATGAAGCCGCCATGGGTGTAGCTGACACCCCCGTCCTATCACGTGATTACAGACTCTGTGTGTGTGTGTGTGTGTGTGTGTGTGTGTGTGTGTGTATGTGGTGAGAACATTCAGGACCTACTGCCCCAGCAGGTGGCGCTCGTGGTAAAGAGCCCACACGCCAATCCAGGAGACGTAAGAGACAGGGGTTCCATCCCTGAGTCAGGAAGATCCCCTGGAGGAGGGCATGGCAACCCACTCGGGTGTCCTTGCCTGGAGAATCCCCAAGGACAGAGGAGCCTGGCAGGCTATGATCCATAGGGTTGCAAAGAGTTGAACATGATTGAGAGACTTAGCTTGCATGCCCGCTCCTAGCTGCTTTCAAGTATGCATGTGCGCCCGCCCGCTAAGTCGCTTCAGTCATGTCCAGCTCTTTGTGTCCCCATGTACTTTAGCCCACCAGGCTCCGTCTGTGAAATTTCCCAGGCAAGAATACTGGAGTGGGTTGCCGTTTCCTTCTCAGGGGATCTTCCCTACTCAAGGGAGTGAACCTGAGCCTCTTGCATCTCCTGCACTGGCAGGCCAGTTCTTTACCAGCTGAGCCACTGGGGAAGCCCCAGGCATACAACAGTGTTAGTAACTGCAGTCACCATGCTGTCCGTTAGATCCCCAGTACTCGTCTGTCTTATAAGTGGAAGTCTGTGCCCTTGACCTTGCATGCCTCCCCGGCCCCCTCCAGCTCTGGTAACCACTGTTTCACTGGGTTTCTATGAGCTTAGCTTTCTTGGGTTTTACGTGTAAATGATAACATACAGTATTGTCTTTATCTGACTTATGAAGGGCTGTTCCTTAACCTCTGAGTCTTGTCTTTTCCTCTCAAAAGTGGGGAGAGTGGGGCCAACCCCTTAGAGTGTTCGGGTTGGTGCAGAGGGAGCTTGTGGAGGCGAAGCTGTAATCAGAGGTGCAGGTTTCTCCTACCGCACGTTCCCAGCATCACCCTGCTCCCTCCCCCGTGAGCCTGGCCCCGAAGTGCTTAAGAAACGCAGAATCAACATGGTCTGTTTCCAGAAGCAGTCGCTTGACGCTGTTTTTCCTAACAAAACATGCACATTCCCGACAACCCAGTCGGGTTTTCCTTTCTAGACTCTCGGCACCTGCAGGCAGCACCTGCGATCCGGGGCGTCCGTGCGGTGCATGGCCGGGCCTGAGTCCTGGGGTCTGAGCTTGGTGGCCTGGCCCTCCTCAGGGTACAGGTGCTGTGTTTATCTGGGTACCACAGCAGCTGTTCCAGGGGGCTCCGAGCGTGTCTTCCTTCATGTCCCTGCTGTGTGACGAAGCCATGCTTCCAGGGATCGGGACCAGTCACCCCTGCGAGACCCGGGCCTCCTGTTCTCACCTGAACATAAGGAGCCCGAAGTGCCCAGGCATCCGCCGGCGACCCTGAGTCAGGGGCCCTGGGTGTCTCCTGGCGAGCGTGTGTCCCCTGTGGGGATCAAGACCTCCACCCCACCCTACTCCAGCCCGCCTCAGAGCTCAGAGCCGCGGGAGCCACGGGCACGAAGGCCCTGTGAGTGCCGGCAGGGTGCTGAGTGGGCGGCCGCGGCCGCGCGGCTGTCCCTGCCCAGGCTGGCTTGACCGCCGGCCGGGCCGAGCGGCCGTGAACCGCGCTGAGGCTTTCTCCGCCTCCTTCCACTGCTTGTACGGGGCCCTCCTTCCTCCTCCTTCCGCTGCTTGTATGGGGCCCTCCTTCCTCCTCCTTCCACTGCTTGTATGGGGCCCTCCTGGTCCCAGCTCCCTGTTCCTGTCCCTCCTCCCCACCAGTGCTCCCTGCAGTCCTGTCCCCTCTACTACTGCGCTCAGACTTCTACCCTAAGCTCAGCTCCCGGGGAACCTGAACTAAGATGTGGTGAATCTTGTGTTTTAGGACGACGGGTGCCTGTTTAAAATGAGCTGTTTTGTTTGTTGGGGAGAAATTCATGTGCTGTGTGTGTTGATGCGTGCTAAGCTGCTTCGGTCGTGTCCAGCTCTGTGATTCCCTGGACTGTAGCCCAGCAGGCTCCTTTGTCCATGGGATTTCCCAGGCAAGAATACTGGAGTGGGTGCTGTTACCCTCTCCAGGGATCTTCCCGACCCAGGGACTGAGCCCAGGTCTCTTAGGCCTGTCCTGTGTTGGCAGGTGGGCTCTTTACCACTAGTGCCACCCGGGAAGCTTGACACAAAACTATCCCTCCAGAAAGCTGTGCCCCTGGCCCCGTCTGCACCTTCAGCTGAGCCAGCCAGGAGCGCTGCACCGTGCCGGAAATGCCCGCTCTGGGGCTTGGCCTGGAGCCCCTGCCGCTGGCCTGGGGTCTCTGGGAGGCCCTCCTCCCTCGTGGGGGACACAGCAAAGGCTGAGTGTCCCCCCAGGGCACCGCGGGAGGGGACCTTGCCCATCTCCCATCCCATGGAGGTTCAATGTCAAGACCCCTTCTCCCCCCGAAGCTGGGGCCCCCTGGGCTCTTTTGCTTACAGCCTGCTGGGGCTACCACTTTGACGTGGGCCGACTGCGTGTCCTGCCTTTCGCTGACCCTCCTGGCTCATTACACCCCATCACCAAAGACTGCCCCCAGCTTCCAGTTCATCCTCCAAATTTGAAGAGTTCCCCCTGGTTCAGAATAACTTGTTATACTTTCTTGAAAGCAACTGGTAAAGAGGTTTTTTCCCAACAATGAAATAAAAATCGATGTTTTTAGGAAACTGTATGTACTTCAATGTGTAAATTTGACCCATTTAGTGAAATATTGGTCACACTGACTAGAATTACATCTCATATGTGACTTTTTTTTTTTTTTTTCAAACTAGGCTTTTGGGAACCACTTTGGGTTTTCATAAAAAAAACTTGACTTTTTTCAAGAGCTTGGTAATACCAAAGAGCTTTTCTTTTGTATTTGGCAAAAAGGAAGCCTTCCCCATCCTGTAGAGCAAAGGAAAACACCCCCACCACATGCAAAACCTCTGGAGAAAGCACTGAGCTCAAGAAATCAGAGTTCCAGGAAGAAGAATCTCCCCGGCCGGGTCTGCAAGGGTGTCTTGAACTTTTAAATGCAAATGTGCTTGGAATCGATAGTTTTTTGGAACTGTGTAATATGATGAGTGAGTGCTGCCAATACAGCATAATTACCCCGGACCCACGGGAGCAGGAAGCCTTTTGATGAGAACTGACTTTGCCCGGATGAAAGGAGGCCCTGCCTGTGAACAGGCTGGGGAGGGATCCTTTCATATTCTTAGAAGAGGCTGCTGGCTTTGCATGATGTCACTGGCCTTTCAACCAAAAGGCCCAGAAACATTCTCCCTCCAAACCGCAGAAAGTGGGACCATTACTAACCCCCAAGAATCATATCGATTTTAATTACTTTTCCTTTGAATTCTTACTCAGAAACCAAGCTTGAGAGTGGTTGGGACTCATCTGTTTCTTTGCAATTACTTTGTAGATAATTTGGAGTATCATTTGAAAGATGCCTGTTTTCATGGTGGAAGTAGGGTTATTTTTAGATCACTCGAAATCAACAAAACTTGAGTTTTGTGAAGAGATGTTAGAAGACCTGCGCCTTTGGAAGCACACAGTCACTCCTTTGGTCTGTTTCTCATTCCTGTAAAAGAGGTCTTTGTAGACACACCTACCAGCTGCAAGCTTGGGCTCCTGGGAATGGTTTCTCCAAAGAGAAGTCTGACACCTCTGGGTGCTCCTGGAGCCTCGATGGACGAAGCTGACCCCTGGCTTTGCCATGTCGGGATCGGCTGTGACGTTACTCTGAGCCCACCGCCCTCACTTGTTACGGCAGGGGACGTATACGTGGATTTTGTGTGCCGTGGCCATCTCCTCTTTCCTGGAAACAAGAACACCTTCCCTTTTGCGCAGAGAGAAAAAGACCCCCTGCACTTCCTTGCTCTTCTGGAAGGAAGCTTCATGTCTTCACTGGCTCTGCAGGTGACGCGTAGGTGAGAAACATCTCAAAGACACATTCCTCCTGCCACGCCTCCTGGATCAGCAGGGCCCTGCGGTTTAGCCACCAAAACGTTCTGTCTTCTGAGCCCTCAAGGTGTTCTGTACTTTCATTGTAGTTAAGAGGAAAAGGATTTTACCAAACACGCCTTTTTTTCCCTCTGTTCTCTAAATCCTCAGACTTTCAATTCAATAGCTCCTTGTTTGTAACTTCGGCAGCTCCTGAAGACAGAGGTCAGTCACTAGCCTCAAAACTCCACCTTCTCGTCAATAACAAAATCAGTGTGTATAGGACCTTCCAGATTCCCAGAGGGAATCGTTACTGGGATAATCATTTAAAGACATTTCTCTGGAGCATTTTCCCAGAAATGAGATCTGGGAGGCCTCCCTCCAGGCTCTGTTTCCTGGGGCAGCTGTAACTGATTACGACACATTGGGTGGCTTGAAGCAACAGAAACGTGTTCTCTGACGATTCCGGAGGCTGGAAATCCAAAATCAAGGTGTCAGCACCTCGTGCTGTGCGCACTGCGGGGGTCCCCACAGGAGGACCCTTGTGGCCTCTTCCAGCATCTGGGGGCTCCAGTGGTCCTCTGTGATTCCTGGCTCGTAGGAGCATCTTCACTGACTCACTTACTTCTGGCTGTGCCGGGTCTTTGTTGTTGCGCAGGCTTTCTCTCCTTGCGGTGAGCGGGGGCTTCTCACTGCAGAGGCCGCTCTGGTGGCAGACGTGGGCCTGGGGCACACAGGCTTCGGTCGTTGCCCCTCCCGGGCTCCCGGGCTCTGCAGCCTGTGGGATCTTCCCGGACCAGGGACCGGAGCCCAGTCCCCCGCATTGTGAGGAGGAGTCTCAGCCGCTGGGCCAGCAGGGAAGCCCCGGCAGGCGCATCACCATGGGCTCTCTTCCCATTGTCACGTGGATTCCTTCCTTCTGTGTCTCTGTCTCTTATTACGCGCACTTGTCACTGAGTTTCGCGCCAGCATGAGTCCAGGGTGATCTCATCTTGAGGCCCTTAATTATTTATATATGCAAAGATCCTTGTTCTGAGTGAGATGCCAGTCCCCGGCTCCTGGGTTTAGGACGTGGGCTCATCTTGGGCACAGCATCTCTATGTCTCTCCCGTGTCTCATGATTGAAGCGCGCACAGCAGACACGTCCTCCGGGGGTCGCGGGCCTTGGGAGCGGGTGGCAGGGTTGCCCTGCGCCTGCTGCTCCGTCGCTCAGTCGTGTCCGACTCTTTGCAGCCCCGTGGACTGCGGCCCGCCAGGCTCCTCTCTCCACGGGATTCTCCAGGCAAGAACACTGGTGTGGTAGCCATTCCCTCCTCCAGGGGATCGTACCGACCCAGGGATCGTACCGACCCAGGGATCGAACCCAGGTCTCAGGTTCTTAACCACTTCCCACCTGGGAAGCCCCAAGAAAGTGTTAGTCGCTCAGTTGTGTCCAACTCTTTGCAACTCCATGGACTGTAGCCCACCAGGCTCTTCTGTCCATGGAATCCTCTAGGCAGGAATGCTGGAGTGGGTTGATAGTCCCTTCTCCAGGGGATCTTCCCAACCCAGGGATTGAACTTGGGTCTCTTGCTTTGCAGACAGATTCTTTACTGTCTGAGCCACCAGGGAAGGTCATATGGAAGCAGAAAGCCACATGTAACAGATAGCCACATGCAAGGGTTTCAAACAGCGGGGAATGTGACTAAGTGTTGGTTTGGAAATCCTCCCCCAGACCCTAGTGGAGCTGGTGTAGGGACACCCGGGGGGGTGAGTGTGGCTACCAAGCGGGGGTGGGCTCCAGGCAGGGGGAGAACTCGGCTGCCTTGAAAGACCATCTAATTTACATTCAGAGACTCTCTCAGTTTCACCTCATTAGAAAGGGATGCAACTTGACACAAGGACAGCTTGCTAAATCAACGCATGAAGCCCTGGGAAGACAGGGAGGCTGGATCAAAAGCCCTTAAAAGCCAGTGACTATCCCCCGTGGATGCACTGATGGACTCCATAAGCCGCAGGTGCATCCCAGCGGGGCCAGGGCAGGTGGAGGCCACCTGGCGGGCTGTGCCCCCTGCCCGCCCCACCTGTTCCACTCAGGGTGGGGGACTGTGCCCCCTGCCCGTCCCCTCCCCTTCCGGGGTGGGGGGCTGCACACCCTGCCTGCTTCACCCCCGGGGTGGGGCATGTGTGCACCCTGCCTCTCTGGNATAAGCCGCAGGTGCATCCCAGCGGGGCCAGGGCAGGTGGAGGCCACCTGGCGGGCTGTGCCCCCTGCCCGCCCCACCTGTTCCACTCAGGGTGGGGGACTGTGCCCCCTGCCCGTCCCCTCCCCTTCCGGGGTGGGGGGCTGCACACCCTGCCTGCTTCACCCCCGGGGTGGGGCATGTGTGCACCCTGCCTCTCTGCCCCCTCCACCCCGGGTCGGGGGCCGTGTACCCGCCCGGGCCCTCTGTCCCAGCTGGGCTCAGCCGCGCTGACTCTGGCCGCCTTCCCATCCTGTCCCCGTGGTTCCTGCAGCGCTGCCAGCAGGGGGCCTGGCTGGATTTGCAGTGATGACCACACAGAGGGAACTTGGCAGCTCTTCTGAAGGCCGGGCCTCCAAGGCCAGTGTCGCCCCCAGGGTCTGTGTCCGAGGCCTGGGGCCGCCTGCCCGACAGCAGCATTGGCTGCCAGAAGGACAGGGCAGGTCTGACCCTGCCGTCTGTCAGCCGGGACGGTCGGCAGCGTGAGACCAGGGCCGAGGCGGGGAGCACTGGCCAGGGCTGGGAGGAGAGGACACGGCTCCTCTGGCCCGTCTGCGAACCCCTGAAGGGAGGGGGTTTTGACAGAGCCCGCCATGGGGCCGTGCCCACGGCGGTGCTCACTGGGGCTCCAGGTGCGGGTGGGGCACTCGTTCCTGCTCACAGCGCAGCGCAGGTCTGAGCGCTTGGGCCCAGCACCGTGGCTCCTGGACGCCCGGTCCGGGGTGACCAGGGCAGGGAACCCACGCTGTTGTCCACAAGTGGAGCTGGGGGCATGAGAAAGCTCTGGGCTGGGGTGGTGCCCACGCCCACGGACGGAGGCAGAAATGTCCTCAGCTCATCTGGAGCCTGGACGACGGGAGGCTCGGCGGTCAGGCAGGCGTCCACAGGCCAGGCAGCGGCGGAGACAGGGGCCTGGCTGGGCCGCAGTTCCGTTTGTGACTCGAAATTTCTGTGTGGAAGCCCCCGCAGCAACACACGCGTGGACGCTCCGAGTCGGCCAGGCGGTCCCTGCGCCCTGAGTGGAGGCTTCGCGGCCTCAGTGTGGACGGCGTCTGNAGGCCAGGCAGCGGCGGAGACAGGGGCCTGGCTGGGCCGCAGTTCCGTTTGTGACTCGAAATTTCTGTGTGGAAGCCCCCGCAGCAACACACGCGTGGACGCTCCGAGTCGGCCAGGCGGTCCCTGCGCCCTGAGTGGAGGCTTCGCGGCCTCAGTGTGGACGGCGTCTGTTTTAGGTGAGCAGACCCGGGCCAGCCTGAGCCATGAGGGGGTGTCCCGGCTCAGCCGTGGGGCGCCCCCAGAAACCATGCTGCGTGAACCCCGCTCGCAGCCCTGCCCCTGGCCTGGCCTCCTCCCCAGCCCCGCCTTGGGCAGGAAGACACGAAAGCTGGCCTCTTCTGGCTGATTCTCGTCTCCCAGGAAAGAAGGCCGAGCTGGGTCTCCTCCGCCACGGTCAGCCTGCCCTGTGTCCTGGGCTGACCCCTAGTCCAGTCACTGTGACCACAGGCTGGATGCCCTCTGNCTGGCCTGGCCTCCTCCCCAGCCCCGCCTTGGGCAGGAGGACACGAAAGCTGGCCTCTTCTGGCTGATTCTCGTCTCCCGGGAAAGAAGGCCGAGCTGGGTCTCCTCCGCCATGGTCAGCCTGCCCTGTGTCCTGGGCTGACCCCTAGTCCAGTCACTGTGACCACAGGCTGGATGCCCTCTGCCCCAGGAAGCTGGAGTCAGTCACGGGGTGTGGGTGGGTGTGGGGACAGTGGTGGGTCAGGCCGTCTTCCCCTTATTCCTGGCACGTCACCTGCATCTCGCTGTTCCTTTAAATCCATCTTTCTAGGTCCTTCTTCTTCCTCTTCTTTTTCCCTCCCTAAAATCAGCACCTTTTCATTTCCGAGGTTTCTAAATATAGTCATGTACAGCAGAGTGACTTATGACTGTAATTGCCAGAGAGCCCTGGGCACAGAAGGGGATTTGTGGGCTCACATAACTGAGCACACAAAGTGAGACTGTTGTCTCTTGCTGGTGGTGAGTGTGGTGCCGTCTGTGGTGGGGACCAGTGGCCCCATCTTGGCCCTTTTGGGTGTGCAAGACTCTGCTTTGCACAGTCCTCACTCCCAGCTGCCACATAGCGGCCCGTTTCCTCCCCAGATGTCCCAGGTGGGAGTCACTGGGACCAGGGCTGATGGACAAGCCTTGGGCTTTGGAGAGGACCCTTCTCCCTGGGGAAGGGTTGGGGGGGGTGTGTGTGCACCGGTCAGGGACCAGCCAGGAGTGGGCATACGCTGGCCAGGTTGGGCAGGAACGACTCACCACTCAGTGATTCTGTGCTCTGGTCCTCGCTCCCAGATGCCTAAAGGTGCAGCAGCTCCTCGGCAGGCTTTCTGTGGCATCAATTTCTTTTAAAGATGACATTAGTGTCAGTAAGCATCCTGGCAGTTTTGGACATCATCCTTCTGTTCAGTGAGTGCTGCCCTAAAATGAGACCATTTTGAGCAGGATCGATAGAGTTATTAGGAATTATCTTTCTAGATTCAGAATGAAAGTGCTATCGATCCCTGTGTCCATTCCAGGTCACTGGGGCTGAAGCCGGGCAGGATTGTGGGGGCCCTCAGAATCCTCATGATGGAACTTTGTGTTTGAAGCCTGGATACAGGAAATTTCAGAAGAGGATGATGCTGTGCCTGACAGCGGGTTGGCTTGACAGACCCCTGAGTTGCAAAGGTATTCTATGTTTTTTTTTCAAGCAGCTATCTTCTTTAAGCTTTTATGTTTAGGCTTGTGATATGTTTTGAGTTAATTTTTGTTTACAGCATTGGTAAGGGTCGAGAAGTTTATTTTCATGTGAGCATCTGGCTCTTCCGAGATGGTTTGGTATAAAGACTTTCCTTTTCACGTATGATCTCTTCTGCACCTTTGTGGAGCCCACTTTTGCTCTCTCTGTTTTGTTTCGCTGATGTGTTTGTTGGTATTCTATGCTGCTCTCATGCTGCCTCGATTACTGGAGCTTTGTGGTAAGTATTGAAGTCAGGGAGCAAGTCTGCCAACCTTACTTTCTGTTTCTAAAATTGTTTTGGCATTTGAAAATTGTTTTGGAATTTCCATACAGATTTTAGAATCAGCTTGTGAATTTCCACATATAAGCCAGCTGCACTTTTGATTGGGATTATGTTAAATTTATAGAGGAATTTTGGGGGTGATTGACATTCTTAACAACATCGAATCTTCAGCGTCGTGAACATGGGTCGTCTCTTCACTTATTTAGATCTTACTTAATGTCTTTATTACTTAAAGCCCACCAAGGCTTCCCTGGTGGCTCAGCTGGTAAAGAATCCGCCTGCAATGCAGGAAACCTGGGAAGATCCCCTGGAGAAGGGAAAGGCTCCCCCCTCCAGTGTTCTGGCCTGGAGAATTCTGGGTCGCAGACACAAATGAGCGACTTTCACTTTCGCGCCGTCTCTCAGTGATATTTTAAGTGAACAGGTATCGCATACACTTAGGGAATTTATTGCTAAGCATTTTGTTTTTCGATGTTATTGCAAAAATAATTTTAAAAATTTAATTTTCCAGTTGTTGCTGATGGAGGTGGTGGTTTAGTCGCTACGTCGTGTCTGACTCTTGTGACCCCATGGACTGCNAGTGAACAGGTATCGCATACACTTAGGGAATTTATTGCTAAGCATTTTGTTTTTCGATGTTATTGCAAAAATAATTTTAAAAATTTAATTTTCCAGTTGTTGCTGATGGAGGTGGTGGTTTAGTCGCTACGTCGTGTCTGACTCTTGTGACCCCATGGACTGCAGCCCGCCAGGCTCCTCTGTCCATGGGATTCTTCAGGCAAGAGTCCTGGAGTGGGTTGCCATTTCCTTCTCCAGGGGCTCTTCCCAGCTCAGGAATCAAACCTGGGTCTCCTGCATTGCAGGCAGATTCTTTACCAACTGAGCTATGAGGAAACTGTTGCTAGGATATAAAATCACAGCCTGTTGTATTTTAAACATGTGTTCTGGGACCTTGCTAATTCATCTTTTAGTTCTAATAATTTTGTAAATTCCTGAGGCTGGTCTCTGTAAGTGGTGAGGTTATAAGCTTTACTTCTTTTTTCTAATCCCTATGGTTTTTATTTGCTTTTTCTTGTCTGATTACAGGGGCTAGAACTTCTAGTATCATAACTGAGTGTGTGTGCTGAGAGCAGAGCAGAGNACCTTGCTAATTCATCTTTTAGTTCTAATAATTTTGTAAATTCCTGAGGCTGGTCTCTGTAAGTGGTGAGGTTATAAGCTTTACTTCTTTTTTCTAATCCCTATGGTTTTTATTTGCTTTTTCTTGTCTGATTACAGGGGCTAGGACTTCTAGTATCATAACTGAGTGTGTGTGCTGAGAGCAGAGCAGAGGTCATGGCTTTATGCCCTACACTGGGGGAGAAGTATTCAGGCTTTTAACATCTGGTGGTATAACTATTTGTTTTTGTTGCTTTTTTTTTTNGGCAGCGGGGCTCGGGCCTATTGGGGTGGGCGGGGCGGAGTCGGGTCGCTAGTTGTCCAGGGGTCCTCCCGGCACGCCGCAGGGCCTGGAGGGCTTGGCTGGGTGGCCTCGGGCCCGGTAGCGGCGGCAGAAGCTGGCGCCCAGAGAGGGGCCTTCTGAAGGCCCCGGGACGCGTTTGTGGTGCCGGGGGCCATCCACGGGGCGTCCCCGAAAGGACTGGGGACGTCCACAGGGCCTGGACTGAGACTGAAGCCTGCCTTCCATCATATAGCTGCCTTGGGTCATTTCTCTGGGCACTGTTGAGTGTCTTTATGAGCTGACCGGAGGCTAGGGTCTGTTTAGAGGGTTCTGGGGCCATCTTGAGATACTGAGATATGTCCCAGGGGTTAAAGAGATCTGGAAGAGCTGGGGAGTATATGCAGAGCCAACTATAGCGCCTGGGCTGTGTCTGTTAGCGCTGGGAAGTGTGTGCACGGGCTGACCTAAGGATGCGGCTCACCTACATGAGTAGGGGCCATTTAGGTGGGCTCTGAAGAACTGTTTCAGGACTGGGAAGTCTTATAGTCACCCAGAGGAGCAGGATGTACCCACTAAGGGAAGGAGACAAATCCTGAGATGTGCTGAGAGAGGCGTGGATGGGTTTCCAGCTGTCTGAGGACTGTCTAGTCTGGGTGACAGAAGGCTTGGGGCAGTTAGAAAGACCTAGAACCATCTAGGTGGCTTTGAGTGTGACTGCAGGAGTGAAGTCTCTATGTCTGGAGCAAATTTGAATGCCTTTTGGGATCCGATCATTGCATGGGAAATAAGACAATGACGAGATTTGGAAAATTTGCTGGGCTGTGTTATACTTGCCCTTTCGAAAGTAATTGAAATGCAAAATGTTGAAAAATTCTGCATGGCCCTGGGGCTACAGAGAGAGTTAAAAGTAGCCCACATTGGTCTGGGAAAGTCCATAGGATCATCTGGACCCATCTATTGCAGTGCTTCTCAAACTCTTTTGACCTTGATCTACAGTGAGAAATACATTTTTCATTGAGACCCAGGGTACACTGTCATATGAACTTAATACTCAAATCCCATTAATAATCCATTTACTTGTGCTGTATGGTGAAGAACCTTGTGTGTTCAATTTGCTTTGATGACAAGCTATTTGTGAAGCACTCAATTGCTACCAAGTTTGGGAAACTGATCTAGAGTGACCAAGCAGTGTCTGCAGAGGCTTCTCAGGTCTTAAAAGATGTAAGGAGCCCAGGGTGTGTCTGCAAAGCCTGAGGCATATCTAAATACACGAGGGAGGATCTTTATACCACAGAGGGTTTGAGGCTATGTAGGTCTGTAGTCAACAGCCTCATTCTTGATTGAGCATCTCTTACCACTTAAGACATTGCCCTACCATACATAGTATGTGCTCCCCCCCAGAGGTGCCCAAGAGCAGCTCCAGGGCTGGGAACTGTCGGGGGCGGGGAGGGGGCCGGGCGGGGGCGCGCTCTGATCAGGATGAGAGGTGTCTATCGGAGTTAGGGAAGGAGGTGCAAGCTCTTAGAGAGCTGGGAGGCGGCACAAGAGCTTTTTGAAAATCTGGTATGAGGCCTACCAGGACCCAGCTTTCTTTGTTTTGCAGGTATGCGACTAGCGGTGTGGGGGAGACCACAGTAAGGGAAACCTGGGCATTAAAGGCTAATGATAATTATTGTTACTCTGTATAGCGGGCTTGGGCTGTTAACTCTGTGTCAGGAGGCAGTCTCCTTTCTCTTGAGTTAGAGTTTCCTATTGGACCCACTTGGAGTTAAGTGGATGGAGTTGGGGGTTAGAGGTTTTGACGCTTTCTGGGAACTGTGGGACTGGATGCCGTTTTCAGAGTAGGAGATTTGATGGTTGCAGGGAAATGTACAGTGAAACAGTCATGTTTTCTGAAGCCCTAATCAAGTCCCCCCCTTAATCTGTCTGAAGAGTGATCTTTCAACCTTTGCGTGTTACCTAAGAATTTCTGTGACAATGCAAAGGCTTTAGCCACGCTTGCATACAGGGGGCAGCTAGGTGATCGGAGGTTGTTCCCTGTGGTGTCTGGTGGACAGCATTCCTGAAATGGGTGTTTTCATCTTCAAGATGGCATACTGGTTTTGTAGATCATTCTATCCTAGTTCCATCTTGTGTGTTTAAATACATTCTGTCGGGTCCCTCACCATCGAGGAAAATCGATGCTTGAGGAAGTGGCGTGGTGTTTGAGGCACACGCGAGCACACTGGCAAGTAATCTCAGTTGGGGAAAGGTGGGTTTCCGAGACTTCCGGATGCAGTATTTGACATCACAACTCACCAGAAAAGAGTCTTGGCTCCTGTGGGGTCTTAAAGTTCGGTTGTGGGGGAAGCTGTGGGGCCTGGGGAGTGGGATGTGGACATTTACTGGGAAGGCCGCCCTTTGACAAAGGAGGCAACTGAAACTCAGACAAAGAGAGAGTTGCCCGAGCCCCTCCAGCGTCTGCACTGGGCCTGGGGCTTACTTGCCCTAGCCAGGGATAAGGTGGGGGTTGGGGGAGGAGGGATGCTGAAGCAGATGCAGTACTGGGGGCCCCCAAGACCTCCACGTCCATCGTCTCCTTCCGCCACCTGACACCACCATGTGCTGCCCACGGGCCTCCACTCCAGACTGCCCCGCTCCTCCACCAGGTGACCATGGAGGAAGAAGATGAGTCTCGAGGGAAGACAGAAGAGTCAGGCGAGGATCGGGGCGACGGTCCGCCAGACAGAGACCCTACGCTTTCTCCTCCTGCTTTTATCCTGGTGAGGCGGTCAGACGCCTGGGGCCGAGGGAGGCGGAGACAGGGAGCCCAGATTCCTGGGCCCTGACTCCTGGACCCCCGGGGGAGGAGGGTTGGGGGCCAGGACTCTTGGCCTGTCTGTAGGTTTGAGTCTGGTTGTAGAGGTATCTGGAATGGCTGTCTCCCAGCAGCAGAGCTTGTGACCTTTGCCATGCATCTCTGATGTGTCTTTGTTTCCATCCTCTTCCCTCTCACCTTGTCTTCAGCGGGCCATTCAGCAGGCTGTGGGGAGTTCCCTGCAGGGGGATCTGCCAAATGATAAAGGTATGGTGGTGTCTGGTTCCTTCGAGACTCCTGCCCCACCTGTGTGTTCTTCCTCCCGCTCTCATTCATACACGACTTCCTGAGGTCGCCCGGGTGCCCCCACTGGTGCTGGCACAGGGAGCCCCAGATGGGTTGGCCTCCATGGTCACCTGGTGGAGGGGAGACACAGTTCCCTCACAGAGCTAACCCAAGGCAGCCCAACTAGGCTAGTGTGGGGAGAGATGGAGTCCGGGAAGGCTTCGGCAAGGAAGTGACAGGTGACCTTGGTCTCTAAGGCCGTAGGAGCACTGTCTGGTGAAGAGGAAAGCCTGAGAGGCAGCAGGCACACGACCCAGAGGCCGCTGGACTGAGTTATGGGCCTTTGGGGCTGGTGGGCAGAGGGTGTTGGCAGGAGAGCCCAGTGAAGACTGGGTCACGGCAAAGCTCAGAGGTCAGGCTGACCTGTCTCAACTTTATCCCAAGGATGGCTGGGGGTACAAATCGGTGAGAGAGTTGGGGCCTCTGAAGAGTGTTGGTGGGACCTGGGTTGGGAGATGGAGGCCGGGAAAGTAGGCAGATGTTCTCGGTTCTCTTGTCCAGAGCAAGGCGGTCTCTTTCGTCTCTGCTCTGTAAGGTCTCTGCCTCTAGTCCTCTGTCTCCAGTCCCCCATTCAATCTCTCTCCAGATGGCTCTCGGTGTCATGGCCTTCGATGGAGGCGCTGCCGGAGCCCACGATCGGAGCCCCGTTCCCAGGAATCGGGGGGAACTGACACGGCTACAGTAAGTAAAAAGACGGGGCTAGCTACCTGGACTCCTGGGGCTGGGGCAGGAAGGTCGCTGGGGCCTGGACCCCAGAGACGGGGCTGGGGACTCGGTCTCCTGGATCTAGGGTGGTGATCAGGGGCAGTGTGGGAGTGTCTGAGGGCCTGGTCCCTTGGGTCCTAGAGGCAGTCAGGTTGAGGGAATTGGTTGGATCCTCGTGTTTTCTTATTGTCTCAGGTATCTGGGTTACTGAGAGGTTGGGGCCTGGGGAAATGGGATGTGTCGTCCTCATGTGAGCAAGGACAGGGTAGAGCCCCTCCTGGCCTATTCCAGGTGTTGGACGTGGCTGCCGACGGCCTCCTTGCGGGGCTGGTGAGCATCCTGGATCCCCCAGACACCTGGGTTCCTAGCCACATGGACCTGCGGCCTGGCGAGTAAGTATTTGGGCTGCTGGACTGGGAGAGGCCCTGGCGTGGGGGTCGGACGCACCTCTGAGGCTCCCTCCTCCCTGTCTTGCAGAAGCGAGGACATGTTGGAGCTGGTGGCCGAGGTCCGAATTGGGGACAGGGATCCAGTCCCTCTGCCGGTACCCAGCCTGCTGCCCCGTCTCAGGGCCTGGAGGACAGGCAAAACGGGTATGTCAAGGCGTTGAGGGGGCCTTAGCAGTTGTTGGTCGCAGTGGTAGTGCAGTTTGTGTCATTGAGACAAAACCTGTACCTTAACGTCTTTTTCCACCGGACTTTAGGAAAGGCTGTAAGCACACACGTGTCAATGTAAATAAAGCTGAAACTGACAGAGCTACTGCCTGGGAGCAGTGAGCGCATGTCCAGGGTTCTGCCTATCAGTGTAGCTGTGTTAGGAATTCAGCTCTCCAGGATGGGGCCTTCTCAGGAGCGCTGACTCCAGGGGGAGAAAAGTCTGAAAGAGGGAAGGTTCTTCCTTGAGGTGGCACAGGCAGTTGCTTCATGGTGGTCCTGGGCCTGGGGCCTTCTCTGTAAAGCTGGAGTTTTTCTTTTCCGAGTTGGGCACCTGTCTGAGGGAGTGTCTGCTCCCAGCCCCGCACACAGTGCGGGCTGAACCCCTGAGCACTGTAGAGCAGAGGGTCTCCCAACTCTGGGCGTCTGAATCACCATGGAGGATTTGTTAATCCGTGAGTGGCCTGGTCCAGGGATGTGTGTGTGTGTGCTCAGTCACTTCAGTAGTGTCTTACTCTTTGGAATCCTATAAACTGCAGCCTGCCAGGCTCCTCTGTCCATGGGATTCTCCAGGCGAGAATCCTAAAATGGGTTGTCATGCCCTCTTTCAGGAGACCTTCCCCACCCAGGGGTCAAACCTACGTCTCCTGAGTCTCCTGCATTATAGGTGGATTCTGACTAATTCCCCGGTTTTGCTGCTGCTGGTCGCTGGGGCCCTGTTGAGAACCCTGGGTTTAGACTTCCCTTCTGCGTGCCCATACATATTGGGAACGGTGGGGAGGAGAGGAAGGCAGGGCAGTGGGTCAGCCTGAACAGCTGTTCAGCCAGCGGCTCGCACACCGTGAAGCAGGTCAGGTTTTGTCTGTTTTTTCCCTCACATATGCAGGGTGACTTCCTTATCCGCTAGACTCAGGGAACATGGTGCTGGGGGGTGCCCATCGGACTCTTGGGGGCCCTCAGGGGTCTTTTCATTTCTTTTATTATTTTAAAAAGTTTATTCATTTAGGCCACACCACTCGGCTTGCAGGCTCTCAGTTCCCCAGCCAAGGGTTGAATCCCAGGCCTTGACAGTGAAAGCGCAGAATCCTAAGGCCTGGGTCACCAGTGGCCATAGGGGATAAGTAAACAAGTGGGCGGATACTGTTACCTTATTTACTTGTTTACAGTCAGACCTTATTTACTAAAACAGATGGTGAGTGGGATTTGGCCCCTGGGCCAAAGTGATATCCTTAGGTGTGTCTGGAACAGAATAGCTGTCTTCAGTAGGACCCTGAGGTTATGATCTGTTGTCTTTATTTATTTATTTATTTAGTTAGTTAATTTGGCTCCTTCCGCAGTTTCGGGGAGCGGGGCTACTGTCTGGTGGTGGCGCGTGGCCTTCTCATTGCGGTGGCTTCTCTTGTTGCAGAGCACGGGTTCAGTAGTTGTGGGCTTAGTTGCCCCGTGGCATGCATCAAACCCCTGTCCCCTGCATTGTCCACCAGACCACCAGGAAGCCCATGGGCTTGTTTTTCTTATCTTAGGTGTTTTTTGGTCTTTATTTGGAATATGTTAAGAATGCAAGAAAAAGAAAAGAAACTCACCTGTAGTCCTATTTTGCAAAAAAAAAAAAAAAAAAAAAAAAAACAAAAAACAACTGTAAAGAAGCAGATGTCTTGCTTTGCTTCGGTCTGCAGGCTTCGGTTTTGCCTGAGGTGGTTGTAATAACAGCTAGGGTTGTCAGAGCTCCTGGCCAGAGAGTCCTTGAAAGCAGAGATTTTTATCTGTTTGCCATTGTAGTCTCAGTACCCCAAACTGCTCCTAATCTGCGATCAGAAAAAAGTGCTGAATGAATGAGTAGACTCCCATTTCATAGATGAGGAAACTGAGGCAGACAGGGGTTGAGTCGCTTGCCTGTGGGCAGGTTGAGGTTGAGGGCTGGAGCCTCGGATCCAGGTGGAAAGTGGCCCCTGGTGCTACCCTCTCAGCCCCGGGCTTCTCCAGCACCATCCGCGTGACCCTGCCGAGATCCACGTGACTCTGCCGAGGTCCCTGCTGGGGCAGGAGCCTTGCTGTTACATGTGGTTGAGAGAGTGGCCTCTGAACTCTGATGTGTGTGTCTGAACCCTGGCCCCATCACCTGGCCTGGGGACAGCCCTGGTCACTTGGCTCTACATGTGTATAACTTGTGGCGTGGAGGCCATGAAGTGCTTCAAAAGCAAGATTTCGGGAGAGCAGAGGATATAAGGGAGGAAAGCCCGCTGCTTGGCAGGGTCACTGATGTCTGAGTCCTGAGCAGATACTGCCCCGGGGATGGGGCTTATCAGACGGCCGGGGGCACACGAGGACTCAGCCTGTCGGGGCTTACCGGCTCTGCCACTCCTCACCTCAGGCCTTCTGTACAAAGGGATGGATTCCCATTCAAGAGGGGCTTGACCCTGTAGGTGGCGCTAGGTTGGAACCTGGCTCTCCAGTCCCAGCCCATGCCTCCTGTGGGAATGTCAGTGCTCTTGTTGGTCAGGGCGGTTTTGGGTCGCTGGCCTGCTTGCCTCTCAGGATATGAGAGGGCAGCCTCCAGGGGTCACTTGTGCCGCGCTGACTGCGCCCTCAGGGGAAATCCTGCCACTCTGGGTCACAGTACCTACAGCATGGAGCTGTTAGGAGCATCCTCCGTGTTGACTTGGTGAAGCACTGGGAGCAGTGCCTGCTGGAGCAGTGAGGGCTGAGTGAGGGGGCCCAGTGGACGGGGTGCTGACTGCCTGCAGGCCCCTTGCCACACCGGGACAGGCCCCTGACCCCCGCTGTCTCCGCTCTTCCTTTGCAGTTTCTCCGCAGTCTCACTCTTCTCGACCCCCCTGTGCCCGCCACCTCCTCACCTTGGGCACTGGAGATGGGGGCCCTGCCCCTCCCCCTGCCCCCTCCTCTGCATCCTCCTCCCCCTCCCCTCTGTCTCTTATACACATCTAGATGTGTATAAGAGACAGTCCTTATCCGCTAGACTCAGGGAACATGGTGCTGGGGGGTGCCCATCGGACTCTTGGGGGCCCTCAGGGGTCTTTTCATTTCTTTTATTATTTTAAAAAGTTTATTCATTTAGGCCACACCACTCGGCTTGCAGGCTCTCAGTTCCCCAGCCAAGGGTTGAATCCCAGGCCTTGACAGTGAAAGCGCAGAATCCTAAGGCCTGGGTCACCAGTGGCCATAGGGGATAAGTAAACAAGTGGGCGGATACTGTTACCTTATTTACTTGTTTACAGTCAGACCTTATTTACTAAAACAGATGGTGAGTGGGATTTGGCCCCTGGGCCAAAGTGATATCCTTAGGTGTGTCTGGAACAGAATAGCTGTCTTCAGTAGGACCCTGAGGTTATGATCTGTTGTCTTTATTTATTTATTTATTTAGTTAGTTAATTTGGCTCCTTCCGCAGTTTCGGGGAGCGGGGCTACTGTCTGGTGGTGGCGCGTGGCCTTCTCATTGCGGTGGCTTCNCCCGGTTTGATATCTATGACCCCTTCCACCCCACCGATGAGGCCTATTCCCCACCACCTGCTCCGGAGCAGAAGTACGACCCCTTCGAGCCCACAGGGTCCAACCCCAGCTCATCAGCGGGGACCCCCTCACCTGAGGAGGAGGAAGAGGAGGAGGAGGAGGAGGAGGGCCTGTCACAGAGCATCAGCCGCATCTCCGAGACCCTGGCGGGCATCTACGATGACAACAGCCTGAGCCAGGACTTCCCAGGTGACGAGAGCCCGGGGCCCGACCCCCAGCCCTTGCAGCCAACTCCAGCCCCTGGCACACCGCCCCAGGCCGACTCCACCCGGGCCGACGGAGCCACCCGCCGGCGAGTCTTTGTAGTAGGGACGGAGGCGGAGGCCTGTCGGGAAGGCAAGGTCTCCGTAGAGGTGGTGACAGCTGGCGGAGCTGCCCTCCCGCCCCCTCTGCTGCCTCCGGGCGACTCGGAGATTGAGGAGGGCGAGATTGTCCAGCCCGAGGAGGAGCCCAGAATGGCAGTTTCCCTTTTCCGCGCCAGCAGCCGGGCAGCGCGGCCCCCACCCGTGGTCACTCCTGCGGCCCAGCCCCCACCCCCGCCGCCCGCCAGATGTGTATAAGAGACAGACCTTGGTCCCCCGCCGCCCCCACTGGCGCGCCCACCCGCAAGAAGTCGAGGCGGGAACGCAAGCGGAGCGGCGGCGAGGCCAAGGAGGCCGCCTCTTCCTCCTCCAGCGCGCAGCCCGCCCCGCCGGCCCCGGCCTCCCCCTGGGACTCCAAGAAGCACCGCTCACGGGACCGCAAGCCGGGCTCCCACGCCTCATCGTCCACTCGCCGCCGCTCGCGGTCCCGTTCCACCCGCCGCCGCTCACGGAGCACCGACCGGCGCCGCGGGGGTAGCCGCCGGTCTCGGTCCCGGGAGAAAAGGCGGCGGCGGAGGCGCTCGAACTCACCGCCTCCGGCCACTTCATCTTCCTCGTCCTCCCGCCGCGAGCGGCACCGTGGCAAACACCGCGATGGCGGTGGCAGCAAGAAGAAGAAGAAGCGGTCGCGGTCCCGCGGCGAGAAGCGTTCGGGGGACAGCGAGAAGGGCCCTGCCCCGGCCCAGCCGCCCTCCGGCTCCACCTCCCTGGGCAGTGACCGGGACAGCCGCCGGCGGGGGGCCGTTCCGCCCTCCATCCAGGACCTCACGGACCACGACCTCTTCGCCATCAAGCGGACCATCACCGTGGGCCGGCCGGACAAGTCTGACCCCCGAGGCCCCTCCCCGGCCCCAGCCTCATCCCCCAAGCGGGAGGTCCTGTACGACTCAGAGGGGCTGAGCGCCGAGGAGCGGGGCGGCAAGAGCAGCGAGAAGGACAGGCGGCGCTCGGGGGCCGCCTCTTCCTCCTCCTCCTCGCGGGAGAAGGGATCGCGGCGGAAGGCGCTGGACGGTGGGGACCGGGACCGGGAGAGGGACAGGGACAGGTCGTCCAAGAAGGCCCGGCCCCCCAAAGAGTTGGCACCCTCCTCGGGGCCCCCGCCAAAGCTTCCGGTCAGCAGCGGCTCGGGCTCCTCGTCGTCCTCGTCCTCCTCATCTTCCCGGAAGGTGAAGCTGCAGTCCAAGGTGGCGGTGCTGATCCGAGAGGGCGTCAGCAGTACCACGCCGGCCAAGGAGGCCGCCTCTGCTGGCCTGGGCTCCATCGGAGTCAAGTTCAGCCGTGACCGAGAGAGCCGCTCCCCCTTCCTCAAGCCGGACGAGCGGGCCCCTGCGGAGGTGGCCAAAGCAGCTCAGGGCAGCACCAAGCCCAAAAAGACCAAGATCAAGGCCAAGGCTGGGGCCAAGAAAACCAAGGGGACCAAGGGAAAGACCAAGCCATCCAAGACCAGGAAAAAAATCCGCAGCGGGGGCAGCAGTGGCCCGGTGACGCTGAAGAAGTCCAAGGCGGACAGCTGCAGCCAGGCGGCGGGAGCCAAGGGGGCCGAGGAGACCTCCTGGTCCGGGGAAGAGCGGGCAGCCAAGGCCCCCAGCACCCCGCCCCCCAAGGTGGCCCCTCCACCCCCCGCGCTGACGCCGGACTCGCAGACTGTGGACAGCAGCTGCAAGACACCCGAGGTCTCCTTCCTGCCAGAAGAGGCTGCTGAGGAGGCTGGGGTCCGAGGTGGGGCAGAGGAGGAGGAGGAGGAGGAAGAGGAAGAGGAGGAGGAAGAGGAGGAGGAGCAGCAGCCGGCCACCACCACAGCCACCAGCACGGCGGCTGCCGCGCCGAGCGCCGCCCCAAGCGCAGGGTCTACAGCTGGTGACTCGGGGGCGGAGGACGGGCCCGCTCCCCGCGTCTCCCAGCTGCCCACCCTGCCCCCGCCCATGCCCTGGAACCTGCCCGCAGGCGTGGACTGCACTACCAGCGGCGTCCTGGCCTGTGAGTGTCCCCCGGGGGCCTAGGGCAGGCGGGGGCAGACAGACGGGATCCAGGAGGAGAAGGTCATTTGGGGATGAGCTTGGAGGCAGCGGTGGAGACACCTTGGAAGAGCTGGGTGTATAATGACCAGGACCGGGAGGGCCTCAGGTGGGCGAGGGCCAGTCAACATCTGTCCAGAAGACTCCACGACGTCTGGGTGTGCTGGAAGAGAGCAGCAGGGTCGCAGGGGCAGCAGGCAGCCGGGCCACTCCAACAGCTGGGAGGAGTGGGCTGTGTCCTGGGGTCTGCATAGAGGCAGCCTGAAATAGGCTTGGTGGAGGAACTGGGAAGAATGGGGAGAGCAGGGTCCCTTATGGGACGCCAGGAGTCTGCTAGACTGCAGACGTGGGGAGTGGCCACGGCGGCTCGGGACCAGCCCCACTCCCACACACCTGAAGTCCTGAGAATGCAGGCTGTGGGTGGGCTCTCAGTGCCTGAGGCCCCCTCCTCCTGGTTGGTCCTGAGTGGAGACCTGCAGCCAGGGTGGGAGCGAGGGGGCAGCAGTGGTTGGGGAGGCCCACCCTCTCCTCTCGCATCAACTCCCGATCTCCACCTCCTGCAGTGACTGCACTTCTCTTCAAGATGGAAGAAGCCAATCTGGCGAGCCGAGCAAAGGCCCAGGAGCTGATCCAGGCCACCAACCAGGTGGGCTTCCTGGGGGGGTGTCCCCGCTGCCCCCTTTCCTGTCCCCTGCTTCAGGTTAGAAGAGGACTGCAGCTCCCGGCAGGCTCTGGAGCAGGGTGTTGACCAGAGGAGGAGCCTGTTGCCCTGGGACTGGTGGGAAATCAGGGTGGGAGCAGGGGTACCGGTTCCGTCGTCCCCTCCCGCTTATCCTCCACCTTTCCCCACAGATCCTCAGCCACAGGAAGCCGCCCTCAAGTCTGGGGGTGACCCCAGCTCCTGTGCCCACCTCCCTGGGTCTGCCCCCTGGCCCCTCCAGCTACCTGCTGCCTGGCAGCCTCCCCCTGGGAGGCTGCGGCTCCACCCCTCCCACCCCCACTGGGCTGGCTGCCGCGTCTGACAAGAGAGAGGGCAGCAGCAGCTCCGAGGGACGAGGGGACACAGACAAGGTGAACTGGGCTCGGGAGAGGTGGGTTGATGGTGACGGTTCTGCTAAGATCGCAGGCAGATACTGAGATGCAGGGCCTGAGGAGAACTGTGGGCTGATGCCAGCAGATGAGGACTTAGATGAAAGGGAAGTCATTCAATTGTAAGGAAGGAAACTTGTTCTTGATTGGACGAGAGGGTGGGAAAGGGGTCCTAGGCAGGTTTTTTTTTAAGAGTTTCATATAGGGGTGGGGGTAGAGAGAGAGATAGATGGATATGAACACACACTGATATTTATACACATACCCACTGCAGTCTGCCCCTTGGTTACCTGTGTCTTTCTCTGACCCCAGTCTTTTTGTGTAAGCGGGGCACAGGGTGGTATACAAACGAAAAATCAAGCATCTGTTGGTGGACAGAGGGAGGAAGAAAGGATACAGGGCAAGCAGGGGTTTTTTCTGCTCTAGCTGGCTCCTCCTGGGTCTCAGGGCTTGTGCGCCTTTTTTTGGTCTGGACGCTGGTCACTATTGTCTTGTCACCAGATGATGGCGCTGTTCACCCTTTCTGCAGCCTGCGTGAGGTGCCAGAAAGCCAGCAGAACAAATCCTTGTGTAACAGGCCCCTTTTAAACAGAGGTGGGCCACAGCTTTGATGGACACTTGCCTGTGGCCGGTGCCATGGGCTGCAGGACAGGGACGGTATGGGCTCTGTGACGAGCAGCAGGTCCCTGTGCCGCCGGGGAGGCTGCCCTGTTTGTTCCCTGCCATTGTTGTCTCGGCACATCCGAGACGGAGGTGGTCCACAACCCCTTTCTCTTGGCCACATGTCTCAAACCCACTCCTGTGGGGCTGGGGAGGCCTGAGGAGACGCCCTGGGGTGGCCATGGCTCCCCCAGCAGCTTGCCCGACAGCTGGCATTCTTGTCTCCGGGGAGATGCTGCCCTGAAGTGTGGGGTGTCCCGCCCTCCCAGGCCTCGGTTTTGCTGCCCCCATCTCTCTGAGGCAGCAGGGAGCAGCTGCTTGGCTCAGGTCTGTCTCCTTAGTAGTTTATGGGCAGCAGACACGTGGATCCTGGTCAGGGATGCCTGGGCCAGCCCAGGGTCCAGCCTGGAAGAAATGCTGGTGACCCTGAGAGGCCCAGGCCTGGCCTGGCCTGGCTGGCTGGGCGACTGCAGCAAGGGCAGATCCTCATCAGGACTTCACCTCCGGGAGTAGCTGGGTGGGCAGGAAGTCTGAACCGGCAGGCTGGTGAGTGGAGGCCGGCTTCTGCAGAAACTCACCTGGCCTTTGCTGTCCCTCCTTCCCACCCTTTCACCACCTCCCAGTATCTGAAGAAGCTGCACACACAGGAGCGGGCGGTGGAGGAGGTGAAGCTGGCCATCAAGCCGTATTATCAGAAGAAGGACATCACCAAGGAGGAGTACAAGGACATCCTGAGGAAGGCCGTCCACAAGGTGGGGCCCAGAGGAGACAGATGCGTGGGGTGGGCAGGCGGGGAGATGGCGTGGTGGGCGTGAGCAGACAGGCAGACAGGGACGGCGGGTCAGTCTGGAAAGTGAGAGGGAGATAGGATTTCCTCCAGCCGGCATCGGGGGCAAGTTCAGACGGCCTGGACCTGAGGGCGGGCCTCCCACCCTGGGGCCCTGGGGGCTGGTGGTGACTGTGGCTGCCCCTTGCCCCCCAGATCTGCCACAGCAAAAGTGGGGAGATCAACCCAGTGAAGGTGAGCAACCTGGTGCGCGCCTACGTCCAACGCTACCGCTACTTCCGCAAGCACGGCCGCAAGCCAGGGGACCCTCCGGGGCCCCCACGGCCGCCCAAGGAGCCAGGGCCCCCTGACAAAGGCGGCCCGGGCCTGCCCCTGCCCCCTCTCTGAGATTCCTGGCCCCGCCCTTCTTCCTTCGCTGCCTCTCTGGAATTCTGGACGTATTTATGGCTCCATCTCCCGTGTCCCTCCCCCATCAGTGGGATGATTGGGGGATGGCTGCTGCGGGAAAGAGGAGAGCCCCTGCCCCGTCCCACGCCCATCTCCCTCGCCCCAGAGCCTGTGCCCCGCGCCCAGACCCTTTGTTCGTGCCCCTCCCTCAGTTTCATTAAAAGTTTCATGAAATGTTACCCCTGAGCCCCATGATTTTTAGCCCTTCTCAGAGTCCAGTTTGGGAAGTGTCGGGGAGGAGACTCGGCCCAAGTGAGAGGGTGGTTAGTGGGGAGGATAGACAGTGTGACTTGGGGAAAGTGCAGCCGTCTCACCCGGCCTCACTCTTTGTGTGTAAAGTGGGGGCTGAGGATTAGGAAAGACCCAAGGTGGGTGAAGCACTTGGAACCAGGCCTGGCAGCTCCCCAGCTGTTGCTCTCTGCAGTGGTGGAGAGGGAGGGCGGGGTCTCCACCCACCTGATGACTGTCTGCCCAGCTCGGGGCACCTGGCTGCTATCTGTCTGCCTTGGAACTGCCCCAGAAACCGGATCTTTGTCCTCCATTCAGTTGGATTTTCTCCCGCTTCCCTGAGGCTGGGGTGATCTAATTGACTCCCCCGAGACGGAGGGAGACTGAAGCGCAGCCCAGCAAGGGCCACACAGTAAGTCAGGCCTCTGTCAGCCCCTGTTGTTGTTTTTTTTAAAGTAGAAATAAATAGAATTGTGTCAGATGAGTTGATAGGATCTTGGAAAGGTGTTTTTTTTAACTTTTTATTTTTTGGTATTGGAGTATAGCCGATTAACAATGTTGGGATAGTTTCAAGTGGGCAGCAGAGGAACTCAGCCATATGTACACGTATTATCTATTCTCCCCTATCCATCAGTCCTTGTTACCCAGAACCAGGGTCATGAGGCGAGGTGGGGGCATCCAGCCCATGGGGGTGGGTCAGAACTTCTTTACAACTGGCCCTTGCAGGCCCACACGGAGGGAGCCCCGGGCCCAGAAAGGGAAAGGACTGGCCTGGGGTCACCCAGCAGGAGTTGAGAGCAGCACCTGAGGCTCTTGACAGTCTCTGCCTCTGGCCGTTGGCTTGAACTGTTTATAGGCAAAATGGAAGTTCCAAATTAAGCCCAAAGGCCACCCTCAAAGAGCAGCCATTTTAAGAATGAGATCTGGATTCTGACCTGCCTTGTTTTCCTATTTTGTGACCTTTGTTCCTCTCCAAGACTCAGTGTCTTGGTCTCTAAAACAGGGGTGACTCACTAGGTCCCAGAGAAGAGAGGTAAAGCAGCAGCTGCCCCTGCACAGTGCCTGGCCCTTAGGCCATGAGCACCCAGAATGTGAGTGGCTTGCACGGGTAGATAAACAGGCCTTAAGGAGGAATAACCCCGAGCTTGGATCAGGGCTGGCCCAGGGACACTGAACACCAGACACACAGTGATGACCATGGCCAGAACCAGTTTATTGGTCGAGGTGAAGGGCTCGGGCTCAGGCCTCCCCAGCAACCTAGAAATCCATGTCCTCGACCAGGTCCTGGAGGTAGGCCATGTACTGGTCTGAGGTGAGGGAGAGGGGCTGGCTGTTGGAAATGTGCAGGTCGACAGTGTTCTCCAGGGAGGTGGCACCCCCTTGCCGTGCTATGTCTACAAGAACCCTGAGGCACATGGGGACAACCTGTGGGAGATGGGGGAGAAATTGTCAGGAGACACCCAACACCATCCACTACCCAGGATGGGGTTGAGTAGACTACAAGTCCCAGCATCCCCTATGGTAACCCAGGATGAACCATTAGGCCCAGGCCTACTGGGAGTTGTAGTTTTCCCCATATTCACACCCAAGTTCAGTTCAGTCTGTCAGCCGTGTCCGTCTCTTTGCAACCCCATGGATTGCAGCACGCCAGGCTTCCCTGTCCATCACCAACTCCCAGAGCTTACTCAAACTCATGTCCATCAAGTTGGTGATGCCATCCAACCGTCTCATCCTTTGTTGTCCCCTTCTCCCACAACCAAGGGAGGCCACAAAAACTAGGGTTAAGGCTGCTGAAGGGGTTCCTAGAAGCTAGGGCTCAGCAGCTGGTGCTCGGAAGGACTCTTGGGAGCTGAAGTACCTCACACAGGCTGCTAGGATTTGTAGTCTACCAACTTGGAACTCAGCCATATGTACACGTTGGGTGAACTTGGTTGGGCGAACTCAAAATTGGCTCTGGGAGAAAGGCCATTGGAGGGACACCCAGAAGCCCCTGAGGACTGGCAGTTGCAGAGACTGCCAGAAGAACTACAGGAGCTGTAGTTTCTGGAAGCAGCCTTTTAAAATCCATCCCTCAGCTCCAGGAGCCTGGGGCTGGCAGTACCTTGACCATCACAAGCCTCTTGATCCATGGCTGATCCTGGGGCCATGACTGCCCCACACAGAACCAGAGGGTATAGAGTGGTGAACGTCTGCTTCCTTCAGTGAAGGTGATCAGATCTGGGGGCCAAGGAACAGAGAGTCAGGGATGGGAAGACCTTCTACCTGCCCCTCCCCTCTCCCCCAAAACCTCATTAACATCCTTACCTTTTCTCCTGATCAAAAGCCCGGCATACCTCTGCCACCATGACTGGGGGCTGTTAATTTGGGGAAAGCCCCTCCACTTATACACAAGCTTAAGTTCCTCCTCCCTCCCTCTCATCAAGATGGGGCTGGAAGGTGAACCCCACCCGGCCCAGAGCCCCAGCCTTTGGATGGGGAAACAGGCCCAGGAGGGGCGTTCTCCTCCCCAAGGATGCTCAGTGGCTCTGGAGTACCAGATCGGTGGTGTTGACTGCTTTTTAACCCCTCAAGGCCACACTGTCCACTATGTAGCCATTAGCCATGGCTATTTAAGTTTTAATTGTATCTAATTAAAATCAAATAAAACTTAAAATTCACTTCCTCATTTTCACTCACCTCATCTAAATACTCAGCATCCACATGCAGCTAGTGGATACGAAGCTGGGCAGTGCAAATACAGTGCTATCTGCATCACTGCACAAAGGTCTATTTGGATAGCAAGCCTCTAGGGGATATCTTTCTCCTGCATCTGTCTTTCCACCACAATTGGCAATAATGATAACGACTGGCAACTAATTCCCTGAGTGGCTTCTGGATGCTGGGCCTGAGCCCCCTGCCAGCTCTAGGCAGGTAAGGAGAGGGAGGAGACAGTCTGCAGATTTCACAGGTTCAGAGCAGTCCATCCTTCTCCCCAGGTTCAAGCACAAGCAGAGCCGCAGGGTCTGAATTCAATCTCCAACCTCCTGACCCCAGAGATCTTCACCATCGTTGCCCCCTGTTTCCACAGCAGAGCGAAGGCCCTGCCTCACTCACCTGATATGAAGGGCCCCAGGTTGAACACACCTCCTTCCCTGTCCTTCGGGACCTCGCCGTCAGGCTTGTGGCCACAGCTGGGGAGGAGTTCCTCGCCTATGGCCCAATACACGTGGCAGTGTCCTAGCCTCTGGGCGCAGAGCCACTGCCCGGCCCGCCACAGGGCCAGCCCCCCGCCCAGGCAGCTCAGCACACGCTGCACGTAGTCGGTCACGCTCTTGTCTGTCAGGGAAGCTGCGGGGTCCGGCAGTCGCATTGGCTGCCCGGGCAGCATCCTGTCGCCTGCTTCTGATCCCACCAGCCGCAGACCCCCAGGGCAGAAGACGGTCTGCTGGAAGACTTGGCAGCCCCGGTAGAAGGCAGTCACCTCGAACTCCCAATCTGAGCAGCAGCAGCCATAACATGAAGGGGGAGAGAGAATGAGCAGCTGTGAGGGGGTTCTCAACTCGGGTGCTGGCCCCTCCTGCCCCGCAGCTGGCACTCACCTTCCTCGTTCGCCAACAGCTGCTTCAAGGGGTTTTCAGAGAGTCCCGAGGTTGGGCAAAGAGCAGGGATGTCTGATTCGGGGCTCAGTAAGAGCTGAGGGGGGTTCTTAGAGGCCATAGTCAGATTTGAGGGCCCTCCTGGGCTCAAGTCCATATCACTCAGTAACTTCTCCACAATATCTTCCTGAACAGGAAAAAATAAAGATCCAGGTGTTTCCATGGCCTTTTCTGGAGACTTCCCACTGACCAAGCTTTTGTGTTCAGCCATGTGGAGACCCAGAGAGGAGACAGACCTGAGCTTTGACCTCAAGGGGCTTCCAGCCTGGGGGAGACACACAGCCACCAGCACAGTAAAAGACAGACAGCTTGGGTGTATGCTTGGCACTACAATGGCCCGAGGGGAGCAGCTAATTCCAGCCTGAGGAACCGGCTCTATGCAAGCAAGATCTGGGCAGAGGGCCTTCCCTGGTGGTCCAGTGGCTAAGATTCCGTGCTCCCAATCCAGGCAGCCTGGGTCCCACCCCTGGTCAGGGAACTAGATCCCACATGCTGCAACTAAGAGTTTGCATGCCACAGCTAAGACCCGGTGCAGCCAGATAAATACTTTTTTAAGAAGACCTGGGCAGAGAAGTCTCAGTAGAATTTCAGAGAGGACTTTCCCCGGCACAGACATCAGCATGATCAAGGATAGCGAGGTTCTAAGCTCACAAGAGGCTGAGAGAACCCTGCACAAGGAGGAAAGCTATCAAATTCTGGAAAGGTGGATTGGGGCCTTGAATGCCTGGTGAAAGCCCTGAAGTTCCTCTTGATGATGGCGCTGGGAAGCCATGGGAGGGCTGTGAACAGGGAAGGGTCAGGGGCAGACCTGGGTCAGGTTGGGGACAGGATGCAGGGGAGAGAATGGAGCCTGGGGTGACGGTCCCAGGGGAAGAAGATGACCTCTGGACGGGCTGGTGAGGACACAGAGAGAAGATGGGGTAGAGGCTGAGGGCAGCATGGTTGGGGAGCCTTCTTACCTGCGTATCAGAGGTACTGTGTCTGCCATTGTCTTGAGCGGTATCTGGCTCAGGGATGTCCCTGACTCCTATGGAGAAAAGTGGGGAGTGTAGTGGCGGCCCTGGGGACACTCGAAATCCCATCCCTCTAAGGGAAGCCTCACTTCCAGCACACCTGAGTTCACAAACTCATAGATCTTGTGCGGGTCTTGGGAGTCCTTGCTGTGGTCCTCCGCTAAACGCAACACTTCCTTCCGGTTCAGGGCAGACCGGAAATTCCTCTTCCATGTGGGCAGGTCGGGCTTATCCTTCCCAGGAGTGTAGGCACCACTGGCTTCAGCCCAGGCCTAGGGGACCAGTGGTGCCGAGATAGTGGGGAAGATGACTTAGACCTTGCTCCAGGGATCTTAACCCTGTCTTCTCGTGCCCTAACACCGTCCTCTTCGCTGGCACGTTCTAACTTGTCAAGGTTCCATCCCCATATTCTCAGATTCTCTGTACCCCAAGTCCCTCTACCTCCGCCCTTCGAAAACCTGTGCTTGCTAAGCCAGCCTTCCAGGTCCCAGTGAATGTTTGCCACCAACTTGTCCGAGGACACGCTCTGTAATAACCTTGGCCCCTCGCACTTTACCTCGGCTTACCACCACCAGTGTATCCCAGTTTGGTGGTAAGAAACCTTAGTTTCAGGGCCAAGTCTAGCCTCTAATATTCCAAGACCGGCCCTCAGAAATCCTACAAACAAGATTCCCACCCCAGGGGCCTCTGAACCCCCCAGAATGCATTTCCTTCCTTTTCCTGTTCTATTCCCAGAACCAGGAGACTCCAATCCTGACTGCTCTCCCACACCAGTCTTCGGATCCTACCACCTTCTCCCTTTCGAGTTCTAACTCCACCCACTTCCACCAACCAACGTAAATAGTCAGCAACTCCAGGGGCGCTAGCCCCGCCTTCTTGGCCCCGCCTCCCTCAGGGACCGCCCCTCCCTGCTCGCACGCACCTGGAAGATGCCGAAATCCTCCTGCTGGGCATCCTGCCGCAAGCCGTGCTTCCAAGGGATGCGGAAACGCGTGCGGCTCTCGCCCAGCCAGGCCACGCCCTCCAACTCCCCTCGGTCCAGCTGAGATATCAGCCAGGGCAGTATCCGAGGCTTTTGGGTTCCCATGGTCTGGCCTGCGCGCAGAGAATACTTCCTGGGCACAGGCGGCCTCCCAGGCCCGCGCAGTCGGAGAGTTCCGCCCCCAGACCTCCGCCTCAAGGGCCGCGTCGCAGGTCGCAGGTCTCTTAACCTATATTTTCCTGGGGTACAGGTGACCTCCCATCCTCCACGGAGGCTCTCTAAATTCAGCGAGGACTCCCTCCCAAGCGCATTTTACACCCCTCCCCTCTTTCCCCCAGCTTCTGATGCTAGATATCTCTACTTCCGTCAATTCCGCCGGTGTAGACCTTCTCTCTTCCATTGAATACCTCTCCCTCCCACCTACATCACCCAGTGGATACTCCCACCTCCAAGGTAGCGCCCTCCCCCTAGTTACTGCGGTGTAGATGCGACTGACCTGTAGACCTCCACCTCCCGCACTTGACCCTTCCACAGTTGCCCCCGCCGCCATGATCCTTTCACCTATTTCCACCGTAGACCATCCACAGTCTCTCCTGAACAACCTCCCCCAGAGCATATCCTCACTTTCTCGACTGGACTGCCTCCCATTCACAGAGTGATCCTTCTCTCCCGAGATCCGCCAATATAGATGCCTCCTCTCCCCTCCTCCTTGCTACTCCTTCTGAGTTTGTTTTTGCTTGTTTTACAGCCGACCTCGGCGCCTGCTATGGCTTCACTTTTTTCCCTGCTTGTTTCACTTTCCCCACATTACACACCCCGCCTTCTCCACTGTCAATGCACACTCATCCTTTCTCCGCTTCCTCACTCCTGGACGCCACCAGGTCCTCAGTTTTTCCGTGTTACCTAAGTGTTGGGTCGGGGCGCGCAGGTAGGTGCCAGGGCCCAGCCCTGTCTTTGGGGTCCCGTAGCTCTCGAACTCTCAGCTGCACACCCCTACTTCCCGTCAGTTGAGCTTTAGAGGTGGGGCTTCTTTTTCTCTCGATTTCTCGAAATAAAAAGGGCTTGATCGTCGTTTGGGTGACAGACTCCAGAACCAAAGAGGCGGCTCGGCGAGCCGTGACGTCCGCTCACCTCCCACCCCTTGCCCATCTTAGGTTTTCCGACCATTGGCATGCTGGGAAAGTCACAAGCAAATTGGGCAGGACCCAGCGCTCCGCCCCTTTACGTTTGGGCCCCGCACCAACCCGAACCAGTGCGCAGGCGCGGGAAAGTTGTCCTAAGAAAGGAAAGTTCATAGAAGTTCAGAGGAGGAGGAGGTGGCGGCGGCGGGGGCCCAGGACCAGGTGAGCGGGACGTCAGCGAGGGCTTGGAGAGGAGGAAAAAAGAGGCAGCCGGGATCCAGGAGCGGGCAACTCAGTCCTACTCCTCCGACATCCAAGCGTCTTCAGTCTCCCAAATTCTAGCGTGAGTCAGAGAGTGGAACTACACCTCCCAGCAGGCTGCGCGGCGAACCAGTAACGGACCGAGGGGAATGTTTGCTGCGACGCCTGCTGGGATTGGTAGTTCTTATCCTCTACGGATTTCAGTCTCTTGGCATCTTCCTTCAGAATCCAGAAGTCGGAGCCCTAGGGCTCCTTCTTCCTCGGGGACTCAGGGGTCTGAGGCCAGAGCCTCAACCCTAACCCTTCTCTCTTATACTCAGGAGTTCAGACCCCCAGCCCTCTTCTCCAAAAACTCAAGCGCTCAGGTCCCAGACCCCTCCTCCCTTAGACCCAAGAATCGGAATCCCCAGACGTCTCCTCAGGATCAAGGTGTCTTTGTCCTCATTCCTCTTCTCTCTCTAGAGACAAGCATCGGGGCCCCCAGACCCTGAAACTCCCATAAAAGACCTGGGATCCCCTTCCCTCTTTGGGGATTCATTAGTCCTGGCTTCCTCCTCATTTGGGGACTAGGAATTTGGGGCCCAGCCTTCACTTCGCTTTGAACCCTGGAGCCCATCCTCCATTTTCTTCTCTCACAGGCGCCCCCATGGCGTGCTCGGAAGAGCTGGGGCTCCGGGAGGACATGCTGAGAGTCCTAGCTGCCTTCCTTAGGCGGGGTGAGGCTGTGGGGTCTCCCATTCCGACCCCACCCAGGTAAAAGGAGTTGCCCTCCTTCCTCAGGGAGCTCCAACTCTTGCTCCTGGACTGTCTGTCTCCTTCCCCACCTCTTTATATCTCACTCTACTCCTTGTCCTGGGGGTTGCAGGGAAGGGCTCTCAGTAGGAGGACAAAGGGACTGCTTGCGAAGAGCTTCTGGGATCACTCTCTGAGGTCACCTTCCCCAGGAGCCCTTCCCAGGAGGAGCCAACAGACTTCCTGAGTCGCCTTCGAAGATGTCTTCCCTGCTCCCTGGGGCGAGGAGCCATTCCCCCTGAGTCCCCTCGGCCTTGCTCCCTGCCACTCCAGCCCTGCTATGGTTCAGAGCCTGGTAAGAGATTTCTTTCAGTCATCCAAGAACTGGCATGGTCAGCAGCTTTGATTCTTAAAGCATAGAGAGGATAAGGAACTAGTTCAAGATCACCCAGCTAAGGGAGTAAGCTGTGGGGTCTCCAGCACCTACCTTCTCCCCTGACATCCAACTGGATTCCTATCTGTCAGTTCTGTGATCTGCTTTAGGAGAGCTTTTGGTCCCTCTCCATTATCTCTCTCTTTCCACACGTGCTTCCTTGCCCCTAAACTTTTGTAGCCACCAGTACCCCCAGTACTGGATTTAGAAAAGGCAGAGATCAAATTGCCAACATCCAATGGATGATAGAAAAAGCAAGAGAATTCCAGAAAAATTCTACTTCATTGACTATGCTAAAACCTTTGACTGTGTAGATCACAACAAACTGGAAAATTCTTAAAGAGATGGGACTACCAGACCACCTTACTTGCCTCCTGAGAAATCTGTATGCAGGTCAAGAAGCAACAGTTAGAACCAGACATGGAACAACAAACTTGTTCCAAACTGGGAAAGGAGTATGTCAAGACTGTATATTGTCACCCTGCTTATTTAACTTATATGCAGAGTACATCATGTGAAATGCCAGGCTGGATGAAACTGGAATCAAGATTGCTGGGAGAAATATCAGTAAGGTCAAAAGTGCAGATGACACTACCCCTTATGGCAGAAAGTGAAGAGAAGCTAAAGAGCCTCTCAGCAAAAGTGGAAGAGAAGACTGAAAAAGCTGACTTAAAACTCAACATTCAAAAAACTAAGATCATGGCAAATAGATGGGGAAACAATAGAAACAGTGCAGNAAAAGTGCAGATGACACTACCCCTTATGGCAGAAAGTGAAGAGAAGCTAAAGAGCCTCTCAGCAAAAGTGGAAGAGAAGACTGAAAAAGCTGACTTAAAACTCAACATTCAAAAAACTAAGATCATGGCAAATAGATGGGGAAACAATAGAAACAGTGCAGACTTTATTTTTCTGGGCTCCAAAATCACTGCAGATGGTGACTGCAGCCATGAAATAAAAAGACGCTTGCTTCTTGGAAGAAATGCTGTGACCAACCTAGGCCACATATTAAAAAGCAGAGACGTTACGTTGCCAACAAAGGTCCGTCTAGTCAAAGCTATGGTTTTTCCAGTAGTCATGTATGGATGTGAGAGCTGGACCATAAAGAAAGCTGAGCACTGAAGAACTGATGTTTTTGAACTGTGGTGTTGGAGAAGACTTGAGAAGAGTCCCTTGGACTGCAAGGAGGTCAAACCAGTCAATCCTAAAGGAATCAGTCCCGAATTTTCCTTGGAAGGATTGATAATAAAGCTAAAGCTTCAGTACTTTGGTCACCTGATGCGAAGGATTGACTCATTTGAAAAGACCCTGATGCTGGGAAAGACTGAAGGCGGGAGGAGAAGGGGATGACAGAGGATGAGATGGTTGGATGGCATCACTGACTCTATGGACATGAGTTTGAGCAAGCTCTGGGAGTTGGTGATGGACAGGGAGGCCTGGTGTGCTGCAGTCCATGGTGTTGCAAAGAGTTGAACACGACTGACTGACTGACTGGACTGAACTGAACTGTACCCCCAGTAGGGAGGCAGGAGACCTGATTTTCAGTCACAATTGCCTGGCCTTTTTGGTTACATGAATCCTTTTCTCCAGTAGCAAAGTAGGAATGCAGAGGGGTGGGAATTGGACTTGATCAAGAGTGATAGGTAGGTTTTTTCTCATACATGAGCCTGGATAGACTAGTAATGGCTACTGGAGGGGTTTTGTTGAAGAGGATTTCATAGCTGGAGAGAAGAGTTCTGTGATGAGTTGCCTGAAAAGAACAAGGGATAGAATGGGATACTAAAGGTCATTAACCTGGGGTGTGCCATGTGTTTGCCTTCCTTAGATAGGATAATCTTCAAGGTCCCAACACTCTTAAGTCCAGCTTGGGGAAGAGTACAAGGGGTTTTTTAATCAGGTTTGTTCATTGGTCTTCAGTTTACCCAACTCTGAAGTAGAAATCATTGCTGCCTGGCAAGATGATTGGGAGGAGAAGATACCCAAGTTCCTGATGTTGGGTCCAAAGTTCCTAAAGACCCATCGTTGGCTCTTTTCATTCCAGGCCCTGCTACCCCAGACTTCTATGCGCTGGTGGCCCAGAGGCTGGAACAGCTGGTCCAAGAGCAACTGAGATCCCCACCTAGTCCAGGTGAGGTGCAGAGGGACGCTGGAGAAGGATGCAGGTAGAAGGGTCACAGGGTTCTGCCCCCAGCCAAATTCTCTTCTGCCTCCAGAATTACAGTGTCCCGCACCCACAGAGAAGGAAGCCCTGCTGCGAAAACTGGTGGCCTTGCTGGAAGAGGAGGCAGAAGTCATCAACCAGAAGGTGATGGGTGGTCTGTTCCCCCTTTAGCTAGGATAGGAATTGCAGCATGGTTCCACACTGGGACCTGAAGCTGGATCTGCATTCTCACTGGATGGTCGGACAGGGAACAGTGGGACAAGGCTTCAGTGAAAGAGTGAAGGGTGAAAGGTGAAGTCGCTCAGTCGTGTCCAACTCTTTGTGTCCCCGTGGACTGTAACCTACTAGGCTTCTCCGTCCATGGGATTCTCCAGGCAAGAATACTGGAGTGGATTGCCATTTCCTTCTCCAGGGGATCTTCCCGACCCAGGGATCAAACCCGGGTCTCCCGCATTGGAGGCAGACGCTTTAACCTCTGAGCCACCAGGGAAGGGTAAGCCAGGGCAATACCTTAAATTACTGCCTTTCATTGATCGCTAGAGGAGAGTGGCTTATAGGCAAAGGACTGTGGCCACCAGAAACACATTCTAAGAAAGAGATTGGGACCAGGTGAGGAAGTAAGGGAATGTATGGTGTGGGAAAGGGTGAGAGGTGTGGTTTGGAGCTGCTGATGCTGTTTAGTTGCTCAGTCGTGTCTGACTACAGCTCAATGGACTGTAACCCAAAGGCAGCTATCTAAAATCTGAAGACCTGATTGACTATATAGGGCTATGACTTAGAATGTAGGAGAAATGGACTGCCAGAGGGAGTGTGGCTTGTGGCTCTGTCCTGGAATCTAGTTGGCTCAGGAGCTTGGGCAAAGTGTGCGGTCTTATTCATTGTATGGTAGAAGGCAAGGTTGCTGTAGACACTGGCTTGGTCTCTGGGAAGCCCACAGAAGCGTCGCTAGAATATTAGCAAGCTGCTGCTAAGTCACTTCAGTCGTGTTCGACTCTGTGCACCCCATAGACGGCAGCCCACCAGGCTCCCCAGTCCCTGGGATTCTCCAGGTAAGAACGCTGGAGTGGGTTGCCATTTCCTTCTCCAATGCATGAAAATGCAAAGTGAAAGTGAAGTCCCTCAGTTGTGTCCGACTCTTAGCGACCCCATGGACTACAGCCTTCCAGGCTCCTCCATCCATGGGATTTTCCAGGCAAGAGTACTGGAGTGGGGTGCCATTGCCTTCTCCATTAGCAAGCTAGAACACAGCTAGTATAGGGCTTGGCCCTGATTGGCTGTTGGGGCCTTGGCAGGGGCGTGGCTTGGCTTCGCCAGTTCTTGGCCATCTTTCTGGGAGTAGCTTGGCTGAGACCTTATAGTCTAGTTTGTGATTGGCTGACGTGCTGGATAGGGGCGTGGCCTAGGGAGCCAGTTACACCTAGAACTCGCTTGAAGCCACGCCTCCGAGCTTCCTATTGGCTAGCTATGAGGGTGTGACTGAGGCTTACTTACCCTAGCTCTTCCCCTCCCTGTCTCACAGCTGGCTGCAGACCCAGCCTTGCAGCGCAAACTGGCGCGCCTCTCTGCCAGTTCCTTCAGCCGCCTAGTGGAGCTCTTCTCTAGCAGAGAGATCAGCCCTCGCCCAAGCCAAGCATTACCGTGCCCTGGGCCTCCGCCACCTTCCCCAGAACCCCTGGCCCGCCTGGCCCTGGCCATGGAGCTCAGCCGGCGCGTGGCTGGGCTGGGGGGCACGTTGGCCAGACTCAGTGTAGAGCATGTGCACAGCTTCGCGCCCTGGATCCAGGCACACGGGGGCTGGGTGAGCTGCCAAAGCCTCTCTGGGCTTCTCTTTACCTAATTGTCATTGTATGTGGGTGTGTTGGGGGTCGGGTGGGGGGACGGGGGTGGGGTCTTAATCTTCCTTTCAGACATCACGGGGGTTCTCCCGCTTCCACCGTTTGTCCGTTATGTGTTTATTGAGCACCTACTGTACACCAGGCACTGTCTTGATAACTGCAGATGCCCTACGCAGCTTTAACCACTCAATACACAAAAAGTTATGTCAGAAACAAATTTCCTCATCTGTAAAGGCAGGAGAACTCTTAATACCTACCTCAAAGGGTTATTGTGAGGATTAAAATGGGATCATCCTTGTAGGTACTTGGTCTTTGTGGGATGACTGTCTGTCTGTGCAGCGCTGCCTGCGGGAATGCTTTTTCCCCAGTATCCCCCTTCCTTGCTTCCTCTGCCCATTTGGTCAGGTATTACCCCCAGTGAGGCCTTCCCTGGTCTTCATTTAAAGTCGCGGTGACCCCCACACCCTCCCACCTTACCATGCTTCCTCACTGCTTTAAATCCAGCGCTGGGCTCAGAGCTGGATGGGGCTCCTGTGTATGGACTAAATGACCCCTGGCTGCTGTCCCCGTCCCCTTGAACATCAATTTCTGGCTGTTCAATAGACACCATCTCATTTACCAGCTTCATCACTGCCAGGCTGTCATTGCTTCACAGACTGGCAGAAGCTGGCTAGGTGTGTTTGAGGAGCAGAAAGGCAGCCAGTAGGGCTGGAGCAGGGTGGGTGAGGGGGAGAGGATGGAAGATGAAAGCAGGAGAGGAGGCCAGATCATGCAAGTCTTTAGGCCTTGTGATCATGCTTAAGAACTTGCACACAGAGTGAGCCAGGAGTTGTAGGAGGGATGCAAGCTGACTTGGGTGGTCACGGGCGCCCTCTGGCGGCCGTTTGGGGACTAATGTAGGGGGCAAGGGCGGAAGTGGGGAGCCCCAGGGGGATGCCAGCGCTGGTCCAGGGAGGAGATGAGGGTGTATCAGACCAGGTTCAGGGCAGTGGAGAATTCTGGATTTAATTTGGAAATAGACCTGACAGATTTTGCTCACGGAGTGGATGGGGAGACCGAATGGGAGACAGGAGTCGTGGATGATACTGAAGATGCCGACCTGAGCAGCTACAGAGCTACATCTGATGTTCCCTGAGACCGGGAAGAGCAGAGTGGAGGGGAAGGTGGGGGGCAGGTTTGGGGAGGAGTTAGAGGTGATCGGAGGTGGTTCAGTTAAGAGAAAGAGACCTTTCAGACCTCAATGCAAGATGATGACGGAACAGTAGATATTAGGGTCCAGAGCTCAGTGCAGAAGTTGGTTTAGTCGTAAGAACATTTTATTGTTTAAGGAATAACAGGCAAGCTTGGCCAGGTACTCAGGCAAGGCCTTTAGTGGAATGATCCCATCTATACCCCTCAACCACCTGATAGGATTCGATTATTATCCTGGTTTTATGGATGCTGAGGGAAAGTCCTTTATTCAGGGTGGGGAATTGGAATTAGGACTTTAACGAAAAGGCAGGGCTCTTTATTGTTAAAGCCCCAGGACTCTGTTCCCCTTCTTTCAGTCTCTCTCCCCCAACTCTGTGGCTCTGCCTCTCCCACCCACCCCCAGGACCATTTCCACCCACCCTGGGTCTCTGATCCTTTCTTGGGGTCTCCATCCCTCACCTCTCATCCCTGTCTGCCTCTCTCTGGGTCTCTGTCCCCTTCCCCTCTCTGGTTCCTTGCCTTCCCGGCCTCCGCTCTCACTGGGCCAGTGTGGACACCGCTGTGAGTAGAAGACGCCTCTCCGCTCACGGGGATCCGCCACTTTTCCCTTCCAGGAGGGCATCTTGGCAGTTTCACCTGTGGACTTGAACTTACCCTTGGACTGAGCTCCCTCAGAAGTTGCTGTAAGATCAGATCTCATGTCCCTGCACCCTCTTTCCAAGCCTTCCTATTCCATTCAGGGCTGTGGGGTGGTGCCCGCCCTCTATTTTTTTGCAAAAAAAAAAAATCTGTTTAAAATGTTTTCACATTAAAAATTTTTTCAAGTCTTATGTGTTCTTTCTCTCAAAAACTAAAGGACTAAGTAGAGGAGATTTGGTTCAAGGACCTCTCTAGTTTATAAATTGGGGAAAGAACCAATTCATTCCTTCTGGAAATATTCATTTGGGGCACCTACAAACTCCTGTCACTTGAACAGCTATCTCCAGAACAAAGCTATGCTCTTCCTTCACACGGCATCCAGAACACCATCTGCTTCTCATTTTTCTCTTCACACCGCTCCTTCTGAGCCTTTTTTTGCTGGTTCCTCATTTACCTGTCTACCAGAGGTTGTCACCTTCTTAGAGCTATCACCCCCTTCACTGAATTATGTCTGTAAATGCCTAAAATGAAAAGTACAGGATTACAAAGGAACCCGAGTACCGTTAAGCCTCCGTATTCACAGATTCCATATTTTCGAATTCACCTACTCTTGAACATTGATCTGTAGTCCCCAAATGAATACTCACGTGCCTTTGCACTCACTGGTAGGCGTGCACGTGTTCAGAGCAGTAAACAATTGGACCAACCCAGTGGGCACCTTTCAGCTCAGGTCAGGCGAGGCAAGGCTGCCTTCTTGTTGCAGCTCTCACACTGTGTACAAACATCCTTTCCACAGTCTATTCAGTGCCACATTTTTTCACGTTTCTGGGCTATTTGTGGTGATTTCGCTGTCCCAAAGGGCCCCAAAGCATAGCCTGAAGGTCCTAGCCAGCATTCCTAAGTGAAGGAAGGCTGCCATGTACCACAATTAAATACAGTTTGTCGTAGATCATTTTTGTTACTGTTGGCTGCAAGACTAATGTGAATAGGCCCACTATACATTAAATAATGTGTCTATAAACAGAAAACACACAGAAAACCTGATTATATTTTGATGGGTTGATGAAAGTGTTGTGACAAGACACTTGTGGCAACCTGACCCTATATCTCCCCCAGGATCAGGGTGGAATAGAGTGTTCACCAATTCAGTGTTTGTGATGACTTTGTGGGATGTAACTAGCGCAAATAAGGATCGAGTGTGGAAATAAAGCTTTCAAGATTAATATAAAAATTAGTGGTATAAAAATAGACATGCCTCCTCGTTAATTAAAAACACCTAGGGTGGGTCTCATAACCATGATTTCTAAGTAGAGCAGGAATGACATTTGGAGATGGATCAGTTATGGTCGTGTGACAGATCATATGCATTTAGCGGCTCGTGATAACACATTTATTAATCGCAGTTTCTATGTGTCAGGGGCATGGGTGCAGCTTAGCCAGGCGCTTGGCTCCGGGTGTGACTATGCTGCTATCAAGGTCTCAGCTTGTCTCACCTGAGGCTGGGGGCCTCTTGCCAGTGCTTGTTTTAGCAGAGTCATTGCGGCCCCATAGACCCCCGACTCTTCAATTTGACTCAGGTCTTCTAACCACCTTTCTAATCACACGAACTCCCCCGTGATCTTGTCCATTTCGTGGTCTGTGACCTAATGCAGCACTGGCCAATAGAAATATAACATGAGCCATATGTGTTATTTAGAATATAATAGTAGCCCCATGAAAGCAAAGTAAAAAAGTTAAATTAATTTTAACCATAATTTTTATTTACCCCATTTACCCAAAATAGAATCATTTCAACATGTAATCAATATTAAAAATACGAATGAAGTATTACAGATTCTTTTTTTACATGAAGTCTTCAGAACCCGGTGTGTGTTTTACAGCCATAGCATATCTCAGCTGAGGCTTGTCATGGCCCATTAGTCAGTAGGCCCATGTGGCTGCCATTTTGCTTCCAGCCCAGACTGCCCCCCTGTACTCTCTGTGGTGTGAAATTCGCTCAGTCGTATCCGACTCTTTGCAACCGTATGGATTGTACCCCGCCAGGCTCCTCTGTCCATGGAATTCCCCAGGCAAGAATACTGGAGTGGGTTGCCATTCCCTTCTCTAGGGGATCTTCCCTATCCAGGGATCAAACCCTGGGTCTCCTGCATTACAGGGACAGCCTTTACCGTCTGAGCCACCAGGGAAGCCCCTGTACTCTATACCCAGTGACATTAGTTTATTCCCTAATGTTGTAGAGAGACTGTGTCATAATTTTTCCTTCTTTATAGCAACACAAGAGCAAAAGTAATTGATTGGGTTAATTGGAAATCAGAAGAAAAAAAAAAAAAGACAAGACACAAAAACCCTGCTGAAACATTTGGAGAAATAGAAAAGAAAAAAAAAATTCCACACAACATACAATGTAAGGGTCAAGATGTGGGTTCAGATAAAGTCTGCTTTTCAACAGACAACATTAAGAAAAGGAAAAGACAGGTCACAGATTGGGAGGAAAATGTAACGTCAGTATACCTAAAAGAGACCTGTATCTAGAATCTATAAAGAATGTTTACAATTGGTGAATAAGAAAACAACTCTGTTTGCAAAAATACACAAAAGACTTGAGCAGACACTTGACAAAAGAAAATATACAAATGGGGGAACTTCCTAGGTGGTCCAGTGGTTAAGGACCTGCCTTCCAATGCAGGAGGTGTGAGTTCCATCCCTGGTTGGGAATCTTGCAGCAACTACTGAGCCCACATGCTCTGGAACCTATGCATAATAACTAAAACCTGAAGCAGCCAAATTTAAAAAAAAAAAAATTTTTTTTTTTTTTAAAGAAAGAAAACATGCAAATGGCCGATAAGCACACAAAAACACGAAAAGGTGCTGAACATTGGCGGTCAGGGCAATAATGCAAGTCACAACCAGGAGATAATCTCTTCCTACATAGGAGAGTCGTTAAAATTATAGACTGATTTTACCAAGTGCTGGAGGGGATGTGGAGCACCTAGAACTCTCACGCATCACTGATGGAAATGCAAAATGGTAGAATACCATAGGAAACTTTGGGGCAGTTTCTTATCAAGTTAAACATACACCTAGCATAGGACGCGCAAGCGTGTCCTCCTAGGTTGACCCAAGAGAATTGAAAGTGTACATCTACAGAAAGGTTGGGACACGATGGTTTATAGCCACTTTATTCATAACAGCTCTAATCTGGAAACCACCCAGATGTCCACCAAGAGGAAAATGTGATCCAGCAATACAATGGAATACGCCTCAGCAATAAAAAGGGTTGGACAATCGTTATATGAGACATGAACGAATCTTGAAAACATTATGCTGAGAAAAACTAGACAGGCACAAAAGAGCACATACTTTTAATCGGAAAATTTAGAA
>SJYX01021739.1:6571-32202 GCA_006410675.1 Oreotragus oreotragus
CTGCTGCTGCTAAGTCACTTCAGTCGTGTCCGACTCTGTGTGACCCCATAGACGGCAGCCCACCAGGCTCCCCCATCCCTGGGATTCTCCAGGCAAGAACACTGGAGTGGGTTGCCATCTCCTTCTCCAATGCATGAAAGAGAAAAGTGAAAGTGAAGTCGCTCAGTCTGTCCGACTGTTAGCGACCCCATGGACTGCAGCCCACCAGGCTACTCCGTCCATTGGATTTTCCAGGCAAGAGTACTGGGGTGGGGTGCCATTGCCTTCCCCGAGCCTCTTATCCTACAGATGACTTTTTTCTTGAACGTATCACCAAGTGAGATTCTAACATGCTGTGTAGGTTGATTTTGTGGTCTGTCTCTCCCAGTAGCATGTCTACTTCACAAGGACAGACAGCACAGTCTTCCCAGTGAATCCTCAAGCCTGGGGCGTAACTGGCACCCTGAGTGTCCTTTACCAGATAAGAGTGGAAAGAAGAGACCAAGTCAGTCAGGGCTATCTCTTCTTTTCAAAGTTCTGCAGCTAATGGCTTATCAGACACTGTGATGAGACTCAAACTCACGGATGGAAAATAATTCCCTTAAACCAGTCTTTCCCTCCAAGGTCCCATCTCCTCATCTCCTTGAGCCCTGAGATGGGGAAGAAAGGAACCACTGGGATGGAAAGGTGACGGAGAGGAAAAGGGCGAAAGGGAGAAGGAAAAGGAGAACAGAAAAAAAAAAAACATTCAAAGCAAAATGCAGATACTGTTCAGGTTTTCTGGTATTTTCTATCTACTCTCTAATCCATATGGAAGAGGAATCAGGCTCAACAATTCACAACTGGTCTGTGTAACTACAACAGGGTCAGGACAGTGCAGGTGTTCAACAAATCATATTAAGGAACCAATTAATAAGTAAATTCAGGCTAGGTGAGGGTGAGATAAACTAACAACTGGGCTGCCATGCAGCTCTTTTCTCAGCTTTCAAATTAAAAACAACTTCTTATTAAAAGGTACAAAGTGTTTGCCATTAGTTGAAATTCTTATCTTTTCTCACTGACCTATCCTGACGAAAACGTGTGAAAACAGTAGTATAAGAAAATGTGACATCACCATCCTAGGCTGATGTTAAGCATTCACTCTGCAGTATAATAAACAATACGACATCACCAAGCGAACCCCAGTCTTTTCATTCATATTTCATTTCAAATATGAATGTCACCTTTGAAAGTATTTTGATAACATATAAATTCACAGAGATTAGACATCAATTTAATAAGATTGATGTTCCTGAGGAGACTGCTTTGACTTAGCACCTAAACAACATATCCAAATGCTCTGGAAACTTAAAGTCAAGCACTTTAGGCATTTCAATGGCTCCAGCATGACCGGTCCCTGGTGTTATTTATGGAGACACAAGTTCATCGTACAATTCAATTAGTGCAACAAGACAGTAGATACATCAAAAGAAACCCATTATCTCCTTGACTACAGAAATAAACTCACATTTACTACATACATAAAATGTTCTCTATTAAGACAGCCATAAATAATAAAACTATGTGGTACAAAACGTAACAGTACAGTATCGAACATGATCTGTATTTTTAAAAGATAAAATATGAAACAAGATATGCTAACCTGGAAATATCATACAATAGACTTCCTACTCTGTTCTCTAGTCTTTATTACTATCACACAAACTGTTTTTTTGGAAAAACCTTTCACATGAATTTTAAATGGTGCTACTTCACTGCTGAAGAACTTACAAATCTATACTCCTTGGCTCTGTATTATTCTGTCCCCAACTTCATTCACCTTTTCTTCATTTATCATTCTCTTAACAGTGAAGATAAAAGCAGCTCACATTAATAACAACTAATGGCCTTGAACTATATTAGGCAGTTAACCAACACTTTTCTATATACTATACTTTCAACCACTCCACAAGATGGATATTATACCTCTTACAAGTAAGAATTTTGAGATGCAGAGAAGCTAGGTAAATTACTATTCTTTGAGAAACCTTTGTATTTATTTTTAGTTGGATAATTGCTTTACAGTATTGTAAAGCTGATTTCTACCAAACACCAACATGAATCTGCCATATTATTAATATCAACACACCGTAAATAACTTGGAGAACTAGAGTTTGAGCTCAAATCCGTCTAACTAATGATTAGTGTGATCCAAAATGAGTATGGAAATGAAAGAAGCCTGAAGACATTCAAAAGACCAGAGAACAGAATATGAATAATGGAGAATATCAATAAAATTGAAAGAAAGATTTTATGGGTACAAGGAAATAAGAGAGGCAGAAGGACCATGGGTGAGTTTGCAGAATGAGATTTTGGAATTAAAGATTCCTGAGGGTAACAGGGCTTGGCCAGGGATACACACGGCTGAGCAGAATAACAATAAGAGTTCCTGACAGCGAAGTCAACAAGCTGAGAATCACAGTTGCATCTGAAGTGTCAAAAAGACTGTAGGGCAAAGTCCCGTTTAAACACTAGAATACACAGTGAAGACTAATATTGACATCTCCAAGGATGTGACTGCAACGGGAGTCAGAAGACTCTGGAAGCCTTGACAGGAAAACTTTCTGAACGTGAAGAGAAGAGTTTTGGGCTATAAGCTGCTCCCGCAAAATCAGAGGTTTTCAATATTGCTCAAGGATCAGGATATAGACCACAGTGCTTGAAAGTTTTTATAGGCTGATGTGGAACGAAATGTTCCTTCTTTTCCGTTCCTATATACACTGAATTTCAAAATGTGAATGAATCACAGGCAAGGAAGATTACATCTGGCCATCCCCTAGTTTTCTTTAAAATGAAAGATGCCTGGTATCTGCATGCAACTATATGTATGCATATAGAATGCGATGGAATTTGGCAGAGCCATAAAAATAAGAGATGAGAAAGGCCATCAACAAGAGGATCTGGGTTGTTCTTATAACACTGTCCTTCTTCAAACTTTCCCCACCTAGGGCTTCACACATAATTCATGATTACTTTGCAAGGACAAAGTACTTTAATATTATAATGAAACATAACTAAATTACTTTGGACTGAACCAGATCATTCAATGAAGCTCTACCCAGCTCCCCTGCGAAGATGTAAGTTGCCTTTTGGATTGAAAATGACAAACCAAACAATGCCTTCTGAAAATTTCACACTCATCATTTTGAAACATTTTTTTTTTCCTGGTACTCATCTCCCACACAGTCGGTGGTTCCTATAACATTCATAATTTCTTGTAAGTGGTATTATTTAGTCTAAAAGGTTGCAAAGCAGAGGGCATTTTTCCATCCATTATAATAGAAGCCCACCAACTCCCCAGGCAAGTTGCTGAGTTTCACCAATGTGTACGTGTTCAGGATCAGGGCCAGGCACCTGGTCTCTAGTAAGGTCCTGGAGCTCTGGTGAACCGGGCAGGCAGAGCATGCACAGAAAGCTTCCCCAGATACCGGCCAAGCAGAGAAGTGGAAGAGAAAGACCTGGGGACAAAAATAAAGGAAGGAAGGTATAGGAGAGCAGACACAAAGACAAAAAACACAGGAAATCTGGACCATCAGCAGACAATATCCTGTTAAACCCTCAATGTGTCATAAAACCCAACAACTAGGGATGGTCATAAATTCGTTTAACGTAGACCCAATGTGCACTATAAATCACAACAATATAATACTAAAGAGTCTCATTAGCATGAATCCAGTGCTTAGTTTTTAGCTAAGCAAGGCACAGTTAATAAAGCTCTACCTCATATGGCCATGACTTCACTTATTACTATTATACAAATCTGAAACAATTTCAAAAGAATGTGGCAGAAACGATGATTACTCTCAGCAGAGTGGTGACTTCTGGCATCTAGTTTTGGCTGGGTATGGCAGAGACGGAATAGTAGCAGCTTCCACTGGTGTTTCTGTCCCTCTCACCTAAAAGTGTACAGCAGCTCTCATCTGCAAGAGAGCGCGCAGCCATTGACTAGGGCTCCTTCTTTCTTGGAGCTGGGTCATTCCTATGCCACAGCTCCCCTCCATGTGGCCCAAGGTGGCTCAACCCATTGTAGCCAGCAGCGAGCCGGAAAAAGAGGGAGAGGAGGGCATGTGGACTCCCTTTAAGGACATGATCTAGAAGCCTCACTTCTGTTCACATCCAGTTAGTCAGAACTTACAAGGCCACATCAGGTCCACATGAGCCCAGGAAATACTCTTTACTATGGGTGGATGAAAATGGGGGAACACATTACGAAAGAAAGTAGCAAAATGAGTTTTTTGAATAATCAGCAGCTGTCTTCGGGGAAGGCAACGGCACCCCACCCCAGTACTCTTGCCTGGAAAATCCAATGGACTGAGTAGCCTGGTGGGCTGCAGTCCATGGGGTCGCTAACAGTCGGACAGACTGAGCGACTTCACTTTCACTTTTCTCTTTCATGCATTGGAGAAGGAAATGGCAACCCACTCCAGTGTTCTTGCCTGGAGAATCCCACGGACGGGAAGCCTGGGGGGCTGCCGTCTATGGGGTCACACAGAGTCGGACACGACTGAAGTGACTTAGCAGCAGCAGCAGCAACAGCTGTCTTTAATAGAGAGAGCAATGGAAATTCCAAAATGATTTTCATTAGACATTAAATGACATTTCACTGAGTGAAATAAGCCAAACTAGACTGTCTTTCCTTACATAAAAAAAAAAAAGAAAAATTAACAATGATGTCAAACTACATTAAAAGCAGGATTATATGAAATACTAAACACTTTTATTACCACCAAAATGAGTATTTTCTCATTTTAGTCTCAAGGGTTTTTTTTTTTTTTTAGCATAGAATAGAAAATAAGCAACTATGCATCAACAAATTTAAGCAACATTACTCTTGACCCTGAGGCAAAATATTCTTTACCTTTCTTTCAGTGATAAATTTAGAAGCAAAAGATGATTATATATAAAACAAATTGAAGTTTCTTAAATCAACTTTACCATCTGAACACAACATACTTGATTTTAAAAATAAGCAGCAGGTCTAAGGTATCTCAGCCCTGAGTCCAGAAAAGGTCAAAGGAAGTTTTACACCACTTTCTCCAGGCCTATTTCAACATCTCACCTACATCGGCAGTAATGAGGTCGTTCACAAAGGTGAGAAAACATTTTAACCACAATGGAACAGAAGCTTCTAGGGAACTTCTATGCCAAATTTCTAGACCAGAAAATTTAACATGAACAACTTGCTCCAATCCTTTTTATGTTATTGCCTTCTTGCAAACAAAGAACAATTTAAGGGATCAATTTTTTTCTCCTATCTTCTTATACAGTAACTGCTAAAGAGACATTGTAATATCCTCTAATGATAAAATGTTTAAATATTATTTTTATAAGGCTCATGAAATATGCCTACTTCAGGAAATAGAAGTAACCTTTTCAATCTGGTTTTGTGCTTATGACGAACACTTCAACATCAAACACTCAGGTGAAATAAGTGTAATGAATACTGTTTTTCTATACAGTTGTTTTTTCACAGTGAAGGCAGAAGATCAACTCCTACACACAAAAACTGCAGCTATCTTCATGATATGGAAGATCTCCTTCTATATTCAAAATTCTCTCTCTATTCTCAGTTTCTGTGGGAAGACCCAGTATCAGTAGTAATTAGTAATTCCTAATCCTGTGTCATTTCACAATTCTCCCCACTATCTTTCAGCTAAATTCTAAAACGAAAATTCTTTCTAAGTTAGCTAGCATTTACTTTCACTTAAAATTTCTTGGACTCCCCTGATGGCACAGTGGATAAGAATACCCCTGCCAGTGCAGGAGACACAGGTTTGATCCCTAGTCCTGGAAGATCTCACATGCCACAGAGCAACTAAGCCCGTGGTTGCACCTACCGAAGCCCTGTGAGCCCAGAACCCATGCTGTGCAATGAGAGAGGCCACCACAGTGAGAAACCCGTGAACCCCAGGAGTGGCCCCTACTCTCTGCAACTAGGGGGAAAAACGTGTGCAGCAACAAAGACCCAGGGCAGCCAAAAATTAAATAAAATTTTTTTTAAATAGTACAAACGTAAAATAAAACTTCCTATCAATCTAGTATAGTACACAAATGTTTTTAAGATACACTATTACTATTTTGGAACCATTTCTTCACACTTACTGATTATCCCTGTGGAAGAGAAATTCCTGCATTGAAAAACATTACAAGGGGTTGCAAATTTATTTATCACTGCTGGAAATTTAACTCAATACATCCTAATAACAGTATTTGAAATAGTATCTGCACATACTGACAGTTTTAATTTAAAGGGATATATCTCATTTCATATTTAGTTAGTTAACACACCTATAAACTCAAAGACCCTAACAGTCAAATGAGGTTGACTTGCCTCCGCTTTCACTGGAGCCCTTACTGAGGAATTCTACTGCTTTAGATGTTAAGAAACAAATAAGAGAGCAATCATGTACAGCTGTAATCTGTACTTTCTCCTCCTCTCCCATAATGCACTGCTGTCAACATCAAAACAACTGGTTAGACTGTCTGTGGCATAATCAGTGCATAAATCCTCAAGAATCATGATAAGAAAAGCCTTCCAATAAAACCACTGAAGAGGTATCCAAATAATAAGATCGGCCCTTCTTTATATCACAGACATTAGATCCTCGTACTTCATTTCCTAGAGGAAGCAACATTTCCTAACCAAGGATTTTCCTCTGGATGTAATATTACACTTCCCTTGAATCAGCAACACAACACTCTGAAAGTTTTTCTGTGTTGGTAACCTTGATACAATATCAAATGTATAAAACATCATAAAATAATAAGAAATATCAATCAGATTATGTTGTGAGAGACAGGCCATAGATAAGAACTACATTTTTTTTCTTTTAAAGAACCATTTCTGTCTCTGAAAGTTTATTTCAAAACAAACAATCCTGCAGGCTAAGATTAAATTTTAAAGTTGAAGTTATAAGACAGAAAAACATCTGGCTGTATCATTTCAGAGACAAAACTGTTTCAGAGTAAGATACACATCTGCATATAATCAAATGCTTATCTCATGTGGAGCCTAATGGAAAGTGCAATGTCTAGTGTAGACTGAGTTAGGGCACAATGAAGAAAACTCACCAAACTTAAAAGGCAAAATCTGTTCTCAAAATCTGGGTCTGTTCTTTCAGATGCTCACTGAATCCCCTGCATGCATAGGGCACGTGATCCAGTACAAAGCAACGAGTGAAGCACCAAACATACTCATCAGTAACACCAAACTTCAAAATGAATAGCTAACAATAATACCCCAAATGCAAAACTTAAGTTATTTAAATGTGAAACTGTATGATACACTATTAATTACCTTTTCTTCTTGATATATCCTCTCCCCTCTACCCTTCATCAGAAACGTAACCATTCTCATAGCTTGGTTAGAGAAAGAGAAAACTATAAAAAGACAACCAAAATCCCCCAAAGCCCACCCTGCTGAGACACCTAACACCTCAGAACCCCAACACAGTATCGTTTCACACACTCCCGAGCTAGCTGTGACCTCCCATACTCCTTTACGACATCTTCCATGACACAATCGCTGCCTGTATCTAGCTGCTATTTCTATGTAACTCCTCACCCAACTCTTCCCTGACCTGCAGGTGAGCTCAGCTACTCTCTTGTGATTCCTGAGGACCCTAAGTGTCCCTCAAATATTAACAGTTTTCGTACATCGAAGAACCAAGACTGAACTCTGCTTCTACACTACCAACTACAATGCTTTGACAAATAGCAAAAAGTTAAAAAAAAACAAACAAACAAAAACTTACATGCTAGCACTCACTATTCAGAAAATGTTTCAAAAATAAGAACTTCAATTATTCCTTTAAAGATAAGTAACACACTTGGGAAAAGAAAAAACCAATCAATAAACACTCAAAATACTTATTGAGTGGGAGAGTAGTCAGAGAAGACCCATCTACGGAGGTGATACTTAGACCTGGATCTCTGCCCCTACTCCAAAAATGTGAAGACTCAGAGGAAGAGCTTGTCAGGAAGTGGAAGCAATTTGAAGAGGCAACAAGGTAGAAAAGAGCTTGGCAAAATCCAGAAACTGAAATCAGGTAAGTGAGGCTAAAGTTTAAAAGTTATTCAAGAGTGAAGTAAGTGAGTAACATGACATTTTTAACAATTTCAAACTAACAGAGCCAAACAAAGTTATAAGAAGGGGATACCATCATATGAGATACTGTGCAATGGTTGAAAGTACAGAATATGGCTCATAAATGTAGGATGGAGCCAAAAAGCTAAAGTGTTTTGGATCGATACAACTGGAAAAAAGGAATAACTAAAAAATTGTTTTAAAAAATAGTCTGGCATGATATAAAATTATTTTTTTAAAAGATGACAATTATTTCAAAAAGGTATAAACACCTGAATACTATTCACCTGCCTCATGAAGAGACCTGTGTACCAAAGACACCCACGTATATTCATATATTTCATAAACTTCAGAGTAATAACCAAGAAACCACCCAACAGTGCTTCTGTCACAGGGATTTTGAAACTTTATGTAATTTGCATTAGGAAGAAATATAACATGGATATATCAGGCTCCAGTTTCATGCTTCTCCGTACAACTTTTAAATATGCTAATTTTAAGCATATGCTAATTTAAGCATTTAAGTAAAGTACAACAAATAATTAAATATGTGGAAAGTAGTTTCACTTGTAAATCTGATGTCTCCATGCTATTTGGTTTTATTTTAAAACAGACTCTGGACCCTGGTTCTAATTGTGATCAGCAGGCAAAAGAGTGATGCATGTGGATGCAAGGCCCTTTTCATCCTTTCTAAAACATCACATGAAAACATAATCCTCAGCTGATTAAAAGAAACAACTCTGGACCATACCAGATTAACAAATTCAATGTAATTAAATTTCTCCAGCTTAACAACTACTAAATTTCTGATTCCATCCCCAGAAAGAAAACAAAACTGAACAATAATAAAAACTAACAACAGCTCCTGTCTGTGCACAGATTTAATGATGCTTGCAAAGTTTCATGATGCTGCTTAAATAGTACCTAAGTTGGTATTAGAGAATATTCACCTCCTCATTCCTTTAATACACAGTTACTGAACATCCACAATATGAAGGAACCAGAGTAGGCACGGGGGAGAAAGTGGCAAAGACAAGAAGGAACCTTATATATAGTTCATTATAGAATCTGGAAAGAAGAGAATAGAGGACCATGACAGAAAATAATATGCAGAATAATTTAGTGAGATCTGTCGAAGAAGGCCTCTCGTAGGAAATGACATTTTCAGTTACAATCTGAAGGATGAGCAAGAGTTAGATAGGTAGTAGAAAACATTTCAGATGGATAAAGATGTGGATGTGGATACTGTCCTGCAGGCCTAGAACACTGAAAGATGGGAAGTGGATGGAGCAAAAAGACTTGAGGAAGACTAATTTGACATGGGGCTAGAGAAGCAAGAATGAAGAAGTATAAAAGATAAACCACTCATATGAATAAACAATGCTTTGCATACTGCTTACTCAAGGTTATAGCCATCACAGTTTCATTCATTTCTACCAGATACTATTGTATAATGAGAACAGATTTTGAGGCAACAGTTAGAACTGGACATGGAACAACAAACTGGTTCCAAACAGGGAAAGGAGTATGTCAATCTTGCATATTGTCACCCTGCTTATTTAACTTATATGCAGAGAACATCATGAGAAATGCCGGGATGAATGAAGCACAAGCTGGAATCAAGATTACTGGGAGAAATATCAATAACCTCAGATATGCAGATGACACCACCCTTATGGCAGAAAGCAAAGAAGAACTAAAGAGCCTCTTGAAGAAAGTGACAGAGGACAGTGAAAAAGTTGGCTTAAAATTCAACATTCAGAAAACTAAGATCATGGCATCTGGTCCCATCACTTCATGGCAAATAGATGGGGAAACAATGGAAACAGTGACAGACTTTATTTTGGGGGGCTCCAAAATTACTGCAGATGATGACTGCAGCCATGAAATTAAAAGACGCTTGCTCCTTGGAAGGAAAGCTATAATCAACCTAGATAGCATATTAAAATGCAGAGACATTACTTGGCCAACAAAGGTCCACCTAGTCAAGGCTATGGTTTTTCCAGTGGTCATGTATGGATGTGAGAGTTCGACTATAAAGAAAGCTAAGCGCTGAAGAATTGATGCTTCTGGACTGTGGTGTTGGAGAAGATTCTTGAGTCCCCTTGGACTGCAAGGAGATACAACCAGTCCATTCTGAAGATCAGCCCTGGGATTTCTTCAGAATGATGCTAAAGCTGAAACTCCAGTACTTTGGCTACCTCACGCGAATAGCTGACTCACTGGAAAAGACTCTGCTGCTGGGAGGGATTGTGGGCAGGAGAAGAAGGGGACGACAGAGGATGAGATGGCTGGATGGCATCACGGACTCGATGGACGTGAGTCTGAGTGAACTCCGGGAGTTGGTGATGGACAGGGAGGCCTGGAGTGCTGCAATTCATGGGGTCACAAAGAGTCGGACACGACTGAGCAACTGAACTGAACTGAACCTCTAATCATAAAGGAAAAGATTATATAGGCAAAATCAAGCCTTAATAAGAATGTCAGGACTCTGTACTTCTTTTACCATGTTGACTTCATCTGGAGAAATAGTTCTTAAAATTCTGTAATATTCAATGGTACAGCAAACTTTCTGATGGTAATTCTCCTAAACCTTTCACTCAGAAACCAAAAAACTACTTTTTTACAAAGTCATACACAGCAGGTGGTACTGCTCAGATAAGCAATGCTAAGTGCTACTTATATCAACAAAAGAGGAGCTTCCAGGGTGGCTCAGAGGTAAAGGAGCCTCCTGCTAATGCAGGAGACATGGGTTCAATGCCTGGTCCGGGAAGATCCCACATGCCACAGAGCAACTAAGCCCGTGAACCAAAACTACTGGGCTTATGCCCCGAGCCCAAGAACTGCAACTACTGAAGCCTATGTGCTCTACAGCCTGTGCTCCGTAACAAGAGAAGCCAACAGTGAGAAGCCCACGTATCCTAACCAGAGCAGCCCCTGCTCCCTGCAACTAGAGAAGAGCCTTGCATAACAACGCAAGACCCAGAGAAGCCAAAAATAAATAAAATTTAAAAGACAAAACAAATAAACAAACAAAAAATCAACAGAAGGGCCGGAGGAAACATAACTATTTCTAACAACTGAAGAGAAACTAGAAGGGTAAATAACTAATGAGGGGAGGGGGCTATATAATATTGATACAATGTGGTATTTACAATTTTTAGCAGAAAATTCACTGTATAAGTGAATTACAAACCCAAAATGAGAAACAAAAAGGACTCAATCATGTTAAACACACACACACAGTGCATACATTCTTTTTTTGAAATTATGTTATCTTCTACAAGAGTACACAAATTAAGAAGGTCGCTTTTCAATCTTAACTTTACTAATACCTTATCATGAGAGAGTCTACATTCTTCAGAAGCGCTATAATCTTAAGGGGAAAAGTCATCTTCTGGAACTTTCACTGGAAGCTTTCTTATTTACCAGTTAAACTATGAATACATGTTATCTCCAATGCTGGTCAGCTGCACAAACTGTAACACTTTGCAACTGAAGCACAGTCTGCCTTCTGCATATCACTTGTTAACCTCCATGAACTCGCAGCACCAGCCATTTTCCAAGGCTCTTTATTTTTACTTTAATGGTGAGAAGCAAATGTTTATTCAAGATCTTCATATTATTTGTATAGATGAAATATGTAATTCTACAAAGAATAGCCTAAGAAGGCATCATACATGAATTATTTTCCTATAATAAATCATTCTAAAAACTATCTTCAAAATTAAGAAAAAAACACCTTAGGTCCTATTTCACAGAAATTCTTTGTGAAAACCAAAGAACTGAATTGTGAGTTATCTGTAACAGTTACTATCGCATAGTGAAGAAAATCTCCAGTAGAGCTATGGAAAATTAAAAATAATCACCATGAAGAAAAATGAACATGACCTTACTAAAAGGAGAGGTAAGACAACACTAGGAAATTTTAAACGTTTAAACCAACTTAATTCTGAACTCCAACCAGAAATTTTAAATAATATTATTTAAAATTACAAAGAAAAATACTTTCATTCTAAGGTATACTGAGACCCAGGGAAATTTTCACAACCTTAAGGATAAAACCTACTAGTTCCAGATGAACTCTCAACTACATGCAGTAGACTGCTGATATATTAAAATACTGGGTGTACATTCTGCTTCTTTCAAAGCTTCAGTGACCTGCAGTGAATTGGAAACTTACTGAAATAACATCTAATTAAAATTCTTCACAGTAGCCTGGGATTGTAATACAGCAAATAAAGTCCCGTTCTCACCTTGTTTACTTGCCATCTGTCTCCTTCTTAAATGTCAAGTACTGAAAATGCGAGAAGAATTCTAGTTATTTTACTCCCACATAAATGACAGTTTACCATAAATGCATACTAAGAAGCCTCTCAACTTGCTGTGGGAATCCTGCCACTTGTCTCACGGGAAGTAAATAAAGACAGTTACATAATGGAAAGTTATCAGGGACAAAAGACATCCACACTATCTTTAAATGTAATGGGTATTTTGGGTGACTAGAGGAAAATAATGTTTGCCTTTTGTGTCTCATTTACAAGACTTTACTTTCCGGCCTTAGAGTCATCCCAAAGATGTGCTGGAACCACCACGCTGCACCACTTCCTGGAGCACCACTTCCCTGAGGAAAGAGGAAAAGCATCAAGACACATCTGCCTGGGCCACCTTCCCTCTGCCAGTGGCTTCTGAAATCAGAAGGCCCGTTCAGTCAAGTCCAGGAGCCGTGTCCTCTCCTTCAGATGCCACTGAAGACTTCCTCATCCAGGACCAGAATAATTTATCGTGGTTATCTGTGTCTAAAACCACCTCCCTGGAAATGGAAAGTGAATTTGGGAGTGTCCCCAATCTTGACTAAATAACATTAAATTTTATTGTGTAAGAAGAACTATTAAGATAAATTGAAAAGAACAACTTAAGAGGTTCCTAAATTAGTCTGAGGAGATGCTATGAAAGCATCACAGAGGCAACAGAAAACAAAAAAAACAAAAGGTTATAATCTTAAGGACTTCCACAGTTACAAGAAGAGGCAAAGTATTTGCAAAGATTTTCAGGCAAGTTTCAGTATTAAAATATGGCCTGAGAAATGGATGGATCATGGCCAATCAAAATGGTAAAGTTGAGATTACTGACATCCCACACTAGTTAACTTACAAAAACACACAAAACCACCCCCACCTTGGTACAGTGAGTCAAAACAAACTGCTGACAAAACCTCACAGCTATGTGAGGGGGCGCAATAATAAAACACAGTGAGGACACACATGTCTCTGTTTTCCTTTAAAGTCTGTTTCTAAGTCTGCATGGTTGATGTAAGAGAACAGCAATTCCTTTCTTTAAAAGCCCTGTCTACATACTCAAAATGTCTCAGATGTCCCTCTGAGCTGGTATGCTCATGCCAAAGGAGAAAAAAAAAAAAAAAGGAAAAAAGCTTTCTGCTTATACAGCAAGAATTCCAGATCTAACTGCCCAACCCTGCCCTTTAAAAGGGAAGAAAAAAAAAAGGCGGTTAAGGAAATATATATAAATGCCAAAAGAAAAAAACCTCCTAGCTAAAAACTGAAAACTAATTTTCAAGTTTGAAAATCCTTATCTGTAACAGGGAACTCCATCAGTAAAAACACAAGATGACCACCATAATAAAGACTTTTTTCATTTGTGCACATGTATTTATGCACTCCCTGAAGAGTCATGAAATAATTTAATGACCATCTGCTGCACAGCAAGCTGTAAAGAGGATAAAGCACTTCTGTCAATAATATATATCAAACGAAACTGGACTATTCATGTCAAAAGCATAGATTTCTGGAGGAGTCCCCAGTTGCTGAGAAGTTCTGGGTATTCAGGGTCATAAATACAACACAGCATAAAAACAAAAACAGTCTTTGAAGAAATGGTAAAGGAAGAGGAAGTGAAAACATTCATAGGACTTCAGATGGAGAACTAGTATGTCAACAGAAAAGCTATAAAATATGCTCACTGCCATGTGCAATTTGCAGCAACAAGCAGAATGGTGACACAATGGGTTTTTCAGGGGTTTATGTCATAGGTACTAAGGGTAACCATAAAGACACTCCATTAGAGTGCTTACAAACTGAAGTAATTTTACCAACTTTATCCAAAAATATCACTACATTAAGGACATTTTTTGCATATACACAGAATTAAGTATTGAGGATTCCCTGGTGGTCCAGTGGTTAAGACTCTGCACTTTCCTTGCAGGGAGCATGGGTTCAATCCAGGGACTGAACTAAGATCCCACAAGCCAGACAGCAAAAAAAAAAAAAAAGAAAAAGAGAGAAAGAGAGAGGAATTAAGAATTGCTGTAAAATATAACCATTCTTTAATAAACAGTGGTATTATTGTGCTTATGGACAGTTTTCCTTCTAAAATCAATGGCACTTATTGCCAAATCTGAACAAGCTGACATTCAGAGTTTATCTACAAATTCTAAAAACTAAGCCTTTGGACACTTCACTGGCCTCCCCCCCACCATGTAACACTTTCACTGTCTCATATTTCTAGGCCCTAGTAGCTCATAAACAAGGAATAAATCAGAACCTTCAAATAAGTTTACACTAATTCCAGAGAAACAATCCTATACTTTTATAAGTGTTGGCCAGTTCTGAAGCACTGTTCCTGATACTATGGGAGAAACATAGGAGTGCTTTTTGCTTTTAAACAACTTACATTGAGGCATTTTAAATGATCTGTCTTATCACCATTTTAAAAAGATGACAATATGTGGTTAAGGGTCTCATGAAAGGTCTTGATAAATATCAGAGGAAAAAAAGATACTGGAGTGATCAGAAAATGTGGAAATAAGATAGGGATGGGACAGAGTGGGAGCTTCAGCTATATAATAATAGAAAAGGTCTGCAGAAATGGGGGGGGGGGTACATAGGAAGATGAAGAGGAATTAGCAGGCTAAAAGGCTGCATGTAAAGGTAAATTTTAAGGACAGTGATTAGGCCAATCTGTGAAGAATATGAAAAAGAATTCCAATCCCTTTTATCCAACAAAACTCTTTCAAAAGCCTTTCAGAAACTTACCTGTCTTGGGACCCTGAGTGACAACTGGGAGTGGTCATCTACCTACAGTGATGATAAAGTTTAGCAAAGCGAAAGGAGTGCTGAACAAATCTGGGCTTCTTTTAGCCTCACTTGTGCCATCTCAATGATCCCAGGGGACTGTACACATAAACTGAGATGATTTGACTTAGGGAATCTTAAGAGCAGGCAGAATATCAGAAATAACTAGGGCACTTTTTAAAAATGTGGATACACTTAGAATTCAACTGTTAAAGGCAGAGGTACTGTAGAAAGTCAGGGATCTATACTTAGCCATTCCAGGGAGTGAGAATGCATCATTTGGTCTGGGCTATGTACAGAAGCCACTAGATTAGATGATTGCCAGAAACATTAATAATACATCTTGTGTATCTCGTGTTTCAAAAAATACCCTATGAAAAAAGTTTAAATTTATCACACATGAAAACTATATACAATTTATATACATCATACTGACACAAGACAGAAAATGGGGGTCTAATAAAGATTTAGCTCTCAATCATTGACTCCCTTCCATTAACATTTTATTGTCTTCAGAATATCACAAGGATCAGTAATGCATAAAGCATCACTGGCAGGACAGAACGAAAATCAAGAGGAAGAAAAAAACGTTTAAGTTAAAAATGCCAAGTTTCTAAGACTACCATCGAAGATTATATCAACAGTGCAAAGGTCAGTTAACTTTTTCAGTAAAGGCTCACACAGGAGATATTTTCAGCTTTGTGGGCCATACAGTCTCTGTGGCAACTACTGACGTCTGTCAGTGCAGCCACAGAAGGGTATGTCCACGTACCCCTGAAATTCTATTTACAGAAAGAAGCACGGGCTGGCTCTGGCTTACGGGCTGCAGTTTACCATATACTGATAACGTGGGGAAAAGACTGACAGATTACCAACTTTACTTCAGTTGCTTTATAAAAAAAACAAAAATCTTACATATCCAACTCTGGAGAATAAACTAAAATTAGATTTATGCAGAGGGAAAAAAAACACACCAAAAATATGGTTAAAGGGAATTTGCTGTTTCATATTTAAGAAATTAATAAGAATTAAGAATTTTACTAAATTTAAGAATTTAACTAAACATTGAAGAATTTAACTAAATTTAACTGAATCCAGACAAACCTACTTTAACTGGATAAGTGAGACCTGGCTGACAAGAACAGAGATCTTTAGTCAAATTAAAATTGTCTACATTTTTCTGCAAATGAATAAAACTGAGCGCTCCACATGCTGTTACTATCACTGAAAATCAATATACTCCAAAAAAACCTTCAGAATAAAAACTGAAAGGTTTTCAGTATGCTGAAGATGAGTTAACATTTTACCTTCATTAATATATTTCAGCCAAAAATATTTAAGTAACCTCTCCTATTTCCTCAAAGGAATTAAAAGTTTTAAAAGTCACAGGCAACTTTTGTCTCTCAAACACTCTCTCACAGATAAATGCAACAAAAAAGCATGTTCCAGAAAGGAAGCTTTCAACAAACAATCCTGACTTTAACTAATATATGCTGTCTTGCAAAAAAAAAAAAAAGTTTCTGTTACTGACCATTTGACATGTATCAACAATAGCTTAATAAAGATGAGGAAATACCTCCTTTTCACAAGTATAAAATGTGCTAATTGTTTAAATGAGTCTTTCTAAAAGAAAGTTGAAAAGGGCTTACAATGCTGATACCCTTCAGCTGCCAACAGCTGCAGGCTCACACATGTTGACTGGTAATAAGACATTATTTAGAAACACATCACATCTGAATATATACAATTCCGGTCCAGTCATGTAACCTCCCATCAGTTTAGTTTCTCCATATAGAAAATGGAATTGGAATACTTGGCGCTCATCTCTGAAGCATGTTTGATAACAAAGATAGTAATACAAGGCCTATAAAACAGAATTTCATTCTTCCTTACCTATTGAAACTAATTACTCGCTTTCAATTAAGTGGGTCTGAACATAAGTTTCCAGTTGTCAAAGTTTAGAAGAGAATGAGGTATTACTCAATGAAAACAGAAAACAATTGTTTTCTCTTTTAAAGGATAATGAGTTCAAGATGAAACTGTCTTAGTCTTCCTTCCTTTAATTTTAAATATCTTCCTCTAGAAAGCCGACAAGAAGACAAAAAACTTATGTCTACTGTTCTGGATACAACAATTTCTCAGGCCTAAGAAGACCCAAGAGAACCTGCTTGGAGGGAGCCAGCTGGTAGAAGGTTCCTGAACAGCTTTTTGATCGACAGCAGAAAGAGGATAGGCGCACGCAGTGGTGCTCTTCTTTCCTCAGGGTTGTAGGCAAAAAAACATGACACTGCGGCAGGAATTCTACAGCCACGAGAGGTGACTAGAATGAGGATGAATCCAACACACTAAGGAAGTAAACTGAGAGTTACACATCCCTACATGTGTAAACAACTGTTGCTCACGTATTACTACTTTCATCCAAACACATTCCTAATTTATGCAACTTATATACTCAGCCTATGTTGACAGAATGCTTTTAAAATTGTACTGTCCAAAATCTGGACAAAATTTAAACCCTACTTTAAGCCAAGAGTTGGCAAACCAAAACCCCCAGGGCTAATTCAGTCTACCACAATATTTTTCTAAATAAAGTTTTACTAGAACACAGCCATTCCAGTTCATTTACATACTGTCTATATCTGCTTCCCTATAATAAAGAAGAGCTAACTATTTGTCAAAGACCATCTATCAAGTTAAAATATTTACTGTCTAGTTCTGTAGTTTGCTGACCCCTGGTTTAAGTCAGTCAATCTGTCAGTTTTAGAAATAATTTACCCTTGTTTTACTAATATCCTTGAGTTTATTTTTTAAAATCTTGATTTGAAATCATACTTGTAACACACTTTTCAGAATTCAGAATCAGTCACGCTCAGGCATGCCTGACTCTTTGCAACCCCATGGACTGTAGCCAGTCAGCTTATTCTGTCCATGGCATTTCCCAGGCAAGAATACTAGACTAGGTTGCCATTTCTTACTCCAGGGGACCTTCCCGACCCAGGGATTGAACCCATGTCTCTTGTGTCTCCTGTATTAGCAGGCAGATTCTTTACCACTGATATTAAAGATACAAAGTGAACATGAAGTATAACCGCCTCTATGCCACCAAAATGGAAAACACCTCCCACATCTTTTTTAATTTGCAATACAGAAAACATCCTAAACAGAATTAATGATAATGAAGTATGTCATAATTAACCACTTTAATTAATACTCCAGAGCTTATCACAAAATAATAGAATAAAACAGGGATTCTTAATCAAGGGATAATCAGGGCTATTAATATTATAACTTAAATATACATACTCATAGTACTAATAATTTGAGATGGCATTTTATACATTGAAATAAAAGTAATTATGAATTCCCTTATTTCAACTTATATAATTTTATTATTGATTAAAGTCAAATTTCATCATAGTTTTCAATATGTGTAAAAATTAATAAATTCACAGAGCTTTTCATTATAAACCTGAAAAAAAATACTACAAAATTATTGGAGCTACAGATCCTTCAAAAAATAATTTTCAGTAATTTGTTTGGCATTATCTTCTACTGATCAGTTTTTCACTCTTTCATGACATATTTGATCCGTGTTACTGGTAAACTGTGCCCCCTAAAAACATATGCTGAAATCCCAGCCTCAACCCTACCTAGGAATGTGACCTTATTTGGATATTATTTCTCCGTATATGTAATAAAATTAAGATAGGGTCATTAGGCTAGGTCCTGAGCCAAGGTGATTGGTGCCTTCCTAAGAGGTAAATCTGTAGACACACACACACACACACACACACACACACACACACACACACTGACAGTCTTCAGAGGCAGAGACTGAAGTTACATGGCCACAAGTCAAGGAGTGCCTGGGGCCACCAGAATCTGCCAGGAGTCAAAAGCACCCTGCCCTAGAGGGTTGGAGGAAGCATGGGCCTTTGGACATCTTGATTTCAGGCTCTAGGCTCCAGAAGTGTGAGAGAATCAACTTAAGGCAACATATACCACAATTTAAGCCATTCGTTTGTGGTCATTTATTACAGCAGCCCTAGGAAATTAATACAGTCACACATCTGTGATTACATGTGATCACATCACATGATCAGATGTTCAAAGTAACACATTTCAATAATAAATCTAAATTATTTTGAGTTTAATCTCTTCCTCAGTGGTTCTACCAAATGAGATAAGCAGTCTCAATCTTTACGATTTAAATCTATAAATGGGCACCTTCTGCAATGACCTTAGGTATAACCTGCTACAATTAATACACCTATCTATAAACAACTCATGCATAAATGAAAACTCCAACAAGAACTCATGCTGTAACAATAATGATCTTTAAGAGACAAAAGATTAATACTAAAAATGGGTTTAGAAAACAGAATACTCCTGAAGTACTTTATTTCAAAACAGTGAAACATGAAGACTATTTTATGACCTAACCAATTAGTGCTGGATGCTAATCTGTTTGGATTCCCAGAAACTCCACTTCTATATTAAATCATCAAAAGAAAGAAAGAAAGAAATGCTTCTTGGGCAAGATTTCCAAGCATTCTTCAGGCTATAGAATTATCACTGCAGCTTTTCTATTTTATAAACAGACTTCAATTTAGTTTTGTAAAAAACTGCCAAAGGAGCTCTCTTTAACTATCAATAAATAACAAATCTGCCACTTGAAACACATCATTCATCAACTTTCTTTGTGGGAGTACTGTTATTATGAAACTGAAAACAGGCATTCTTTCTTTGGTGCTTCTGGATTTTAATTATCAAATTTGAATGTCACCGGATATTTACTGAAAGGAAAACATCAATTTTAATAAGCTGCCTTAAGACTGAAAAACATAAAATGTGTTCAACCGTAAAGCCAAGTTCTCTTGAGCCTTGTGAGTTGGCTTTACTGTCATATGATATAATGGTTATTACTCAAAAATTTCAATCAACTGCAAGTAAAAATTCTCCAATTTTAACATCAAAATATGTGTATATAATATATATATTATGGGCTGGGAGGAATTTAAATAAATTGCAATGAAATATTTAATACCAGGTGTTATAGACTGAATGGTGTTAATAGAGGGCTGGGGAAAGAAAGTAAATAAATACCAAATAAAGGGGTTAAATGTAAACATTTTGGTTAAAATTTAAAAGGAGTGGGCACTGGATCAGCTTTAAATTTGAGTATCTGGAGAGGAGAATAATTTGTATTATTTTTCATTCTGAAAATACATCCCAAAGAGGAAACTGCTAAAGAAACCCCTTTCTCTTTTGACTTGTATGAAAATCAACAAATAAACTACTTTGTATCCAGTAAGCAAAAGCAGCATGGATCTAGTTGGTCATAAAGTCCTTAATAGTCAAAAAGATTCTGCAAGCTCTGACCTGCCCACTCTAACAGATTCCTTTTGTCTAACTTTGAAAGATTTATCTAAACAACTTTCTTGTGACCTCTATGTTCATAGAATATTAAAGAAAAAAACCCCTTCATGTCCACCAAACTTTAGAAAAGTATATTCATGTCTCTCAGATCCTTGAAATATGAGTGAAAGCGTTCTTATCAAGACTAAATAAACTATTCATTGATGATAAATTAATCTCAGTAAGAGGATCACTTTTTCTAGAGAAAATTCCAACTTGGTAGACACATTTGGATTGATTACTATTTTCCTCTGTATCCAAATTACATATCATTATTTTAAAATATCACAAATTAATATTTTCCTTCCTCTACTCTTACACTGAAAAGGAAAAAAATGCCTAGAATGCAGACACATATAAAAAATTAAATAGCAATAGAGTATGTTTATATTAAAGTATTTATGTTCAAAAATCTATCCACAACCTATTTTGACTTACTTAGAAATCATATTTTTCTACATGCAGCTTGTTCTCATGAAATGCAAAAGAAATGAAATTTCCACCATTAGTTAAAAAAAAAAGAAAATAGAAAGATTAGGTTAATATTTAAAATATAATATTGTTTTCTTAAAGGAGTATAAACCATTCCTTCTCGTGCATCACTGAACAATAGGTATTTCATGAAACAAATGGAATGCATTTAATACCGCACAAATTATTTACAGAAGACATAACTTTCCTAAGATTAACTCTCCTGCAAATGATTATTGTAATAACAAAAAATAGCATTTTTTACTAGAAACTATTGAATTCAAAAAAATATTTAAGAGACTAATGGAGCAACAGGGACATTTAGTTTGAAACAAACCACAGCCTCATTTTTTGATGTTGAAATGTCTGAAACAACAGATACTGTGAATATCCAGAAAACAATAAAAGACTAAAAAACATACTGCAATCAGGAAAGCAACCAAGGTTACAAAGAACATTGGAGGAGAAATGGCATCAGACCACGAGATTCCTGCACTCTTCCCTCACGTTCTTCTCACAATGCCCAGGGCTGCCCAGGAGAAAATGTGGAACTTGATGAGGGATTAGAAACAAGGCCACTAACCTATGAGGTTCAGCAATAATTAAAACTACTACATAAAACACAAAGGTCGCTATCTTTATATGGTGAGATGGAAAACCCATGAGGAATTTCAAAGCTGCTAACATGTACTCATGTTTATGCTAATTTAAACATTTCAGTTCGGAGAAGGCAATGGCATCCCACTCCAGTACTCTTGCCTGGAAACTCCCATGGATGGAGGAGCCTGGTACGCTGCATGGGGTCGCTGAGTCAGACACGACTGAGCGACTTCACTTTCACTTTTCACTTTCATGCATTGGAGAAGGAAATGGCAACCCACTCCAGNCCAGCATTTGTAATCTTGCTGTGGTTCCACCCCAATGTCTTTAGAAAAGCCCATATCTGACCAGTCTTAAAAAGAAAAGGTTACTGTTCTGGGGCCCTTCTTTCAACAAGATCATAGATTAAATAAATGTCTTCTATTAGCTCCAGCCCCACCACAGGTGCTACTAACAATTGCTCTGGATTGTTATGCTTCAGAATTTTTTTCCACCTCAGTTGGCAGTGTGGAATAAACTTTACACCTTGGGTTTCTCAGATGTTGTAACATTTTATTAATTTTAAAAATATTTCTCTAACCAGTTAACCTGATAAGATGTTTCTTAATGGTTCTAACCACTTTCTAGTTAAATAACCGTTTTAGTCCAGTGATAATGACTGTCAAGGATCCTGACTTCTTGTTAACATTCTTTACAGCCCTAAATACAGATGGTCAAAGTTTTCATTTGATTAAAACATGCAAAACGTGGTCTTTGCAGCTGGTCAGGTGATAAAATGTGGTTCCGGAAGTAATTTTGTTTCTTTGCCATTATTTCTATGCCAATAATTAAAGAGTAGTTCCTTGTTTTCACATTGTGTTTATCTACAAAAAAACTGGCTTCTCCATATCGNTTAAAACATGCAAAACGTGGTCTTTGCAGCTGGTCAGGTGATAAAATGTGGTTCCGGAAGTAATTTTGTTTCTTTGCCATTATTTCTATGCCAATAATTAAAGAGTAGTTCCTTGTTTTCACATTGTGTTTATCTACAAAAAAACTGGCTTCTCCATATCTCTTCCACCCATGCAGATCTCCTTTACGCATATGACAGTAGCTAAATTTACTAAAGAGCCACTCCAAAAGGAAAAAAAAAAAAAAGTATTGGGTCACCTTTTAAATAAATCCCCAAAGAATATATGTATAGAAGGTTTTTCAGCATGTAGGAAAAGAGTAGCTTAAGGAAACATTACAACTAAGTATATACATTCTTACTCATATTCTATACTCATATACTCTAATATTATATTCATATCTAGATAAATGCAGAATAAGTAAAATACATGTTATAGCATGTGGTATTCTTTTGGTGTTAGCTTTGCAACTGAAAGAGATGACTTAGTAAGAAAATAGCACTGACTTTGGTATCAAGCATATCACATTGATACAAATTACAACTTTTGTGGGATATGGTTTTATGTATGTATGTATTATATATATATAACACATATACACAATGCACACATAATTTATTTTATATATTATAAATAACACCAAGAAATGACAGCTTCATTCTCCACCAGGTATATTTTATTAAATCATATTGAGTCCAAGTTAAGTTCTGGTGTAGTAGGGCTCCCATTGGAACCAGAACTAGGATTCAGGATTTGCTTGTGTCTGATGAACTGACGGAGTGGTAGCCCTCCCTGCAAACTATTAGCATGAGTAGTTGATGTCTGTGGGAGAATAAAGACCTGCTGGGATGAAACTTTACATCCCAGATGCTTCCAATGAAGACAGAAGAGATAGAATATAATAAAGTACTGCATGCTGAGGGCTATAAATGCAAGCACAAAGAAATGTTTTCATAGGAGACATTGTGATACTCAGAGCATAAGCAGTAGTACTTCAAGGTGACAGAATTGGCTAGAGAAATACATCGCTCATTTCTACATGGAACAAGTCGATCTCAAACATGATGCACTTTGAGGTGAATGCGCTGTTCTTCAGAATCATGGATATTTGTGACCTAGAAAGAACTTGGGTATGACACCTTTTTTTTTTTTTAATTTTTATTTTTACTTTATTTTACTTTACAGTACTGTATTGGTTTTAGCATACATTGACATAAATCCGTCATGGGTGTACAAGACACCTTTATAGGGGAGGAGTGTTTTCCTGGAAGATCCTGGCATGAGGGAGAATGGCGTAACTCCTAACAAAGAGCCTTCCTTCCATGCACCATAACAGCCAAGAAGTGAATAATATAAACAAGCTGATTGTAAGTTTATGTGAGACCCTTCCCTCAGGACTCTCAGAAAAAAACTGGGAGATGCTATGGCAGAGGTGCTGAGAAACTATAATGGCAGACATGAACCCTTGTTATTTGAGCATTAATACCTGACATTAATGCTTGTACAGGCTGGTGCATTTGAGAAAATTCAGCTTAGAATCCTGTCTTTAAACCTGGAGGAAAAAAATTAAAAATAAGGCACCTATTGGGGAAACCATTTACAGTTTTTTCCATTTGATTCTATTTTTCTTCTACTTTCTCCAAATTCACAGGTGACCCATGTGATATTAGACCAGTTGACTAAATAACAAAGTCTCCCTGTAACTTATTTGATCTATATATATCCCCTCAAAAAATATTTGTTGAATGAATTGACTGTTTAAGTTTATTGTGTAGAAAGTATAAGGTTTCCTGTTTCTGTGTAATGGAGAGTCCACTTTATTCACAATTTCAAACAAGATGTTACTTTTCCTACCAGGTAGATTTACAGTGCCCCTCCAACTCAAAATCATAATGACACAACATAAAACATTAATCCCCCAGGTATACAGATTCACAGGTTAGAGATAAATAAGTGGATTATTACCTAGTCATATTTTGGTTTACAAGTCTACCTTGTTATGGAGAAGGAAATGGCAACCCACTCCATTTTTCTTGCCTGGAGAATCTCATTGACTGTAGCCTGCCAGGCTCCTCTGTCCATGGAATCACAAGAGTCAGACACAACTTAGCAACTAAACTACCACCGCCACCTTGTTAAGGGGAATAGATTTCCATCGTTCCTTAACAGCACATACAGTAGCTAGCAGTGAGGGATGCTCATTTATGAACTTATCAGATATTACCTGAGTCTGAATACTAGTTTGGGATCAACTGGAATTCTTGTTTAGCAACAAAAGCAACAATAAATAACAATGCTATAACAAGAGGAATCTTATTTCTTTCACACCTAGAAAATGTCTGCAGCTGGGAAGTACAGGTAAGGATAATGGATCCACAATTTCTTCAAGGACCCAAACTCCTGTCTTTCCTCTGTATCATCCCAGCACCTTTTTTCTCACCCTCAGATCACCTTATGTTCCAAAATGGCGACTGATGCTCTAGCTATCGCCACTTATTTTCAGGTTAAAAGCTAAGAAGAAAGGTAGAAGGGTATATCAAACTCCTCCCTGAATCAATTTCCCTTAAGTAATTTTAAGAGAACTCCCACAAATATTTGTCTTTAATAGCTTAAGTCCAGAATTCAGTCTGATGGCCAAACTCAGTTGCTAAAATGTCTGGAAAGCGATGTATTTTTTATTATAGAAAGCAATATAGCCAGCTAAAACTTTGAGTTTTGTTTCTAAAGAGAAAGATGTGAATAAATGTTTAGAAAAACACCAGCAAATACTATTACAAAGGTCTTGTTCAAGAAATAAATTTATGATTATTAGATCAGTTCTGAAAACAACTTGAGATTGCAGGTGGCGTGAGATAATAAAAATTTGAAATACCAGAATAACATATATGTTTTATATAGCATGTTTATATATATATATATATGTGAATACAAGAATAACATATATTTGTTTTATATATATAAACATACAGGGTGCTCATTGGAAGGACTGATGCTGAAGGTGAAACTCCAATACTTTGGCCACCTCATGCGAACAGTTGATTCATTGGAAAAGACCCT
>SJYX01021739.1:41165-159275 GCA_006410675.1 Oreotragus oreotragus
GAAAGGAAGAAAGCAGGGGTGGGTGGGAGGGCTGAGAATGAAGGAAAGCAAAATTCTTCATAGCCTGTAAGTCTCTTGTAAGTCTCTTTTCTTTTTCTTATGTTCTTCTTTTCTTGGTTTTTAAAGCATTAAATAATTTTACTGTCACATCAGTGTATATATAAAAGAGCCAGAGACTCTTTGCTCTGGGTCAGGGTAAAGGTAATTTTTGCACAAAATGAGCTTTTCTTGGTAGAACTAAAAACAACAAATTGATATGGCTCATTCAGCTTTCAAGCAAACTTCTTGTCTAAATTCTGATGTAGATAACTTATCCTGTGCCTCTCAGCTATAATGCACCCAATGAGAGCACTTCTTCCTAACTGTGGATACTAACAGAGAATTACCACATACATTTTTAGTCTAATGTAGTAGGAAATCAATGTTATTGTGGAATGCAGATTACAACATGCACAATTAAGTCTTTTTATTGGTAGAAAATGAACAGGATTAACTTATCCTGTGCCTCTCAGCTATAATGCACCCAATGAGAGCACTTCTTCCTAACTGTGGATACTAACAGAGAATTACCACATACATTTTTAGTCTAATGTAGTAGGAAATCAATGTTATTGTGGAATGCAGATTACAACATGCACAATTAAGTCTTTTTATTGGTAGAAAATGAACAGGACACAAAGAAAGCTGAGCACCAAAGAATTGATGCTTTTGAACTGTGGTGTTGGAGAAGACTCTTGAGAGTCCCTTGGACTGAAAGAGGATCCAGCCAGTCCATCCTAAAGGAGATCAATCCTGGGTGTTCATTAGAAGGACTGTTGCTGAAGCTGAAGCTCCAAAACTTTGGCTACCTGATGGAAAGAACTGGTTCATTGGAAAGACCCTGATGCTGGGAAAGATTGAAGGTAGGAGGAGAAGGGGATGATAGAGGATGAGATGGTTCAATGGCATCACCGACTTGAGGGACATGAGTTTGAGCAAGCTCTGGGAGTTGGTGATGGACAGGGAAGCTGGACACGCTGAAGCCCATGGGGTTGCACAGAGTCAGATACAACCGAGCGACTGAACTGAACTGAGGCTTGAGACTATCTTAGGTGATAAAAGAGGTCTTTTGCAGACAGAAAAGCATCTGCCTCCAAAGTGGGAGACCCAGGTTCAATCCCCAGGTCGGGAAGATCCTCTGGAGAAGGAAATGGCAACCCACTCCAGTACCTTTGCTTGGAAAATCCCATGGACAGAGGATCCTGGTATGCTACAGTCCATGGGGTNCAAGAATTTCCCCTGACCTTGCAATCTTCTTGAAGTTCTTTATTTTATTGCTGTTTATAAAAACAAGTTGCCCAATGAATATTATGTTCAATATAAAACAGTTCGAAGGTTCAGATTAAGTACAAAGAGAGAGGAAACATCAAACTGTAATTACAAAGACTTTTTTTTTTTTTCAGAGTTCTAGGACTTTTAATCTGTCCCAAAATTGCTGAAGCAAAAATCATGATAAAACATTCTGCTTTCCTTTACACCCCCCAACGAAAAAAAAAAAAAAAACTCCGTAGGAAAAAAATTGTTTTGTACATGGGAAGTACAAAGACTTTTAAAATTTAACATGCCAGGGATCTAAGCTTTTTGAAAGTCAGTATTTGTAAGATTAAAACTCCCCAAAGCAGAGCAGAGAATCCGAGACTCCTATATTTTGGAGGAAAATATTTTGGACTCCTATATTTTGAGGGGACTCTTCCTTTACCTATAAAATTATTCAGAGAAGTGAAGTGGAATTGCTACTGATCTGAACAGCAAGTGGATATTCTACTCTTGAGCTTTCAAAGGCTAGTTTAGTTTCTAGCCAAACCTATATAATCATTAGGAAAGTGATAGCTGCTCAGTCGTATCCAACTCTATGCAACCCTATGGACTATACATCCCATGGAATTCTTCAGCCCAGAATACCGGAGTGGGTAGCCTTTCCCTTCTCCAGGGGAACTTCCCAACCCAGGGATCAAACCCAGGTTACCCATATAGCTGGCAGATTCTTTACCAGCTGAGTCACAAGGGAAGCCCAATCATTAGGAAAAGGCTATTTCTAATAACACTGCTCATTTATACAATGGAACATCATGCTTTCATTATGAAAAAAATGTAGTTCTTTATTCATTAATATGAAACAATATTAAAGATATATTAATTAAAAACAAAATTAAACTTCATAATGAGTGATGATGTGCCTATAGTTATGTTAAAAAGGTAGATCTATATCTGAATGATCTATAGATAGATAAGATATATACTTGTATATCTGGATGATTTTTCCAGTAGAGTATATGAAAAAACTCGTAACTGATGACAGTAGGTCCTCCAGGGTAGACTGGTAGAGAGGAAGGTTGGGGAGGCTGCAGAACATGGATACAGGTGGATGGGGAGGGAGGAAGACTTAATTCTTATTTCACTGCCTTTTTCATTACATAAATGTATTTCTATTTTTATTAAAAACTCATTAAATGAACATATCACTTCATATGCCTTATGAAATGGTATAGTTTTAATCTAAAACTTACTCCTTTACATATGATTGTTATATGATATCCAAATATTTATTTAACATTGAATTTATAAATTAAGACTGTTATTTGGCCATTTCCAATATACTACATATTTATAGAAATTGGATCTGTAGAAGACTGCAATGTAGACTTGGGTAATAACATAGTAAATTTATCTGTTTTTTCAGGGTAAAAAGTTTCTATAGTCTTAAAAGTTATTATTTAGGAATTTAAAACTTTCCTATAATTCTATACTACATAGCCATCCTCTATTTATTTTCCATGTTTTAGACTATTGGGCATTTTGATAAAATACAACCATCACTTGTTCTGCCGAGCAGAGGTCTCCTGAGAATATCACCCATAACCCCGTCTGAAAAAGCTGTAAGACAACAATTTTATTCCTTTTGGAAATGCAATATTTACTGGGTGTGAATAGCTTCTCTACAGTGGTTGATGACCTTGACTATGTGAATGAAGAGATTTGTAATGTACATCCATTTGCTTATTTTTAATCCCCTGAAGAAAAATATAGTATTTTAAGATCTCATCATTATTCATACAGATAATTGCAATTTAATATTCAGAGTAATTTTTGATGATAGTCCATGAAAGTAGGCTATTCATAACTCCTCAGAGACTGACCACTTTCTGAATTTATATATTTAAGAATGCATTTCTCTTCTATTATTTAAATCTTCTTATTTTAGAATCTGCAAAAAGGAGATGGAACTTTACTAAAGGAATTTTATATCATTGTGGAAGACATGATGAAGTGTCAAGAAACAATGTTTCATTGGAAATATTACCTGAGACTTGACGGATAAAAAATGGTATGGCACTGAGTAAGCAGATGAAAGGGAAGTGGAGGAGGTTTGACTGAAATAGTCTTTATTCGGCTAATTTTTTTCCTTTCTTTTTGACTCTAGGCGTTTAATCTCATTTTTGATTGCCTAAGCATACCCATCTTTCATGAGTCTTTAGTCTATGCTACAACTTGGGCTCAAAAGTAAGTTTCATTATAGTAAGGTTATAAAAACCACATATGTAATTGATTTTTATAAAAGAAAAGAAAACAAAAACAAAAGAAAATTTCACACCAGATACATACATAACAGTTCCACTTTTAAAGTAACTGTCAGTGTTTGAAAAATTGAATCTGCTCCTATAGCACCTTTTACTGGCTTTGAAATATTCCAAAAGAATAGTGATCTGATTGTCCCATAAGGGACTCAAGCTAAAAATATCCAGAATTAAATTCAGTATTTTTCTCTACTCATGCATGAATGCTCAGTCGCTCAGTCTTTTCCGACTCTTTGCGACCACTTGGACTCAGCCCACAAGGCTCCTCTGTCCATGGGATTCTCCAGGCAAGAATAGTGGAGTGGGTAGCCTTTCCCTTCTCCAGGGGACCTTCCCGACCCAGTGATCTGACCCAGGTCTCCCACATTGCATGCGGATTCTTTACCAGCTGAGCCAGAAGGCAGCAGTTTTAGAATTAGTCTCCCTTCACATTATCAGTCTTTTCACTTAAAGTCCATTCCCCACAAACATTTTTTAAGACACAAATATGATCATGCTGTTTCCTTCAAATGACATCTTTACAAAAAGTTTAAGGCTTTTAAACAGCTGACACTTGCCTAAATCTCCATGCTCAAATTTTGCCCTGTTTTCTCTCTATATTACAAATTCTCAGGCATAGTACACTCATGACCTCTGCTTTTAATAAGACAATTTTTCTTATGAATTTGTGGAATTTAAAGTGTAGTTGGGCAAACAAGAATCCTAAGAAAGAACTTCTGCAAGTATCACAGAGCAGTGAATAATTAAAACACACACACATACGGGAAAAGTTGGGCTTACTCTCAAAACAAAGTATACATATAAGAAAACTTTTTTTCTCCAAAGACAGATATGAAGGAAAAGACTACCAAGAAATGAAGCATGACCTTGATAGACTGTACTTTTCTTTTTGTGAAAGTGGAAAAGGGCATTAAAGAATAATATTGCTTTATTTTTTGTTATTGTTTTCATCTTGAAGGGGAAAGAGGGTATCAGTTATTTACACGAAAGTATGAAATGATGTCTTAGCAAGGAAGTGGCAATATGGTAACTCAAGCAGATGAAGAAATACACTTTTCCCGTGTCCCTTAAATTACAGGCAAACCACACTCATTACCTAGAGTCCCTGAAGTAGGGTAGCTTTCTGACACCTTTGGGCATTCTGCTGTCTTTCTGCCTAGAATGTCTTCTGCTCTCTTGCCCTGACCTTTAACTCCTATTCATCTTTCAAATTTCTATTTCAGTAGCAACACCTTGGTGACTCTCTTCCCATTCCTCTCTTCTAACACTCTCCAATGTATGTTGAAGCCGTTTACTCACTTGTCTATTTCCTCAAATATTTCATGCTTTCTTTAAAGGCACCACTGTAATCCTAAAGGAAGGAATCTACTGCATATTCTGAAGAAAGAAACAATGAGCAGTACTGTTAAAATTATAAGATAGGGTCCAGCTTTATAATCATTAATTTGAAAAAGTTAACATTCAGTTCATAGGGTAAATTCAGATTAATCTGTTAAAAGTTATCATCTTTATTCTCACACCAAGGCAAACCATCTAGCCCCTTTCCCCATGTCCTACTCCCTTCACAAATAAGGAACTTCCACTCTCTCAAAAATATTACAATGAGACCACTTACCTTTCTCTGACCTTTAACTTGTTCCTTTCCTTGGAGGGGGGAGTGATTTATACAATGGACATGATGGTGGGAGTCTGACTTGCTTTGATCTACATTTCTTTTGTCTAATGCTCAATGTCAATCCTCTCAAGGTTACTAAGCCATGTGTGACCTTTCCTCTGGAGCTTACTGTGTGTGGCAAAATGTGAAGCAGTTAATAGAGGATATGGTGCTTTGCAGACCCAACTCTTTCCAAATGTCAGTCTCCATGCCTAGATATGTGAAGTCACCCATTTTGGTTTCGGAAGCAAGAGAGATTTTCTAATCCAGCTCTATCAGATATAAGTTAGTAAGATATTTTCATTTATATCTGAACCTCCTGTTTATTTCTCAATTACCATAAAATCAATCTGTGTGGGATAAGAATACCACTCTCACAATCAAACAACATTTAGCAGACCATATATATACACATATCTGTATGTGGTAAAGCAATCTTTTGACTTCCTGGATGTCAGACTTACCAAGTTGGTGATTCTACCCAGTACTGGGACCAGAGTGTAACTAGGGGATACTTTTATGAACTGGCAGGAGATAGTCCATGAAAATAAAACAGATTCTATTCCCAAGAAACCTATTCATAAAATAGAAATCAGTGCTCAACTCTTCTCCCTCACTACCAGACTCTTGGAAATCCCTTAGTCAGTCAGTCAGTTAAGTTGCTCAGTCGTGTCTGACTCTTTGTGACCCCAAGGACTGCAGCACACCAGGCTTCCCTGTCCATCACCAATACCCAAGCTTGCTCAAACTCATGTCCATCGAGTCAGTGATACCATCCAACCACCTCATCCTCTGACATCCCTTTCTCCTCCTGCTTTCAATCTTTCCCAGGATCAGTATATTTTCTCAGGAGTCAGTTCTATGCACCAGGTGGCCGAAGTATTGGAGCTTCAGCTTCAGCTTTAGTCCTTTCAATGGGTATTCAGGACTGATTTCCTTGATAGACAGAGTGCCTGAAGAACTATGGACAGAGGTTTGTGACATTGTACAAGAAGCAGTGATCAAAACCATCCCCAAGGAAAAGAATTGCAAAAAGGCAAAATGATGGTCTGAGGAGACCTTACAAACAGCTGAAAAAAGAAGAGAAGCAAAAGGCAAAGGAGAAAAGGAAAACTACATCATATGAATGCAGAGTTCCAAAGAATAGCAAGGAGAGATAAGAAAGCCTTCCTAAGTGATCAATGCAAGAAATACAGGGAAATAATAGAATGGGAAAGATTAGAGATCTCTTCAAGAAAATTAGAGATACCAAGGGAACATTTCATACAAAGATGGGCAATAATAAAGGACAGAAACAGTATGGATGTAACAGAAGCAAAAGAAAGTCCCTTAGACATTCCAGCAAAGTAACCTTTAGTGGTTTATACTGAAATCAAGACTTGACTTTTGGCCCTTGCAGTTTACTGCTAAAGCTGGATTTTACTTACATCTGATTTGTTGTACTTTTCTTCCTTCATGTAGACTGCTGTTGCTGCTAAGTCACTTCAGTTGTGTCCGATTCTGTGTGACCCCATGGACGGCAGTCTACCAGGCTCCCCCGTCCCTGGGAGTCTCCAGGCAAGAACACTGGAGTGGGTTGCCATTTCCTTCTCCAGTGCATGAAAGTGAAAAGTGAAAGTGAAGTCGCTCAGTGGTGTTCGATTCTCAGCGACCCCATGGACTGCAGCCCACCAGGCTCCTCCATCCATGGGATTTCCCAGGCAAGAGTACTGGAGCGGATTGCCGTTTCCTCCTCTAAGGGATCTTCCCAATCCAGGGATCACATCTGCATCTCCTGAGGCTCTTCCATAGCAAATGGATTCTTTACCATTTGAGACACCTGGGAAACTCCACCACAAAGCTTCAGTTTTTCTCTGTTTCATTATCATCTTTAACAGAAGTAGCACTTCAGTAACGAGTCATATATAGCTATATATATATAGCTTGATGGTCTTGGAGAGGCTAAAGGGAAGAAGTGGTAAAGAGTTAGGATAACCTGGTTCATCCTCTTGACAGAAAGCAATCTTCTTTGCGGACAGCGGCCATCATCCTAGGAAGTGTGTGACCTCATTCTTTTCCATTTTAATTCTCAAGCTAGGATGCAGCTTTTCTATGAAGGACAGGGAAGGATGCATCCTGTTGTTCTCCTGGATAAAATGATATGCAAGTCAGAAAGTCTAATGATGAATTTTAGAGAACAAAATTACGGTTAATTTTCAGGTGAAATACTGACTTGAAGGAACTGGAAAACACAACCGAGAAAGACCTACATATAATACAACATGGAATCACAGAACTCAGAGCTAGAGAAGGCTTTGGAAATTATTTAGTCTTCACTCTGGATTTTGAATCTGAGCTTTAAAAGAGGTTAACAGTCTTGTTCTAAGATCACATAGTATGTGATGTGGGGTAGGGATGTGGTGAAGCCTGGAAACCAAGACTCCTGTCTGTAATCTGTGTCTCTTAACACACAACCCTGTGCCTATTCACAAATGGTCCCTGTTAGCTCTGATGAAAACCGGTCCATGCCTCCACTTAACAGAGTCCAAGAATGATGAGTTCTCTAATCCACTGTGCCTGATGAGCGCTTTGACCTGGATTTCTCCTGCAATGTCTCAATTTTCCCTTGTCCAGTCATTTTTATGACCTGTTTAATAAGTCATAGAATTATACTCTAAATTAAAAAGATTATAAGTTGTAAGACTATATTATGAGAATGTCATTGGTAAGGAATCTTAAGTAGACTATTACTTTTTAAATTTCATAGATATCTGTAAGTTCTACTTGGGGAGCTGGTTAGAACTGGATACAAATAAATAGCCATGTAATCATAAATCTCTTTGGTAAAGCCATTTTCTTAGTTCTTCAAGATCACTCCTGCTTCAGAAATGAAACAGATCCAAAGCCAGTATACAAATCTAATGTCATTGCAATAATATTGCAAAATACCATCTGACCTGTCCAAATACTTATTTTTAGACAGCTCTAAAAATGGCTCCTTCCGATGGGGATACGTATTTCTATTTTGTGAATGAATGTGTTCTCCACTCCTGCACCCTTCATTTACAGGAAGAGGAAGAAACATTGGAATTACTAAATGGAGTGTGACTTTTTTTCCAGACAGCCGGCCCCAGTATGACAATCAGAACGTCACTTGGCAACTGGGTCCCTTTTCTATCCTTAGAGACGATAACACTTCAGGAAAGAGCTTACCTCCACATACTTCCCAAAGCCTTATAAGGTCAGGAATGTTTGCTGAGAAACATTTATTTTCCTCTGCTCAATTTAAAGCCATCACATTTTTTTTCCCCCAGAGAGGTTTTGTCCCTACAAAATATTTCTAATAAAGAGACTTTGGATCTAAACTTTATCATATTAAAACCGACTAAATTCAATTCATTTTAATTTGCTTCAATTTAAAATATTATTAGTATGGCTCTTTGTGTGCATATGTGTTTATAAAATCAGTTTATTGTAATTTGCTCCAATGTAGAGTAATTAACATGAGAATATGGCTCTTATATTTCCGTTTGCTTTTAAAAATCATCATCCTTTTAATTTCTTTTATATTTCATTCTAAATATATGTATTAAAATTAATCAAAGGCAAGGTTGTTTTTTAGCTTAACTGGCAAAAATGGAGAAGAAGATTGCCAATTTTAAGACAGTCAATATTGAAAGCATATTTTTAGAATACAATGTTAAATTAATCTAATCAGTAAAGAATGTAGTTGCTTACATTCTTTTAGAAATAAACAGGAAACCATGTCCATTAATATGAGTTATTTGTACCTTTAGGACCCCTCATAGTAACTCTGCCTGCCTAGTTCTTTCATAATAAAAGCCAAACCTTCACTAACTAGCAGAAAAATGTCACTTTCAGCAGAAAAGGAAAATATGCACCCTAAAAGTATTGGAATTTACTTGGAAAGACACATATAGAAGGCAAATTAGGGGGTGATAAATATGAGATATCTTTAATAACTAAAGTCTCACATTTTAAAATGTTACAAAGCAGATGCAAGCTGCCTAAAGGCTAGTTCCTGGAAGGATTTGTTGAGTCCTTACCATATGACGTCATGGAAGTCTCTGGAAACATTAGAACATAAAAGTCATCACCATACTTCCTTCTGAAAGAGATTCTAAATGCCACTGAAAGTTCAAGGTACTAAAATGCCCTGATCTCTTAAAGATCTCCACTCCTGAAATAAGGATCTAGGATGGTTTAAATGTTACTTGGTTAGAATGACAAAAATAACGCTTAAGTCTTAGAATGCTCTTGATCTTAAACTTATTTCTTAAACTCTGTCAGTTACAGAAAGTGCTATTATAAAATGGCACAGAAACTGCATTCTGATAAATAATGACAGTTAAGCTTAATGACTGTACCTTTGATAAACTTTAATTCAATTTTACTTTTTTGTTATTTGATTATATTTGGCATATACTAATGAAATTATGGCTGATTTCCCATTTCAAAGCAAAAAAAAATTAAAAAAGAATCTAAGGTTTTTTTGAGATATGTTAATGCAAAAGGCAATGTCTATTTCTTTAGATAACAGTATTTTAATAGTTTAAAATAATATGAATCTGTGGTTACTGACAGAGAAGGCAAAGGCACCCCACTCCAGTACTCTTGCCTGGAAAATCCCGTGGATGGAGGAGCCTGGTGGACTGCAGTCCATGGAGTTGCTAAGCGACTTCACTTTCACTTTTCACTTTCACGCACTGGAGAAGGAAATGGCAACCCACTCCAGTGTTCTTGCCTGGAGAATCCCAGGGACGGGGGAGCCTGGCGGGCTGCCGTCTATAGGGTCGCGCACAGAATCAGACACGACTGAAGCGACTCAGCAGCAGCAGTGGTTACTGAATGGTGGTGTACTGCTGGTGCTGCTAGAGGCAGTCTTATGATATGTGGAATTGGAACTGAAAGTTTGGGTGACTTTAGCTGCTAAATTCAACTAGCAGAGTTTCGATGATTTGGCGTTTCTTTACAGCACTCAAAATTTGTCTTTCAATTCAGAACCTGCTCCTACCAATCATTATTTGCTTCATAAAGGCCGTTTCTTGGCTAGTAAAGCCTTTGTTTTATAGGATAAGAGATATCCACTATTTTGCTGTTGATATAAGCTTTTGATATAAGTTTTTAGCCATGTTGTGTCAGCAGCAGGATATTCCCCTTTTGTACATCTAGTATATATTGTACATATGTAATCTTGGAGTGAATATCCATAAATTGTCCTCAATGTCTCTGATTGTTTGCTACTCCTTAATCTTTCTATAGCAGTATACTGATAAACCTCGAAGACGTGGGTTTGCAGCAATAAATCAAATATTACAATAAAATGAGTTATGAATTTTTTTTCTTTCTCAGTGCATACAAAAGTTATATTTATACTATTCTATAGTCTGTCAAATGCACAATAGAATTATGCTTTAAAAAATGCACCTATCTTAGTTAAAAATACTTTATTGCTTAAAACGCTATCATCTGAGCCTTCAAAGAGTCGTGATCTTTTTGCCGAAGGAGGGTCTTGCCTCCATGTTGATGGCAGCTGATGGATCAGGGTGGTAGTTGCTGAAGTTTAGGATGTCTGTGGCTCTCTTAAAAGAAATAATGAAGTTTGCTGCATCAAATGACTCTTCTTTTCACAAATGATTTCTCTGTAGCAGCCAATGCTGTTTGATAGCATTTTAGCTACCATAGATCTTTTTCCAAAACTGGAGTCAATCCTCTCAAACCCTGAAGGTGCTTTAGCAACTAAATTAATGTCATATTCTAATCCTTTTTTGTCATTTCAACATTCCTCATAGTTTCTTTATCAAAAGTAGATTCTATCTCAAGAAATCATTTTCTCTGCTCATTTCTAATTCTATTTTTTTTTTTTTTTACCACATCAGTAGTTACCACTTCCACTGAAGTCTGCTTGCTGTTCAGCCACTAAGTCATGTCTGACCCTTTGTAACCCCACGGACTGCAGCACGCCAGGCTCCTCTGTCCTCCACTCTCTCCCAGAGTTTGCTCAGATTCATGTCCATTGAGTCTGTGATGCTATCTAACCATCTCATCCTTTGTTGTCCCTTCTCTTTTTGCCTTCAGTCTTTCCCAGCATCAGGGCCTTTTTCCAGTGAGTCAGCTCTTCACATCAGGTGGCCAAAGTACTGGAGCTTCAGCATCAGTCTTTCCAATGAATATTCAGGGTTTAGTTCAGTTGCTCAGAAAGGTCCGACTCTTTGTGACCCCATGGACTGCAGCACGCCAGGCTTCCCTGTCCATCCAACTCCCTGAGTTTACTCAAACTCATGTCCATTGAGTCAGTGATGCCATCTAGCTATCTCATCCTCTCTCCTCCCCTTCTCCTCCTGCCTTCAATCTTTCCCAGCATCAGGGTCTTTTCCAATGAGTTGGTTCTTTGCATCAGGTGGCCCAAAGTATTGGAGTTTCAGCTTCAACATCAGTCCTTCCAACGAATATTCAGGACTGATTTCCTTTAGGATGGACTGGTGGGATCTCCTTGCAGTCCAAGGGACTTTCAAGAGTCTTCTCCAACACCACAGTTCAAAAGCATCAGTTCTTTGGTGCTCAGCTGTCTTTATAGTCCAACTCTCATATCCATACATGATTACTGTAAAAACCATAGCCTTGACTAGACGGACATTTGTTGGCAAAGTAATGTCTCTGCTTTTTAATATGCTGTTTAGGTTGGTCATAACTTTTCTTCCAAGGAGCAAGTGTCTTTTAATTTCATGGTTGTAGTCACCATCTGCAGTGATTTTGGAGCCCAAGAGAATAAAACCTGTCACTATTTCCATTTCCCCATCTATTTGCCATGAAGTGATGGGAACAGATGCCATGACCTTAGTTTTCTGAATGTTGAGTTTAAGCAAGCTTTTTCACTCCTCTCACTTTCACCAAGAGGCTCTTTGGTTCTTCTTTCCTTTCTGCCATAAGGGTGGTGTCAACTGCATTTCTGAGGTTATTCATATTTCTCCCAGGGTTAATTTCCTTTAAAAGAAGATTGACTGGTTCAATCTTCTTGCAGTTCAAGGAACTCTTAAATCCATTAAAAACACATTCATGATGATTGGAATCAACTTCTTCCAAACTCTTGATAATATTGATATTTTCACCTCTTCCCATGAATCACAAATATTCTTAATGACATTTAAAATGGTGAATTCTTCCAAAAAAGATTTCAATTTACTCTGCCCAGATATATCAGAGGAATTACTGTCTATGGAAGCTATAATTCTATGACATGAATGCCTTAAATAATAAAACTTTAAAGTCAAAATGTCTCTGTGATCCATGAGGTGCAGAATGGATGTTGTGTTAGCAGGTATGAAAACAACATTCAGATAGTGGCACATCTCCATCAGAGCTCTTGGGTGACCAGGTGCATTGCCAACAAGTATATGTTGAAAGAAATCTTTTTTTTTTTTTCCCCTGAGTAGTAAGACTCAATTTTGGGCTTAAAATATTCAGTAAACCATGTTGTAAACCTGTATTTTCATACAGGTTTTGAGTGCTCTGCCTCTTAAGGGCCCTAGGATTTTCAGAGTGGTAAATGAGCTTTGGCTTCAACTTAAATTCACCAGTTGCATTAGTCCCTAATAAAACAGCCAGCCTGTCCTTTAACGATTTGAAGCCAGGCTTTAACTTCTCCTCTCTAACTATTAAAGTTCTAGATGGTATCTTCTTCCAATAGACTGTTTCATCTACAATGATAGCCTGTTTGTCTGTAGTCACCTTCATGAATTATTTTAGCGAAACCTGCTGCAGCTTCTACATCAGCATTTGCTGCTTTATCTTACACTTTGATGTTATGTGCTGTGCTGTGCTTAGTCACTCAGTCATGTCTGACTCTTTGTGACCTCATGACTGTAGCCTGCCGGGCTCCTCTGTCCATGGGGATTCTTCAGGCAAGAATACTGGAGTGGGGTTGCCATGCCTTACTCCAGCGGATCTTCCCAACCCAGGAACTGAACCCAAGTTTTGATGTTACGGAGATGGCTTTTTTCTTTAAACCTCTGCTGGCTTCAAACTTCTCTTCTGCAGCTTCCTCACCTCTCTGAGCCTTCCTAGAATTGAAAAGAGTGGGGCCTTGCTCTGGATTAAGGGAATGTAATGGCTGGTTTGATTTCCTATCCAGACAATTACAATTTTCTCCCCGTTAAGCAGTAAGGTTGTTTCACTCTGTTATCATTCATGTGTTCAATGGAGTAGCACCTTTAATTTCCTTCCCTTTAATTTTCTTGTGCATTCACAACTTGGCTAACCATTTGGTGCAAGAGGCTAGATTTGGGCTTATCTCAGCTTTAAACATGCCTTCCTCGCTAACCTTATCACTTCTGGCTTTTGATTGACAGTGAGAGATGTACAACTCTTCCTTTCACTTGAACACTTAGAAGTCATTGCAGGGTTATTAACTGGCCTAATATTAGTGTTGTGTCTTAGAAAATAGGGAGGCCAGGGAGAGGGTGAGAGATGGGGAACAGCTGGTCACTGGAGCAGTCAGAGCACATATAGTAGCAATGTCAGTGGCTCAGTCTTGTCCGACTTTGTGACTCCACGGACTATAGCCCCACAGTCTGTCCATGGGATTCTCTAGGCAAGAATACTGGAGTAGATAGCCAGTCCCTTCTCCAAGGAATTTTCCCGGCCCAGGAATTGAACCTGGGTCTCTCGCACTGCAGGCAGATTCTTTATCTTATGAGCCACCAGAGAAACCCAGGAAACATATAACATTTGTCAATTAAATTTGTTCACCTTATGCAGGCACAGTTTGTGATCTCCCCAAACAATTACAGTGAAAGTGAAAGTTGCTCAGTCGTGTCTGACTCTTTGCAACCCTATGGACTGTCCATGGAATTCTCCAGCCAGAATACTGGAGTGGGTAGCCTTTCCCTTCTCCAGGGGATCTTCCCAACCCAGGGATAAAACCCAGGTCTCCTGCATTGCAGGTGGATTCTTTACCAACTAAGCTATCAGGAAAGTCCTAAACAATTACAATAGTAACTTTGAAGATCATTGATTGAAAGATATAATGATGAACACGTTTTAAATATTGTGAGAATTACCAAAATGTGACAGAGAGAAGAAATGAGCAACTGCTGCTAGAAAAATAGTGTCAATAGACTTACTCAATACAGGGTTGCCACAAATCTTCTTATTGTAAAAGACACATCAACTTCAAAGTATAATAAATCAAAGTGCAATAAAATGAGGTATGCCTATATGGCATCAAGCCATAAGGAAGGAAAACTTAAGGAAATGTGAAATAAAAATCAGAAATTTAATCTTGGATAAGAAGTTAGGTGCAGAAAGACTCTATAACAAGCTGATAAGAAAAATTTAGATTATCTATTTTTTCATGTATTATTTCACTTGAAACATACTTTTATCAATACTACTTTTGTTCATTATAAATATTTTGTAGTTTATAACTGTTTCATAATGTCATTTTGTATTTCCAGACATTAAAGCAAGGAGCTTTCTTGGAGGAAAAGTATAAAGGTTCAACATCAATTTATTAAAATTAGCTTCATGATCACTAGTAAGAGAAACTCACATTATAATAACTCTATTAGAGAAATGTAAATCAAAACTACAGTGAGGTATCACCTCACACCCATCAGAATGGCCATCAGTAAAAAAAAATCTACAGACAATAAATGCTGGAGAGGATGTAGAGAAGAGGAAACATGCTTGCAATTTTGATGGGAACGTAAATTGATACAGCCACTATGAAGAACAATATGGAGATTCCTCTTAAAAAACTAAAACTAGAAGTATCATATGACCCAGCAACCCTACTACTGGGCGTAAACCCAGAGAAAATCACAATTCAAGAAGATACAGACACATGCACCTCAATGTTCATTGCAGCACTATTTACAACAGCTAGGACATGGAAGGACAGGGAAGGAAACCTGGTATGTTGCAGTCTTTAGGGTCACAAAGAGTTAGATATGACTTAGTCACTGAACAACAGCACAAAACAGAAATAAAGACACCAATGTAGGGAAAAATCATATGGACACTAAGTGGGGAAGGAGGGGGTGGGATGAATTGGGAGATTAGGATGACATACATACACTCTTGATACTATGTATACAATAGATAACAAGTGAGAACCCACTGTATAGTTCAGGCAACACTGCTCAGTGACCTGTGGTGACCTAAATAGAAAGAAAATCCTAAAAAAGGGGATCCACACACACACACACATACACGCACACACATATAGCTGACTCACTTTCCTGTATAGTAGAGACTAACACAGTATTGTAAAGAAACTATACTCTAATAAGAATTAATTTTTAAAAACAATAGCTGTGTACAATGGAGAAGGCAATGGCACTCCACTCCAGTACTCTTGCTTGGGAAATCCCATGGACGGAGGGGCCTGGTGGGCTGCAGTCCATGGAGTAGGACACGAATGAGAGACTTCACTTTCATTTTTCACTTTCTTGCACTGGAGAAGGAAATGGCAACCCACTCCAGGATTCTTGCCCGGAGAATCCCAGGGATGGAGGAGCCTGGTAGGCTGCCGTCTATGGGGTCTCACAGAGTCGCACGTGACTGAAGCGACTTAGCAGCAGCAGCGTCAGCAGCCATGTACAAATAGCTGAGAAAAGAAGAGAAGCTAAAGGCAAAGGAGACAAGGAAAGATATACCCATTTGAATGTAGAGTTCCAAAGAAGAGCAAGGAGAGATAAGAAAGCCTTCCTAAGTGATCAATGCAATTAAATAGAGGAAAACAATGCAATGGGAAAGACCAGAGATCTCTTCAAGCAAATTAGAGATACCAAGGGAACATCTCATGCAAAGATGGGCTCAATAAAGGACATAAATGGTATGACCTAACAGAAGCAGACGATATTAAGAAGAGGTGGGAAGAATAAACAGAAGTACTATACGAAAAAGATCTTCATGACCCAGATAACCATGATGGTGTGATCACTCACCTAGAGCCAGACATTCTGTAGTCTGAGGTCAAGTGGGTTTTAGGAAGCATCACTAAGAACAAAGCTAATGGAGGTGATGGAATTCCAGCTGAGTTATTTCAAATCCTAAAAGATGATGCTATTAAAGTGCTGCACTCAATTTGCCAGCATATTTGGAAAACTCAGCAGTGGCTGCAGGACTGAAAAATGTCGGTTTTCATTCCAATCCCAAAGAAAGGCAGTGCCAAAGAATGTTCAAACTACTGCACAATTGCACTCATCTCACACACTAGCAAAGTACTGCTCAAAATTCTCCAAGCAAAACATCAACAGTACATGAACCGCGAACTTCCAGATCTACAAACTGGCTTTCGAAAAGATAGATGAACAAAATATCAAGCTGCCAACAACCGTTGGATATAGAAAAGGCAAGAGAGTTACAGAAAAATGTCTACTTCTGCTTTATTGACTATGCCAAAGCCTTTGACTCTGTGGATCACAGCAAACTGCAGAAAATTCTTAAAGGGATGGGAATACCAAACCGCCTGACCTGTCTCCTGAGAAATCTGTATGCAGGTCACGAAGCAACAGTTAGAAAAATGTTCAAACTACTGCACAATTGCACTCATCTCACACACTAGCAAAGTACTGCTCAAAATTCTCCAAGCAAAACATCAACAGTACATGAACCGCGAACTTCCAGATGTACAAACTGGCTTTCGAAAAGATAGATGAACAAAATATCAAGCTGCCAACAACCGTTGGATATAGAAAAGGCAAGAGAGTTACAGAAAAATGTCTACTTCTGCTTTATTGACTATGCCAAAGCCTTTGACTCTGTGGATCACAGCAAACTGCAGAAAATTCTTAAAGGGATGGGAATACCAAACCGCCTGACCTGTCTCCTGAGAAATCTGTATGCAGGTCACGAAGCAACAGTTAGAAACAAACATGGGACAATGGACTGGTTCCAAATTGGGAAAGGAGTACCTCAAGGCTGTATATTTTCACCTTTTTAATTTAACTTAAATGCAGAGTACATCATGTGAAATGCCAGGTTGGATGAAGCACAAGCTAGAATCAAGATTGCTGGGAGAAATATCAATAACCTCAGATATGTAGATGACAAAGACTCTAATGTGGATTCAGGATGATAGAGAATAGAGGAGGGGAATCATCCCCGCGTTTCTTAGTTGATGAAGATAAGTTGGTCAGATGAAAATGAGTGGGTATTTGAGACCAGTAATATAGTCAACAACAAAGGTAGAGAGGCTTAAAACAGATAGTTCTCTAGGGAAATCCACTAACATTGCCAAAACATAAAATAAAGATTAGAAATGGCAGTGGATGGGTCGAGGGAGAGGTAGAAGACAGAATGTGCAGGACCTTCCATGTCATGCTTGGAATCTTGGTCACTTTTTGTATGAGCCATGGAGAGATGTAGAAGGATTATAAACAGAAATAGATATTTGGAGAATGAATTTGAAACAGTTAGCCTGGAGCTAACTGAGAGGCTCCTATATATTAAAGATAACATAGTAATAGTGGAAAGTGGAGAACTAGATATATTGGAAAAATCCTTGGGGGTAAAATCAGCAGGATATTTACTGAATGGGAAAAAGAGATGGGTGAAGGAACAATTAAAAATATTTATAGTGTGAGTGATTAGATCGATGGCAAAGCCTCTAACATGTGTAAAATATCCTAGTGAAGTAGGTTTAGAGAGGAAGGGGTGAGGCTGGGTGAGGGATTTCAATTTTAAAGAGGGCTTTAGGCCATTCAAAATGTCAGTATCTGGCAGACATTGGAATGTACAAAGTCAAAACTAACAAAACATTTTAAACTGGGAATATCAAATTGCAGCCCACTCTAATATTCTTGCCTGGGAAATCCCATGGACAGAGGAGACTGGTGGGCTACAGTCCAAATGTTCACAAAGAGTTGGACATGACTGAGTGTTATTGATGTAACACTATAATAACAAATCAATTCTGAAATCATTTTTATGTAGCTGGTAGTTAACATAATAAGCATGGGCTGAGATTTCCCAGTGAAAGAGTATGTAATAAAACTAGCAGACCAACAACACAGTATTTAGAAAGTTTTAAGTGATCAGAAGAGGAAAAATCCAATAAGGAGACAGAATAGGATTGGCTTCAAGGTATTAGAAAATCTAGGCTGGAGGATAAGTGCCAACAAAGCTTGGTAAGTAGAAAGCTTTATGTGTTCCTACATGCTTCTGGAATGATGGACAGAAAAATTATTAATTTTGTTTGCTATAGGAATATCTAAGACAATAAGGAATAATGTTTACCTACAGATAACTATGATGAGGAAGTCATTAGCATCTTGGTGAGAGATAGTCCAGGGTTGTGATAGGAAAGAATGCTTATTACTATGCACTGGGGATGACCACATGAATGGCAAAGCAGAGGGAGAAATATAAACTGATCTTTGGAGAAATTTGGATGAGAAAGTACTGAGAAAGATTAAATAGTTCTCAGAAGGAAATATTGCCATTAAAGGGAAATTTGTTTCTTTATAATGGGGAAGACCTGAGCATATTTCAAGGCTGGGAGGTAAGAGCAAGTTGAGAGGCAGAGACTGAAAATACTGAGGTAAGGGGCAAGATTGTCCTTAACTAACAGAGCAAGACTCAAGAGGAATCAGGATGGCACAGGCTTATTGGTGGACAAGAGGTGGTAGGTGGGAAGTCCATGAATTCTCAGATATGAAAGGGAAAAGAAAATAAGCCTGGGTTTGTATAGAGATAGATTTGTGGGTGTGGAGCCTGGATGTAGAGCTAGATCATATCTGAAGGCTTCAATAGTATCAGTGCAATTGGAGACAAGGTCTTCTGCTAAGAAAGAAGACGGTGGAAGTTGATCAGGGAATTTGAGAGAGAGGAATCTGGATGACTCATTGGCAGAAAGGGAAGGAGGAGATGACCCAGGACAAATAAGCACGTTAACTATTGGTGCAGAGGAGCTGTTTGTGAGATTTTAAAATTGTGCACTACAGATAATCACAATCTGCTTGGTTTGGTAGTTTTCTGCACAGGGGCTTAGTGCCTAGAAATAGGAGCACAGAAGGCATATTTTAGCACTAGTGCAAGTTTGAATTTTTTGAGTGAAGAAAGCAGGAGAAGAATGTAAAGAAACTGAGGGTGATCCAAAATCACTGCAGATGGTGACTGCAGCCATGAAATTAAAAGACGCTTACTCCTGTCTCTTATACACATCTGGTGTCAACACCATTTCTGAGGTTATTCATATTTCTCCCAGGGTTAATTTCCTTTAAAAGAAGATTGACTGGTTCAATCTTCTTGCAGTTCAAGGAACTCTTAAATCCATTAAAAACACATTCATGATGATTGGAATCAACTTCTTCCAAACTCTTGATAATATTGATATTTTCACCTCTTCCCATGAATCACAAATATTCTTAATGACATTTAAAATGGTGAATTCTTCCAAAAAAGATTTCAATTTACTCTGCCCAGATATATCAGAGGAATTACTGTCTATGGAAGCTATAATTCTATGACATGAATGCCTTAAATAATAAAACTTTAAAGTCAAAATGTCTCTGTGATCCATGAGGTGCAGAATGGATGTTGTGTTAGCAGGTATGAAAACAACATTCAGATAGTGGCACATCTCCATCAGAGCTCTTGGGTGACCAGGATGCTGATCTCCGAAAGAAAAGCATTGTTATAAACATGAGAGTATTTTAAATGATTGCACTAAATAGTCATCATTTGTACCTCTTCGTATCATTTGCATCACAACCTATTAAAAATAAGTCAAATTTTTGACCAACAGGTAGTGCTAAAGAATTGTTCAGTGAGTTCAACTATAGCTCAGTATATTCAAAAGCGTATACTTTATTACCTCAAGAGCATAGAGGTAATACTTAAATGTATTGCTTTGAATATTTAGGATGATGTCATTTGTTTCAAACACCCAAGCTTTTCTGGGCTTCCATGAGCCTTGCTAATGGACCAAAAGGAAATTCTTTTTAAAATAAAGATGAACTAAAGTAATCTGGGCCCCTGTTTGACAAATAGGAGAAGCGTTGGGACAGTTGGACGAAAAATGCCTCATAACCTGTTTTCTGTGAGAACCTAACTATATTTTTAAGGTTCCCACGAGAGAGCTGGTGTCAGAATCTCTTGGGAGATTTTAAAATGTTAATGCACCATCATCATGCAGACATTTTTGCTGTTTGTTTATAAATCTTACCTAACCGTGACATTACACATTAAGTGTGTTAAGGAACTGAGTAAGTACTGCGTTGACACTTTGGATTTTACGTCACATTTTTGTACAGTAGCAGTCTTCCTGACACCTTCTTTTTTTTTCCCAGCATGAACTTTCACGAAGTCATGCATATTCTTAAAGCGTAAAGATCTGTGTCTGTATAGGTCTGTGTCTTAAGTATTTCCTTATTCTTGTGAAGTTTCCTACTGTGGAGGAGTCTAGAACTTGAAACATATCTCTTCTTAAAAATAAACTAAGCAAAAATGTTACATTAATTTAACAATGATAATTTCTCTGAAGCTGAACATAATAGAAGGGTAGGAGAAACAGCCCCATTTCATCCATATCTTACCTGTGCCTTAATTATCCTATAAAAATAACTCAAATAGTAGCTAATGGGTATTTATTGAACACACAGGATGAAGGTACTGTGTTGTACTATGGGGAATGCAAAGATGTGTAAGGATTTAGTCTCAAGCCTCGAGAATTCGCAGATAAGATGTATGAAATAATGTTTAGCACAAGGCAGAGGGTGAGCAGTAGACGAGAGGGACACACTCGCCTCTGGACACTCAGAGGCTGCAGAATTGGCTTCTCTCTGTTGAAGGCAAGCTGAGACATCTCGAGGTGAGTCGGGGTTCTGGCTGGAGCAGCCCGAGGCCCCTGCGGCTGGGTCTGAGTTACTTAAGCCCCATCAGGCCTGGGTGACTCGCAGTTAAGTTTCTGGCATCCTGGCTGCATGGCGCTCTCTTTCTTACCTAGTATTAGTCATCATACAGGTGACATAGAGTGACCCTGTTCTGTGGATGGTCACAACTCTGCTTTTTACATTTTAAAACGCAAATCGAGCACGAGCGTCGGTGATTTTACTGCCGGTGGTGACACCTCGTCTGTCGTCCATTCACCCTTCAGATGTGTTTGTTGACCGACATGCTTAATGAGACCACAGCTAGTGCTGGGGGTTCCTCTCTGGGAAGCCTGGCTCTCTTCTCTGTCATGAGAGCTTCGTCCTGTCCTACAACAAGCCATTTTCTTGCTTCCTTCCATGCCCCTTTGTGTGGCATTCCAGTGCCATGATTGTGGTTTTCATTCCTTTATGTTGCCTCGTCACTGTTCCATGAGCAAGAGAGTCGGTTCCTTTAGCATCACAACACAGTTTTCCCATGAAGAGTTTTTCTTCTCCATCTTTCAGTATTTCTACCTGATTATTCTGTGCCTCCACTGGACTGTGTATTTGTTTACTTACTTCTTCTGTCAATGAACCTTGTAATTAAAAAACATGAATTGTATTATATGTAAGTATTTCTCAGTTGCATAAATCTTTGTCCCTAAGTAGGGTGATCGGCTTAACTTTAATACTTGGTTCTGTCTACAGATAATTGCTGGATATCAGGACATGTTCCAAACTAGAACCTGTAGCTTATGTTACGTATTCCCAAGCGACCTTCACACCCTGTACCCTTCCCTGTGCTAGAGGCCCAGCCCAGGCTGAACTGGCTGGTGTTCTTTCCAGAGGAAAGTTGCCCTTGGCTAAATGGGTGGTGCCTCACCAGGTACCCCATCTTCTCCTCCACCCTACTCCCAAAAGATCAGCAACTGACCGGCACAGGCTGCAGGAAACTGGCCTCCTACCCTCAAAGCGGGGTGGCCTCAGCCAGGAGACTCATGCTTTTCCACGGGTCCAGCCTGAAGCTGCATTCTTGCCTGCTTTTTCCCCGTCATCTCCTGTTCCCCTTGGCAGCTATTTCCTGAGAACTCGCCGCCAAAAAGCCACTTGAACAAGAATCCCCATCTCAGGCTTGGCGCAGAACCCAAGCCAAGACATACGCCAGAACTGATTTTGTCAGATTCTTCTTAAGTCTTCATTTTCTGTGTTGCTGGTCTTTAATAAGCAATAGCATCTTCCGATCCTCCAGCTAGAAATCCAGGAGTCGTCTCTCACCCTTGCTCATCTTTTTCTTGTATAGCTGTGGTCCTTATCCTTTTCTTCTCCAAATGTCTTTACACTCTTCAGTTCAGTTCAGTTCAGCTCATGAACTGCAGCACGCCAGGCCTCCCTGTCCATCACCAACTCCCAGAGTCCACCCAAACCCATTTTCATTGAGTCAGTGATGCCATCCAACCGTCTCATCCTCTGTCGTCCCCTTCTCCTTCTGCCCTCAATCTTTCCCAGGTTCAGGGTCTTTTTTCAAATGAGTCAGCTCTTCGCATCAGGTGCCCAAAGTATTGGAGTTATAGCTTCAACATCAGTCCTTCCAATGAATACCTAGGACTGATTTCCTTTAGGATGGACTGGTTGGATCTCCTTGTAGTCCAAGGGACTTAAAAATTGTCAAAGGACATCAAAAAACTTCTGTATATGTCAGTATATCTGTCAGCATTTACCATATTAAAAATGAAAACTGAATGTATTCTAAATNTCAACATCAGTCCTTCCAATGAATACCTAGGACTGATTTCCTTTAGGATGGACTGGTTGGATCTCCTTGTAGTCCAAGGGACTTAAAAATTGTCAAAGGACATCAAAAAACTTCTGTATATGTCAGTATATCTGTCAGCATTTACCATATTAAAAATGAAAACTGAATGTATTCTAAATATTTATTACTTAAAACAATACAGACAAAAAGAAAAAAATAATTTAAAAAATGAAAAAAATAAAACCAACCTACTAAAGATAACCATAAAACATGTTTTCATAAAAATAACTATATTTCTAAATAACTTGTAAGAGTGGTATGTTTTTCCAAATCTCTTTACTGTCTGGCTTAAAAGAAATTGGCTAGATTTTTATATTTGATTTTGCCTTCAGTCTGTTGTACTATCACAAATTATGAAGCCTTTGGAAATCTCTGTTGAATCTCATAAGAAAATGAAAGTGAAAAGGGCAAATAACATCTTAGCACTATTATGAAAACAGTCTTAATGTCACAGATCCTATGGAAAGACCAGAGTTCCTGGACCAGCTTTGAGAATCACTGCTATTTATCAGCTGACAAATAAGTCCTTCTGATTTTGCCATGAAATGTTCAGCAGTGTCATTAACCACACGAACTTCAGACGCTCACAACCTGGGTGAATATCTGCTTAAAGTCTGCTTCCTCATCTGTAAAATGCAATAATAATCACAGCTTATTGTACTTTTACAGATTCCATGACATGGAATACATGAGGTATCTCATATAGTCTAGGATATCCAGAAGTAGGGTCATGTAGCCGTCAAGAGCATAGCGTGCACCCTGCTTCTCGCACTTAACAGTGCTCTGCGGTCTTGACCCAGTTAGCGAAGCTTTGTCTTGAGTTTTGCTGTTGTTCGGTCTTATCCAGCTCTTCACAGCCCCACGGACTGTGGCCGACCAAGCGCCTCTGTCCATGGGGTGCTCCAGGCAAGAATACTGAGGTGTGTATCCGTTTCCTTCTCCAGGGGATCTTCCCAACCCAGGGATTGAGCCACATCTCCTGCATTGGCAGGGGGATTCGTTACCGCTGAGCCACCAGGAAAGCCCATGTTTTAGTTTCATCGTGTGTAAAGTGTGATGATAATGAGCGTGAGATTTAATGTGTATTAAGAGTTAATATGTATTAAGTGTCTTAGAACAGTGCCTGGTACATAGTAAGCATTATGCACTCATTAGCTACTGTTAGTACTATTAGTCGTGATTAGTGTCCTGTAAACGTTAGGTAATGGAAGTCATTACTGTTTCTTTCTTTCTACCGCCTAGTTCGTCTCTCCTTGCCTGATGTATTTTGCACTGTTAATTGATCTGCCTGTTCCCATTGTTTCCTCTTGCCTGTAAACTTTCCATTCTAAGCTGCTGCTGCTGCTAAGTCACTTCAGTCATGTCCGACTCTGTGTGACCCCTAGACGGCAGCCCACCAGGCTCCCCCATCCCTGGGATTCTCCAGGCAAGAACACTGGAGTGGGCTGCCATTTCCTTCTCCAATGCATGAAAGTGAAAAGGGAAAGTGAAGTCACGGACACAGGCACAATCTCACCACCTCCTTGCGGACACACTTCTCTGAGCTGCCGGAGGTCTCCAAGGAGAGAGCTGATGTCTTGGGATGTGGCCCAGGCCTTCTCCAGGCTGGCCGCCTGCGCTTCCTCCCGCTCTGGTTCTTTCTGTTACTTATGTCCAGTGACCCCTAGGCCTCAGCTGATCTCTTTTTACCCCACTTTGGTACTTTCCCTCCAGACACACTGGGCACATTGCGTCCATGTCTGTCCTCTCTCAGGACTGTCTTTTCCCTCTGTGATTCATAAAGCTTCCGTTCGTGTTAAAAAGCAGATCACCTTCCGCAGTGAAGTCACAGAAGGCCCCTCATGAGATCTCCCACAGCAGGTGCGAACTGGGAGTTCAGGGGCCATCATGGGACATGGAGTCACTTTACTCGGAACAAGACAGTGTTTGAGAAACCACTCAATCCCAGTCCCGATCTCTAGTCAGATTGTAAATAAACCAGAAGATCCTAAGGAGTGTTCCTTCTTACCTTGCCATGCAGCTCAACCTGGATTGAAAGGCACTCCCACCAGGGAGTCACTTACAGTCATTTTCACAGGGTACACCCCGAAGGGGCCAGCAGCTGAGACTCTCCTGTATTTACACATACAACTTTAGAGCACTGTTAATCAAGACTGATTTTTCTTTCCCCTGAGAGAAAATTCTAAGATGTGCCAGGACTTTTGTCTTTTTGGTGATCATTAAAATGAGACGGTTGGATGGCATCACTGACCCAATGGACATGAGTTTGAGTAAACTCTGGGAGTTGGTGATGGACAGGGAGGCCTGGTGTACTGCAGGCCATGGGGTTGCAAAGAGTCGGACACAACTAAGTCACTGAACTGAAGATTCTTTGTGACCAAGCTGTTGACCATTTGAAGGTTCATTGGAAGCTTTTACCATGATTGGTGTCTTCAAAGATGTGTGGACAGCAACCCAGAGCTTTCTCCCTGCTGCCTCCCCGAGAGGTTGCAGGTGTTTGCTAGGAGATTAGTGAGGACAGAATTCTTCCAGGTAATTCATGTNGTGATCTAAGAGTCATTCAGATAACCATATAAAATATTCAAGAGTAAAGAAGTCAGAGATTGTAGGAGAGACCTAAGTGAGGGAAAGAAAACAGAGGGAAATAAATAACTATAGGAATCAAAATCATTAAGGATGGAATAGAAGGGCCTAAAAAGATAGGAGACTGTGGACAGGGATTAGAATTAATGGGAAATTACTGAGCAGCCTAGGACTAAAATGTGATTTGGCCAAGACCACAGTACTGTTTAGCATTGATCTTAATCTTTAGTGTAGGTGTTAGTCGCTCAGTTGTACCTGACTCTTTGTGACCCCATGGACTGCAGCCCACCAGGCTCCTCTGTCCATGAGATTTTCCAGGCTAGGATACTGGAGTGGGTTGCCATTTCCTTCTGCAGGGAGTCTTTCCAACCCAGGGATCGAACCCAAGTCTCCTGCACTGCAGGCAGACTCTTTACCTACTGAGCTACATGGGAAGACCCAGTATGTTTCTAGTGTGTTCTCATTAATTACTTCTCACTTAATTTCTGTTCTACTTAAAAAAAATTTACTTTACAAATATGGAGACTGAGGTAGTGTCTGCTATTAGGAAACTCAGCAAAGTAAGTAGGGAGTTAGTGAAGAGGCAAAAATATAAGTCAGGGTGTTTATTGGGAAATTAGGTTAAAAGTATCACTAAAACACTTGAATAAAGTCTTAAAAGTTTTTCTTCTTATGTGTTTAAGAGATATAAGTTTCATCACAAACATAGCTGTAGAACTCTATACTTAGCTAAGGGTGTTTACAAGAGTAGAACAGATGAAGATGCCCACATTCTGTTTGGTGAGGCATTCAGAAGAATTATCAACACTTGCCCAATGTTAGGAAGAAAGAAGGAATTAGAGAGAGGGAGAGAAGAAAGGAGAGGAAGCGTGAGAAGGGAGAGAGAATGAGGAATAAGAAAGAAAGGTAATTTAAATGTCTAATGAAGTCTATCAAAATGTAACAAAATAGGAAATTGAGTTCTGCTGGAAGATTTCTTTTTATATAACTGATCAAAACATCCTAGAGTTCTCTGCCTCTCTGTCTTAACTTAATATTTTACAAATCCTCTTTTCTACTCAAATAAAACCCCTCAACTTTCCCTGAAACTCAGACTATGAAAGGTAATATCTTTCTCTTCCTTCCCCACTCATCTTCTGCGCTCTTTTCTACAGGCAAATCTCAGCCTTCCCTTGCACGAAATCCATTTCATTGGACTGCAGAAAGTGAGGGAGAAAATAGGGGAGCTGAAAAATATAATAATACACTAATATGTATTTATCAGTTGGCTAAAGTGTTGCTAAGATATTACAAAGAACAGTCCTAAAATTTCACATGTCATTATTCTATATTTGTAGATTCATGTAGGGAATAAAGAAGCAGATGAAGAGAAATACTGGTAGATTCTTTTTTTGTGGTTGTTAAAGAAAGTCTGCCTATCATTCTCTTTCAAGCTTCTGGTATCATATAGCAGTGAAACTTGGACTCTGGAGTTGGGTTGCTTGGGTTTAAATCCCAGCTCTTTCATATATGAGCTTTGTGCCTCTAGGCAAGTTGTTTAGAGAAATTAAATATACCTGCATCTCCTCATCTATACCACAAGGATAATGATAACAGCATTGAACTCACAGTATTATTATGAGGATTAAAGGAGATCATGTTGGTAATATATAGTAAGTCCTCAATAAATGTTAATCATTATTACTTTGACTACTAATACAGGGAAAGAATAAAAAAGAGGTCAGAGAGAAGACAACCTAAATGTGTGTCTGTTTTCTCTAGAAATAGTTTGTGAAGTAAGAAGTTATTAGAATTTTTCCTTACATTGAAGTCCTCAGAGCTAGGAAGCCAGCAAACCTTCAAGGGTGTTTGATGGTAGGCTCTCTGATTATGAGAAGTCTGTTTAGTGGTCCTAAGTAAGAGTTAATTACACAATTGAACTTAGAGTCAATTAGAAAGACAAATATCATATGATATTGCTTATATGTGGCATCTAAAGAAGTGATACAAATGAACTTATTTATAAAACAGAAACAGACTCACAGATTTAGATAATAAACTTATGGCTACCAAAGTGGAAAGTTTTGGGGGGGGGGCATAAATTAGGAGCTTGGGATTAACATATATACACTACTGTATGTAAAATAGATAGCTAACAAGTACCTACTGTATAGCACAGGGAACTCTGCTAATATTCTATAATAATGAAATGGGGAAAGAATTTGAAAAAGAATGTGTGTATATGTACAAGCGAATCACTCTGGTATACACCTGAAACTAACACAACATTGTAAATCAACTATAGTGCAATACAAAATGAAATTTAAAAAAAAGCATGTATGGATATGTACCTATTTCTGGAGGAAAGGATATTGGCTTATCACAGAGAGACCTTCCACTTTGGTGACAGACTATAGCGTTTATAATACAGCAGGTTTAATGATAACTGTGAAGATAACACTTTTATACTGTGAAATATAAATGATGATATGAGTGATTAATAGGCTTCCCAGGTTCCTCTAGTGGTGAAGAACCTGCCTGCCAGTACAGAAGATGCAGGTAGGATCCCTGGGTCTGGAAGAGGGCAATGCAACCCACTCCAGGATTCTTGCCTGGCGAATCCAATGGACAGAGGAGGCTGGCAGGCTACGGTCAATAGGGTTACAGAGTCAGATACAACTGAAGTGACTTAATATACATCCATGAATGATTAGTACTTGTTAGCATATGATTATGAACATAATTGCAAATTCATGTAACATATCTTTGGAATAGTTGTTAGAAATGTAGTGTAGCCTTTCAAATGACAAGCTGATTTTTAGATGTGATCAATAGTAGAGGCTGACATTTATTTTATGGAAATAGTCTAAGATCTTTTCATATAGTAATTAATTTTATGCTCACAACAACCAGAGAGGTAGGCTCTATTTTTCATATCACTTTATGGATGAAGAAACTGAAGGAGTGTTGAGTAAAAGTAATATATACAGCAAAGAGTGTCCTGAAATCCAGCTAACTCTATATCATCTCTCAAGAACACTAAACATAGTTTATTTTAATATGGATTTTTAAATAATATGTGAATTAAGTCTTACTTTACCAATGACTAGAATAAACTTTCAATAATTCAATTCAAAAAAGTATTAAAGTTTTCATAATTAATATTTTGTATACTTAATGTAATTTATATTTATAATCAAGATTTTATCATTTGAATTTACCATTCTATAGAAGTTAATTTCCAGAAGCACTCTTAGAGAGGATTGCCATTTAAAAACCCAATTTTGAAGAAAGTAAAACATAATTTACAGAAATTTACTCTTTCAAACAGTACTAGCCTTGAGCACTAATCAGAACACACTCTTAACTTAAAGGTTAATCTATAATTTAAGGGAAAATGACTGACTATTGTTTATGATTATTAATTTGGTTAAATGTTTTGAGAAACTGGTTTCATTATGAGCCAGAAAACAAATTGATTTACATTTAAGACATAATAGAATAAAACTATACATGTAGGATTTCTTTTTCCTTTCTTTTCTAAACCAAATCTTTTAGAAGGCTTAAATTTACAGAGGAACTCTGATGAGTAGCATGTGTTGAATATATAAATCTGGGCTTGGAAAATTATACTACATACACAAATTCTTTCATGTAGAGTGAAATTTGTGTATATTATCTTTGATTTTATTTTCATGAATAGACACAGAAGCATGCTTATATCAGTTGCTAAATGATGTTGATGGGAATGTAAGCCTTTAATGTGTTTAATGTGTGGATCACTATAAACTGTGGAAAATTATAAAAGAGATGGGAATACCAGACCACCTGACCTGCCTCTTGAGCAACCTATATGCAGGTCAGGAAGCAACAGTTAAAACTGGACATGGAACAACAGACTGGTTCCAAATCAGAAAAGCAGTACATCAAGGCTGTATATTGTCACTCTGCTTATTTAACTTATATGCAGAGTACATCATGAGAAATGCTGGGCTGGAGGAAGCACGAGCTGGAATAAAGATTGCTGGCAGAAATATCAATAAACTCAGATATGCAGATGACACTACCCTTATGGAAGAAAGTGAAGAAGAACCAAAGAGCCTCTTGATGAAAGTGAAAGAGGGGAGTGAAAAAACTGGCTTAAAGCTCAACATTCAGAAAACTAAGATCATGGCATCCGGTTCCGTCACTTATGGGAAATAGATGGGGAAACAAAAAACTGGCTGATTTTATTTTTCTGGGCTCCAAAAATCACTGCAGATGGTGATTGCAGCCATGAAATTAAAAGATGCTTACTCCTTGGAAGGAAAGTTATGACCAACCTAGACAACATATTAAAAAGCAGAGACATTACTTTGTCAACAGAGTTCTGTCTAGTCAAGGCTGTGGTTTTTCTAGTAGTCATGTATGGAGGTGAGAGTTGGACTATAAAGAAACTGAGCACTGAAGAATTAATGCTTTTGAACTGTGGTGTTGGAGAAGACTCTTGAGAGTCCCTTGGACTGCAAGGAGATCCAACCAGTCCATCCTAAAGGAGATCAGTCCTAGGTGTTCATTGGAAGGACTGATGTTGAAGCTGAAACTCCAATACTTTGGCTACCTCATGTGAAGAGGTGACTCATTTGAAAAGACCCTGATGCTGGGAAAGATTGAAGGCAGGAGGTGAAGGGGATGACAGAGGATGAGATGGCTGGATGGCATCACTGACTCAATGGACATGGGTTTGGGTGGACTCTGGGAGTTGGTGATGGACAGGGAGGCCTGGCGTGCTGCGGTTCATGGAGTCACAAAGAGTTGGACATGACTGAGCGACTGAACTGAACTGAACTGAAGTTAGTATAGCCACTATGGGGAACAGCATGGAGATTCCTTTAAAAACTAAAAATAGAACTATTTCATGATCATGCAATTTCATGCCTGGGCATATATCCAGTGAAAAATCATAATTCAAACAGATACATGCACCCCAATGTCCACTGAAGCACTATTTACAATAGCCAGGACACAGTAGCAACCTATTATGAATGTCCATCAATGGAGAAATGGATAAAGAAGATGTGGTACATGTATGCAATGTAGTATTACTCAGCCATGAGAAAGAATGGGATAATGCCATTTACAGCAACATGGATGGACCTAGAGATTGTCGTACTGAGTCAGATATGTCAGACAGAGACAGACAAACATCGTATGATATCATTTATGTGTGGAATGTAAATAATAGTACAAGTGAACCTATTTACAAAACAGAAGCTGAGTCACAGAAGTAGAAAATGAACTTACAGTTTCCAAGGGGTAAGTGAGGTGAGATAAATTGGGCGACTGGGATTGTTATACACACACTACTCTAAATAAAATTGATAATTAATAAGAACCTACTGTATAGCACAGAAAACTCTATTCAGTCTCTGCAATGACCTATATGGGAATAGAATCTAAAATCATAGTGGATTCACGTGCATGTATCACTTACTCACTTTCTCTACAGCAGAAACTAACACAACATGCACCAATAAAAACTAAAAAATAGAACAACCCATTGTAGACTATTATAGAGGTAAAGAATACTAAACTCCTAACTTCCTAGTGGATATAAAGCTGGGGACCTTTTCTACAAACCTTACCCATTTGTGCCACAGCTACTTCCCCTTTCCAGAAATAATAAACTCCAGTAAGTATTCCTTGAACCTGGAACCTATAATGTGTTTCATGCAAAGTCTGTACCTTTCACAAACTCCTTGTAAAATCTTGGTTCAAGATTCGGTTTGAGAGGCTCCTTCTCTTAAAACTTACCTTAAATTGTTTAGGCAGAGTGGGTCTCTTTATTTCTTGAGCCAGTTTCATAAACTATTTATAAACTGGCATAGACTGTTTTTAAAACTGGCTCAAGAAATAAAGAGACTCTGCTTAAACAGATTACTTCCTTTCTTTTTGTATTCTTTACCCCTATAGTAGTCTGTGTGTATGTATATAATAAGCATTTATACAGTTTCAAAATTTTAAAGTTTAGACACATTAAATGCAAAGCATTATTTAGCATAATGATTCAATATGAAATTTCTTGAAAATTTACTGAATTTGTGTGTCTCTTTAAAGTCTTATGTCATGAAATAAGATAAATTCTGTTGTATAATCTCATTCTTATGGAAATTTCTATTGATAGGAGTTGATAAGGCATAATATTAAATGTTATGATGAACTCAAACAAAGCACTTTTATGAATATTTACGTTTATTATTGGTTTTGAGTTTCCCTCACATGTAGGACCTCTCTTCTGTGCTTGTGTTCTGAAGCCAAGATTGTCATGTTAACTGATGTATCTTCACGTGAAAGAAGGGATAACAGTAGTTGGAAATAAGTGTTGGCCCAAATACTATCACCAATAACCTCCAGGTATGTGCTTATGAAAGAGTTTACGGTAGCTGTCAAGAGATAGATTAGAGAATTGGTAAAGATGTTTGGCATGGGGACTCCTCTGGTAGTCCATTGCTAAGACTCCATGCTCCCAATGCAGGGGGCCTGGGTTTGATCCCTTGTCAGGCAGCTAGATCCCACATGCTGCAACTAAAAGCACACATGTCAGAGTAAGTATGCCTCAACTAAAGATCCCACATGCTGCAACTAAGAATTCAAATGCAGGCAGCAACTGAAGATTTCACATACTGCAGCTAAAACCAGGCACAGTCAAACAAATAAATTAATTAAAAAATGCTTTCCATGTAAACAGCATTTATAACTGGATGAGAGTCATTAGAAGCAGATTTCATTTACTTCTGTTATACTTTCTTGCCTTTTACTCCTCAGTTTCTTGGTTACCCTCTTATACAAAAACCTCAGAAGGAGCCTTAGTGACTGACACAGCGGCAGTGGCAATATAGCAATGTTATGTTTGTACGCCATGGCCTCGGACTCTTCTCTAGCCAATTTTCTTCAAAATTTTCCAATTTTCTGACCACATTTGTGGGAGCTCTTGGAGGACAAGATAAATAAGCATTTTCAAACCAGTGGCTCACACATCAACTACTAGCAATGTTTTGGTTTGCATGTTTGTTTGGATCTTTGCTGTGTGTTTTAATTATATTTATTCATTTACTTTTGGATCTTAGGTAGAGAAAATCAGATAATCACACTTCTCAGTCCATAGCCTATTTTTATCATATGTCCATATAGTACATTTGGGTTTTCTAAAAAAAATTGATATTCCTTTTTCATTTCTCATAATCAGTCTTCTTTTCCATAACCAAGGCAGGACCCTAATGTGTTTGATTTCTATCATTCAATGTATAGGAATTCTTATAGAATATTTTGTGTTGTTTTTAATGTAAACATTTTAAATTTATATAAATGACTTTAAGCTAGAAATATCACTCAAGTTCTTTTTTCCTCAATGCAATGTTTTATAAATCATGTCGCTATGGGCCATAAACCATTTTTATGAGAGTGGAATTAGTTCTCAACATTTACAAATTAGATCTTTACATACAAATGTATGCTGTTGGTTTCTCTTTAAGTCTGTATTTCTTCATGCCAAATAGTCATAAGAGCTGTACTGACTGCTATTTTAAGAAGGGGCATATGCTACCCACTCTGGTATTCCCTAATAGCTCAGTTGGTAAAGAATCCGCCTGCAATGCAGGAGATCCCAGTTCAATTCCTGGGTCAGGAAGATCCACTGGAGAAGGGAGAGGCTACTCATTCCAGTATTCTTGGGCTTCCCTGTGACTCAACTGGAAAAGAATCCGCTTGCAATGTGGGAGACCTGGGTTTGATCCCTGAGTTGGGAAGACCCCCTGAAGAAGGGAAAGACTACCCACTCCAGTATTCTGGCCTGGAGATTTCTATGGACTGTATACTCCATGGGGTTGCAAAGAGTCAGACATTTCCATTTCTGGACATACACCCAGACAAAACTATAATTCAAAAAGATACAGGTACCACTATATTCATAACAGCACTATTTTCAATAGCCAAAACTGGACACAATCTAATTGTCCATTGATAGATGAATGGATAAAGAAGCTGTGGTAGATGTATAAAATGGAATGCTACATTTGGTGATCATTGCAGGCAACAGAGAATGAGGAGTTCACCAGGTTCAGAGGATCCAGGGCTTGCTTCTGCTATACTTTAGAAGAGGTCCCTAACCCCAGAGCCATGGGCAAATACCAGTTCATGACCTTTTAGGAACTAGGCCACACAGCAGGAGGTGAGGTGTGGGTGCATGAGTGAAGCTTCACCTGAATTTACAGCCACTCCCCATCACTTGCATTACCACCTGAGCTCAGGAAAACCCGCTCAGGGCTCTCACTATTGATTGTGCATTACGGTGAGCTGTATAATTATTTAATTATATATCACAATGCAATTATAATAGAAATACAGTGCACAATAAATGTAATGCTCTTGAATCATTCCCAAACCATCCCCCCACCTCTAAAAATTGTCTTCCACAAAACTTGTCCCTCGTACCAAAAGGTTGGGAACCACCACTTTAAAACATCAGGCTTGGGGGAAGGCGGTTCCTTTCTGTGCCCCAATCACCCACTTTTCTGTTCTATTTCCAATGTGTCTGTCACTAGACCCACATGAGGCCAGGCCATGCTGACTACAGTAGGGAAGAAATTCCTAATTATCAGAGTTTTCTGCTCTCTCTAGATGAGATCTGGCTTGTGTTTGAGGTGTGAAGAGAATGTCGCTCGAAAAAGAGGTTATAGAAGCTGCACTAAATGGTAACTCTCTTCTCTAAAGGAGGTAGAAAGAACATATATGGGAGACTTCTCTGACAATGTGCTTTGTGCATCTAAAATACAGCCCCTGGCTTCAGTCCTGAAAGACAAGGAAAAAGGTGTTATCCATGTATTATAAAGTTTTTTGTCTTTTCTTAATCTGGCTAGAGACCAGGTTTGTAAAAGTCCCAGGCAAGACAAGTTCAAGATAAAAATCTATATATACCTATAAGAAAAATGGTATATACCTACGGAAATTTTTATATATCAATTTTAAGTTAGATTTTAATGATTTATTTTGTTTTTACTACAACTATAATGAACATGTTTTTTGTAATATACACAAGATATTTGTGACATTTTGAAGTTAATTTCTTTCTTTTTTGTGAACATTGTTTAAAGTAAAAATGTCAATAAATCAGTTTAACAATATCACACAAATCTACCGAATATGTTTGTTCTCAGTTGGTAATTGAATCATATTTATGCATTTTATTTATAAAAATAAAATTTTGTTCATGCTACTTTCAGAGAGACAGGGTACGTTAATGAGATTGCTTTCTGTTCAGTGACAGAATCTAATATTTATTGACTGCCTACTGTATGTCAAGCACTGTACATGTTGCTGTATATATTCTATTTTGATTAATTCCAGTTACATTAAGGATAGGATTAGAACTTTTATTTTAGATCTGAGGAAAATGACTATTGTAGAAGTTATATCACAGAGTAACCTGGTAGAGATTACATAGATAGTATGTGGCAGAACTGTAATTAAATAATGATATTGAAGCCCCTCCCCACAACACATATACACACACACTTTGAAGACTAAGCAAACTATTCACAACTTGAACATATCTGATTTCAGATCTCATAAGTCCCTCATTTTAATAATGATAGTGTTGTAAGAAAGAGACAAGCTGCCTTGATTCTCTTCCCCAGTGCTGGCAAGGCTGGGGAGGCTTAGCCAGTCTGATCTGAGGGGCACTGAGAAGGAAAGCTGGACCCAGACTAGCCCTAGAACAAACCTCCATCTTCAATTTAAGATCTATTCCTTAGGGTCTTTCTTGATGGCTTCTAGGTCTTTTCAGGCCTCTTAGTAAATTTTCAATATTCCTAGAGTCAATATCAATAAAACTTCAGGGAATTTGTTGATCCAAACCATTTCCAGTGGTGACAGATTAACAGAGAACATAGTCGCCAAGAATTAAGACAAAGGATGACATATAGGTTTTCCCCTGGGAAGGGCAGCAGGCAATGGCGAGAAGGCCATATGACAGATGTGAGGTAGCAAATAACAAGGTGCATTTATTTATAGTTTTCTCTGCTCAGCACATGGAAAGGTATCAATACTGACCTTTAGAAAAATATTACGTTTTGATAGGATATTATTAATTAGGTATAAATATCATTTAAGAAAGTAAACATACTATCCTACACTGTCATAAGCTTGTTTTTTTGTTTTTTTAAATAAAGCATATCTGCTTTGGATGTGTCAGATGTATAATGCTTGTTACCTCAAGGTCAAATGAATCCCTGCAGAGAGACCACAAACACGCAGCATTATAAATGACCTCAGGAGAACAGAAAAGTGAATATTAATCATTTGTAAACACTCCAAGACAGCAGGAGACTATTTTGGCCAGGTTGGATGACACTTCTAATGGCATGATAACTTGACAGCTCTTTCATTCTGGGGGTAAAAAAAAAGTTGGGAAAGAGTCAGGGAGGTCATAGCCAAATCAAAATCTCAAAGGAAAAAATCAAACCCGAGAAGTACTCTTTAAAAAGATGCAGTGTATCCAGTGTGTGGACATATTATGATGACTCATATTTGATTATAAGATTGGTTGCTGAGCACCAGTAATTTCAACTTGATGAGAATTATGACAATTTTTCAAAAACAAAGACAAAACTAGAAAAATTATACAAAGCAATTAGTTAAATGGGGGCAGCAAAACAAGGAAGAATAATTAAATTACAGTTTTTATTTTTTTTACACTAGCAATATGGTGATTGATATTCTCTGTTGATAGCAAAATCTGCATTTCTGTTTATTATATACATTCATCCATTTATTAGTTCATGAACATAAAAAAAATTGATTCTACTATATGCTAGTTCAGTTCAGTTCAGTTCAGTCGCTCAGTCATGTCCGACTCTTTGCGACCCCATGAATTGCAGCACGCCAGGTCTCCCTGTCCATCACCAACTCCCAGAGTTCACTCAGACTCATGTCCATCGAGTCCGTGATGCCATCCAGCCATCTCATCCTCTGTCGTCCCCTTTTCCTCCTGCCCCCAATCCCTCCCAGCATGAGTCTTTTCCAATGAGTCAACTATTCTCACGAGGTGGCCAAAGTATTGGAGTTTCAGCTTTAGCATCATTCCTTCCAAAGAACACTCAGGACTGATCTCCTAAGGACTGTCAAAATCAATAGGGTTAAAAAATACCAGAAGATGGCACAGATGAGATGAAAAGCCAGAAGAGAAACGGAAACTTTAATACCTGGGGAAGGAGGCAGTGTACAGGTCAAGAGAAGAGAAGAAACTGTCAGTCGTGTTAGGTTGGAACCCAAAGAACAAATAGGTGGAAGGGTGAATATTGGACTTTTCTCCATAAAGAAATAATCACCTGTCTGTTGGCATTTTTGAGGTCTTGCCTGCGGTGGTTGCTGGGCTTCCATACTGTGGAAGTTGTACAATATCCTGCACCAAGAGAGTTTAAGTGAAAGTTTCTGTGATTCTAGGTGTCATGTATCTACTTTGTATGTTAACCTTAGTAATTATGAAATGTTGATCAGAGATGTTGTCATTTTAACAATGTAAATTGGATCATATTAACATCCCCAGTGAAAAAGCTTTAAAAGCTTCCTATTGACTTTGGAGCCATATTCATCCTCCTTAGAATCACATTTTAGGCCTTATGTGATCTAGTCCCTGAAGACTTCCCCAATTTTACTCTCTTTCACTCAATCCTGACTCTCTAATCACCATCTGCACTCACTTTTCTTTAGTGCCTCAAACACACCAAGGCTCTGCCTATATTGTTCCCTTTGCCAGGATTTCGCACTCCCACACCCATTATTTTCCAGCTGACTAGCCTCATTCATCTTTGCAATTTGTTTTCAAATGTCCCTTCCTTAAGAAACCTCTCTTAACCGTTAAGTCTAAAATAAATTACTAGTTAGCCCCTCATTATTTTCTATCATTGAACACTATTCTTCTTTATAGCACTTGTTACAAATTGAGATTGCATGACAGTATATAATGCAACTATATTGTAAAGTAGCTAGCTCCATAAAGATAGGGACCATGCTGCTTTTCATTTACAGTATAACGTATGATTTAGAAGAAAAAGCTAAATAAATATTTGTCAAAAAGAGTCAGTAAAGACCAATTATGAATGACCTTGAAGAATATAGGTAATCAGTTATGTAATATAGACAAGATTCTAGAGTCAAAATATTATTTTAAACTGAAGGTCTCTAGAGAGAAATAATAAGTACAGCCGATGGTGGTAACTACTTGAGCTAGATGACCTCCAAACATCCTTGGTATATTTGGCATTTCAAGAGTCCATAAAAGCTAGGTCCAATCCTGGCTTTGTGGTCCTGTCCCTTTACTTCTTTAAGCCTCAGTTTCTCAAAGTGTTAAGTGAGTGGTTGAATTGGATGGCTTTTGTGATTTCTATATGAAAGAAAATCACCTATTCATGTAGGAATTTTAGAAACTAGTCCAATATGGCAATCAGGATGTCAATGCCTAACAGCCTCTTGCTGTGTCAAGTTGCTGGCATGGTATCTGAAAGTTAAGGACCTAGGTCTATATACTCATATTTCATCCATTCCTTTCACCTAAACAGCATATCTGATTTCTGCAAGCAGAGACTAGAAACATGTATGGGCAAATACTCAAAAAAAGCAAGCATTTAACTTTCTAAGCACCCTTATCACTTCGACATCTAGGTTTGGCACAGAATCACAGAACTCTACACAACAGCTGCCTTCACTATCACGTGTGCATGCTGAATAAGAGATTTCTGCTTTACAAGAGGCAATTTCAGAAAGTCAAACATTCGGCTGCTCTAACTTCATATGTCACAACCTAAGGAAGTCATTTTATAGGCTATTTTAGACTTTTTTCTTTTTTTAGCCTGTAGTCACATAATGTAAGCAGATAAAGTACAAAATATATGAATCTGTCCTCACTCGATGTGTTTGTTACTGCTACAGTTAACTCTTTCGGCTCTAACAGTACCATTCTGCCAAAGGATGGTGTCACCATTTCTCACAGTATCAGTGTTATAGAGTACCTGCCAGGTGGTTTGGCATGTTATATAACTACTGTTGATAAAGCTCAATTCACAGCCAAGAAATAACAGCCTTCAACTAAGGCTCACAAATGCAAGTCTGATAGAAAAATCTGTTAGTGAGCTCACCTATAATTTACTGTGAAGAAACTTTCTAAGTTGAAACACTGCTTATACTGAGAACCAAAAGATGTTACAGCTCATTTTATAATCTAGGAGAAGGAAGTTTTATTTCTAGTGTTTTCTTTCTTAAGAAAGATAAACTATATTAGATACATGTCTTGGACACAGATATAGTCATATTTATGAACTGGTGGGATATGACTTGATCTGATAGATAGATCCTTTATGAATAGAGAGCTAAGAAAAAGCATTATGGATGTGTTAACGGATTTCTAACGGTTAGATTTGGAGTGAGGCAGGTTTGTTAATTACTATATTAGTTATGGGTTGACATTGAATGAATCAGTACTGGAGGTACAACTGGACGATGACTTTGGTTTATACAGTTTCTCCTTTTGACTGGGTTACCCTTTGCCCTTTTTCTTCCCAACGGGAGCATCAAACATCAACCTGAACATCACCTGCTCTATATAGCATCTCTTAACTTTGCCTCCCCCATCTCTTAACTTTGCCTCCCCCAAGCAAATTGACTGCTTTCACCTGCTTCTCTATCTCTTCCCTCAGTACTCAGCACACAGGACTGCTATAAACTTTAACTACCAGGTTTAACTGATTCCGTTTGGGCAGTAAATCTCACGAAAGACGTCGCCATCCTATTCCTTTTTGTTTACCTTCAACCGTCTCACTATTATAAGGCAGGGCTCAAGATGAATCAAGTATTTACCCTGCTTGCAGGCATTCCCAGTGTGATGAGATCCCTGATAAATGTAGTTCTTGACACCTGGTATTAATACTTTGCCAAAGATGAAAGATTATTTTCAGTGGAAAACTGGCTTTGGACTCTAAGGAAAAAAATTAACAGTGAGATAGATTTTGTTTGCCTTCTGCTTCCCATTCCACATCTTTCTTCCACTCCTCAGATTCCTAGAGTCTTTACTTTGCCTTTAGGGATTTAAAATCTTTACATGAGGTACCCACAGAAGGTCTTCCCTACCCAGAAAGGCTTCATGTCCCTCCATTTTCTTACTCATCTTCTTCTAAGTCCAAATACAGGAAGACTTCTTACTGTAAATATTTATGCTGAGCACTGTTCCGGTTATCTGAACAAAGTAGTGTATATTACACAGTGAGGTATAAATTATTGATGCCTTATGGGGTATCAATAGGAAAACCTTTGAATTAAAAGAATGTATAGGCTTACAGGGAGATATCATTCACTCTAACAGTGAATTACTAAACAAAAGCCTATCAATTTAAATCTTGTATTTTTATTTCTAGGATAGGGTAATAAAACCCTTAGATGAGCCTGTCATCTCTTTTACATTAAATTTTCTGAAGAAGGAAGAAAATACATTCTTGACACTTTAATGTACCCTAATAACCGCTGTTTATCTTTTTAATAATCTTATTTGATAATTTGTGCATTTCGTTAGAGTAGCTTACACAGGTTACAAAGCAACTTCTGGATTAAAATAAGAAATTTAAGGGCCAATTTATCTCCCTAGTATACTTGTTTGTTTTGGCCAATTCATGAAGTATATTTTCCCCTAGGAACGTAGCGGGGAAAGGTGTTTTATTAAGATTTTGTATGTAGACAAGTAAAAAGATAAAAAAGTCATATATCACCCATATATTTGAATTTTGGTCTTAGGTTCCAGTATAGGAAAATACCCAGGAACTGGTTATCCTCTGCACTGTGAAAGTCAGTAACAGGCATTGAGGTCAATCCTCCCAAACTGCAACTGTTCTAATTTACAGCTACTGGATCTTCAAACAGTTGGTTACTTGTTCTAGGAAGTCATGAAGCCTGAGTTGACTGTAGTACTATTTGATCAAATCATTTGTGATTCATAACCCTATAGTGGCAACCAATGCCCCCTGTGCTCCAGCCATCCTTAAAAACTTCAGTCCTTCCAAAGTAGATTTTCTTCCCTTAATCCATTGCCCCAGGTTTTTTTTTTTTTTTTTTTTTTGCTTCATTCCCTTATAAGATACATTTTTAAGAAATGGTTGCCCAAAATTATTATTGGAATCTACTATTTGTTCTTAGGAAGATAGACAAATATCAGAATAATTTAAACTGAATTGATTTGNGCCCCAGGTTTTTGTTTTTTTTTTTTTTTTTTTGCTTCATTCCCTTATAAGATACATTTTTAAGAAATGGTTGCCCAAAATTATTATTGGAATCTACTATTTGTTCTTAGGAAGATAGACAAATATCAGAATAATTTAAACTGAATTGATTTGGGTTTCTCTCACCTAATATACCACATGCATTTTACTACCTTATTTAATATTCCTGCAGAATGACTCCCTTGGCTGCCTAATATTCCAGAGTATAAAACAGTATGCTTTATTTTACCAGTCTCATAGTGCTGGATATTTAGCTTCTTTCTAAATGTTCCCTGTTATAACAAATGTTCAGCAAAAATTTAAATATTAAAACTTTCTATCACCTTTTTTTCACACATTTTTATTAATGATTTAAATGTAGTTTACTTGTAAGGCACTAGTTAGAACACTGATTGAAAATGACTTTGGTTAGTAGCTGGGGGTACCCCTGTGCAATTATGAATTTGTCACCGTTTTGGCAACTGAGAAGACATTCTTAAGACAAAAGAAAATTGCCTTGATTTACTGAGTATTTTCAGTTCTTTTTACCAGCATTCTTATTGTCTTAATAGGGTTCTTTCAAAGCTTTTCTTTGCAGATTGAAGTAGTGATAAACCTGTAAGCATAACTATCATTTTAATTACCTGTGTAACTCCTAGAGATGTGTAGAGTATCCACTACATATGAGCACAAAACAAAGATTAATTACAAATAGGAAAAAAAAATGATGGCCATACATAAGAAAAGAGAGGATCATTTTGTCTCTGTATATCCATTTGTCTACATCATCTATTGCCTTGACAGCTATTTAGAGAGGATTCTTCTTCCCTTGAGAAAAACCATATGCTTTAACACACAAACTTCCAGAAGGTCGGAAAACACAGCATTTCCATGGAATACTGCTTTGCATAGGGCTACCTGTGTTAGAGCCAGGAAGCCTACTTTTATGGATCCGGGGGGATTTGGGCCTTTCCTGCTGGAATCAAGCTCTTGGTATTTCTTTTGCTATGTTTCTGGCCTTAGCAGAATCTGGAACAGACTGCAGGCTGGAGCGTGCTGGCACATGTATGCAATTTTACCATCTGTTTGCTTCTTCAATTCATCAATTTCTTCTACTTATCATCTCGCCCATCACTAAGTATACTTATGAAAAATATGTACTCTGAGTATTTTGTCTTTAATTACTTTTAAAGATCTTTCCAAAGGAAATTGTGCTGTAATATGCAAGAAATGATAAAGTAAAATACAATTGTGAAAAATATAGTAAATCATTAAAATTAAATATTTAAGCCTCAACTAATTAACAAGTCAGTGGAAGTTGTGGTTGAGAAAAAGAAGAGTTGAAAAAAGGGAGCTGAATTTTGCTGTCTTTGACAAAGGCAGGGTCTGACATTGTTCCAGTGCAAGCTTATTTTTTTAACTACTTTACATTTATATTAAAAGCTTATAAAGCTATTTCCTCTACATATAGTAGTTGAAATATTTAAATGCTAATATGGACTGTATGTATCTCTTGTGGAAGCTGGAAAATGATCGCTCCCTTGAGAGAAGAATCACCACCATTTATAAAGGCTAAAATAACTGGTAAAGGCTGAAAATATTTTGACATTTCAGAAGGGGTGTATTTGTGTTAACATAGTAATTATATTTCTGTCATAGATGGTACAAATGTAAGTGCCACTCTGCCAGGAAATTTTCCCAAACCTCTTCAGTTCATTGCAAACAACTGCCAGATGAGTAGCATTATCATTCTTTTATAGGAAAAAAAAAAAAAACTGAGACAAAGAATCAGCTAGAAGAATCAGACAGAGAGAAAGAGAACAACTATAAAAATATAATAAAGGATACACGAATATGTTCTGGATCCTATTAATACCCACAGGAGTTCCCCCATCATGGTAAAAAAAGGACTGTAANAAAAAAAAAAAAATCTGAGACAAAGAATCAGCTAGAAGAATCAGACAGAGAGAAAGAGAACAACTATAAAAATATAATAAAGGATACACGAATATGTTCTGGATCCTATTAATACCCACAGGAGTTCCCCCATCATGGTAAAAAAAGGACTGTAAAAGAATATTAATACACCACCCACAGAACTGTGTGACAAAGAAATGGTAACTTGCTCAACATAATGTAACCTGATGAGTCTGTTGCAGAATTAGAAATGCAACCTAAAATTCCTGACAAAAATAATCAGTTGCCAGCAGCAGCTCCCCTTCACCTCATTTTAGTTTTATTTCAAAGAATGCCTTGTAGCCACAAAAATTTAAATTAAATTATAAGGTGATAAAATTCTGAAGGCAATTAAATTTGTATTTGTCCATTCCTCAAGGAACTAAGAAAAAAAAGTAGAAATTTTGCACTTATATCCCTTACTTTTCTGACCATTTACTAGTCATTTTAAATAAGAGTTTATACTTTGGCTTTAAAACGTGATGCCAACTCCATGACCCAAATGTAAATTTTCCTAACCCTTTGAATAAAGAACAAACACTTTCTCTACCTATTAACATTTGTTGCAATAACTTAAATAAAATTGTTCTTTTGTGTAATATGGTAAAGTTTATTAAATTCAAAACCAATTTACTCTACAATTCCCTCCAGTCTGCCTACCATCCCCCTTCATTTTACATCAATCTGCAGAAGAGGAAGGAGCACAGAGGACTGTGCATGAGACTTTCTTAATGCATCAGGCCTAGAAATAGTCCACATCATTTCCAGTCACATTCATTGATTAGAACTGAATTAGATGACCATATACAACTCTAAAACAAAGGTGGCAAAACTAGCGTAGCGGCACACACCTGAGGAAGAGAAAGAGTTAATTTCCACAGTAGGTAGAATCATCACACGTCTTCAAAGCCTGAAGAACACTCAGTCTGAGGTGGAGAGAATATATCAGTGATTAGAGCTGGTTTGGAAACTGAGGCAGTGCTAAATCAGTGTATCAGCCCAGAGGGGAGGGTCAACAGAAGGCTAAAATAAGAAGAACAGACAATAGTCTGCAGTGAGAAGATCCAGAGCACAGGCTCAGGATTTGCCTAATAAAATGCCTGCGGTCTGCTGAAGTATTTCTTATCTGGGGCTCAAGTAAGTAATGCAGAGTCCTGGGAATAGATGTTTCAGGAGCCTGGAATGGTCACCAAATAAGGCTCATTTGAATTTAGATGCCTTCTTGCCTTGACTGGTTTTGTGGGAGAGGGCATGTGTGCAGGCTGCAGCCATGAAATTAAAAGACACTTATTCCTTGGAAGAAAAGTTATGACCAACCTAGACAGCATATTAAAAAGCAGAGACAGGGACTTCCCTGGTGGTCCAGTGGCTAAGACTCAGAGCTCCCAATGCAGAGGGGCCTGAGTTCAATCCCTGGTCAGGAAACTAGATCCTACATGCTGTGACTAAGACCTGGCACAGTCAAATTAATAAACTTTAAAAAAAAAAAAAGCATAGACATTACTTTACCAACAAAGGTCCATCTAGTCAAGGCTATGGTTTTTCCAATGGTCATGTATGGATGTGAGAGTTGGACTGTAAAGAAAGCTGAGCACCAAAGAATTGATGCTTTTGAACTGTGGTGTTGAAGACTTTTGAGAGTCCCTGGGACTTCAAGGGATCCAACCAGTCCATCCTAAAGGAAATCAGCCCTGAATATTCATTTGAAGGGCTCATGCTGAAGCTGAAACTCCAATACTTTGGCCACCTGATGCAAAGAGTTGACTCATTGGAAAAGACCCTGATGCTGGGAAAGATTGAAGGTAGGAGGAGAAGGGGATGACAGAGGATGAGGTGGTTGGATGGCATCACTGACTCAATGGACATGACTCCAGGAGTTGGTGATAGACAGGGAGGCCTAGTGTGCTGCAGTCCATGGGGTCACAAACAATTGGACACAACTGAGTGACTGAACTGAACTGAGCTGATGTGTGTAGACACTGCTACTACTCTCTGTACTGACATTAGGTGTAGATTTGTCTCCTTCACTGGACTAAAAACTCCACATAAGTCAAGAGTGTTATATTTGTTAATCTGTGCATTCCTGGAGTCTGGCATCTCAAGCAGCCTTTTGTAAACTAAATTGAACTGGTTCTGTAGGTATATCTTAAACATGTCATGTAGCCTTTGATGGGGATGATGGGTTCTTGTTCATAAGATTTCCTCATTTTTAAAGAAGTAGTACAGAATTTTTAGCTTGAGGTCTATAGAATCTGGATACTCAATATTAAAGAATTTTCAGGGCTTATTATATTATGTTGACACACCTAATGTGGAATATAGTATAGTATATTAGTTCTCTCCTGCTCTGTTAAGCACCTTAAATATCCTAAGTAAACATAATAAATGGGGCTTCCTAGGTGGCACAGTGGTAAAGAATCTGCCAGTGCAGGATACTCAAGAGACATGGTTTTGATCCCTGGGTTGAGCAGATCCCCTGGAGTAGGAAATGGCAACCCATCCAGAATTCTTGCCTGGAAAATTCCATAGACCGAGAAGCCTGGAGGGCTACAGCCCATGGGGTCACAAAGAGCTGGACACAACCGAGCAGAGCACACACAAACATAATAAATATACGAATAAATCCTTAATACGGGGGAAGGGAAGTAAATAGAATTTCTAGACTGAAGAATATTAACAAAGAGGACATCTCCAAGTCTAGAATTACGGTGGGGAAATGCAAAATACAGAAGTGGCCTAGAAGCATACTTGAAGCAACCTTATTATTCTAGATTTTTCCTTAGCCGCCTGAGTCTAACTTTATTATAGACAAACTTTTACAGAAATTCTCTTTATAATCAATTTTACAGTAAACTGTACGCTGAAAGGGACTGCAAATCCTATATGAAGTCTTGTTGAGGTGTCCTAACATTGTAGGTGACTTGACAGTGGATGCTGACAAAGCATTTTACTGTATGTTCTTGTAACAAACACATAAGCTATGCATCTATGCCCCATTTTCAGATGGAGTCACTTTTTGTGGTTTGGAAGAGTTGACTCATTGGAAAAGACTCTGATGCTGGAAAGGATTGGGGGCAGGAGGAGAAGGGGACGACAGAGGAAGAGATGGCTGGATGGCATCACGGACTCGATGGACGTGAGTCTGAGTGAACTCCGGGAGTTAGTGATGGACAGGGAGGCCTGGCGTGCTGCGATTCATGGCGTCGCAAAGAGTCGGACACGACTGAGCAACTGAACTGAACCGAACTGAACTCAATCTATATTCAGTCCAGAGTCATGCTTCTTTTCAGTTTGGGGAACTTTCCATTGGGCCTCAACAAATCTATTTTACATGTTTGAATTTGCAAATTGAAGGTTTCACTTTCTCCTAAGTATCATTCGATTTGCAGCCAGTGAATTATTTTTCCATCTTTCTTTTAGTCCCTCAAAAGTACAAAAATGTGGAGTTTTCTGCTTAAGGCAGTAAAAAGGGATTAGCAATCCTCACAAATCCCAACTTTATTTCCCCTCCTCTCTCCAAAACTGACTTCCTATCTCTGCTTTCCTCTTAAATCCATAAAGACCTGGGTCATCTGCAAATATGTCCTAAGAATTCTCAAGATGGTGATGACAGCTTTTCAAGATTCCTGGGTAACTTTGTGAAGATCACTTTAGTACTAAAGCAAAATATGTATTAACATCTTCTTTCCTCTGTCCCTTCCATTCCTTCCTTCTCTTTTTTCTTATTAATTTATTTAGCTATTATGTGGCTTAAGTTTTAACCAAATTTATTTATTCATTAACTTATCCTTTTAAATAAATAAATTTTAATGGTTTAAATAGATGCTACAAGATAAAAGAGTGCAGTGCGAAGTCTCCCTTACTCATCTGCTTCTCATCCAATAGTCCTCAACCCCTGCTTTCATTCTGTACTTTTTATTATTTATCTTTTTTATTTCCTAATATAAACCTGACTACTAAATTTGGCATACAAAAAGATTTTACTTCTCTGTCCTTCAGCATTGTTTTAGTAAAGTGGCACTAAGATTTACTTGGATATATGTGATTTCCCTGATGGCTCAGACGGTAAAGCATCTGCTTACAAAGCGGGAGACCCAGGTTTGATCCCTGGGTGGGGAAGATCCCCTGGAGAAGGAAATGGCAACCCACTCCAGTACTCTTGCCTGTAGAATCCCATGGATGGAGGAGCCCGGTTGGCTACTGTCCATGGGGTCGTAAAGAGTCGGACACGACTGAGTGACTTCACTATCTATCACTATGAAATACTAACATGAAGAAAAGGAAATTGAAAAGACTCATCATGTATATGACAACAGATATATTACTAATAAATTTAAGTTGTACTGAATACTTGATGAAGGTTAATATAAAAAGTTATTATTTATATGTTAATACAACACTGGGTTATCATGGAAGGGTCTGTCTAAGAGCAAATGCAAAGCTGGTACCAAAATACATTCAATTCAACTCAAACTGAAGCTGACATCTAATCCATTCTTCTAGAAGCAGAGCCATAATTAGAACATATATGTGGATCAAGTGATGGAAAGAGGTCATTGTTGCAATATTTAAATAACTTCTGGGTTCATGTGCCTGCTAGGTTAATTCAGTGTGTCCAACTCTTTGTGACTTTATGGACTATAGCCCGCCAAGCTCCTCTGTCCATGGGATTCTCCAGGCAAGAATACTGGAGTGGGTTGCCATGCCCTCCTCCAGCGGATCTTTCAGATCCAGGGATCGAACCTGCGTCTCTCATGCCTCCTGCATTGGCAGGTGTGTTCTTTACCACTAGTGCCACCTGTGAATCCTCTCTGGGTATATGGAAAAGCATAAAAGTCCTCAATGAACAATATGGGAAGGACAGAATTTTGCTTTTAAAGAGTATATGGATTTAAGAAATAAGCATTANTCAGATCCAGGGATCGAACCTGCGTCTCTCATGCCTCCTGCATTGGCAGGTGTGTTCTTTACCACTAGTGCCACCTGTGAATCCTCTCTGGGTATATGGAAAAGCATAAAAGTCCTCAATGAACAATATGGGAAGGACAGAATTTTGCTTTTAAAGAGTATATGGATTTAAGAAATAAGCATTATTATTATAAAAATATTTCATTATATCTACCAGAGAAGGGTTTGCCAACTCAGCAGTAGAAGAAAAAAGGAGTAGGGGAATAAGGAGAAATAGGAGGAAGAAGAATTTCTATTTTCACTGCACTTATTTGGAATCAGGCAGACCTGTTTGATTGTGTTGAAGATTCTGGTCCTCAATATCTTCACCAAAAAATGAGAATAATCGTAAGGCCTGTTTTAAAGATGGAAAAGTGCTTTGCAAACTATAAATAGCATTAAAATAATTACTTTGAAAATGCTCTTCTGTTCTTTCCAACTTTAGCTACTAAATTCAACCAGAGAAATCGTTAATAACGTTGGAATCACTGTCATGCTAACTAGTACACTTGACATCCTTGTGCAGTTCTCCATTCAGCTTGCAAATATAGGGTATCTTTATTTCACGAGTTGCCTCAGTTCCAGAGAACTTGGCATTATTTTGCAGATAGACAATGCCCAAAAGTGACTCGTTGGCTTTGCTTTCATGCAGGACAAAACCTGCTGATTTGTAAGCTGGGCTTTGGTTGGAAGACTACAGAGGACAGCTAGTCTAGTTCTTTACCTCTAGAGGATATACGGAGAGTGAGGGAATCATTTATTATGCTGCAAATTCCATTTATTACTGGCTTGCTGTATAGCCATCTTTAACTTCCAAGCATTAATCTTGGATTCCCTTCTTTTGAGCCACAGGGTGTATTTCCAAATGGCAGCCCTTAAATAATTGAAAGCTACTATTAAGTTTTCCCTAGGACATTGTATGGTAGAACTGATTGGTATCTTTTCTAATAGAACTCTCGATTTTGCTCAAGTCCCTACTCCCTTCCTCATACATCATCATGTCTCAGAGGAACATGACCTTCCCTAGTTCTTAGGAGTCCTGGTTAGTGTGGGACTAATCCCATTCCTTTGAGGGTGATGTGTCAAGGAATGGCTGTGCTCTGCTTAGTTGCTCAGTTGTGCTCGACTCTTTGCAACCCCACAGACTGTCGCCCACTGAGCTCCTCTGTCCATGGTGATTCTCCAGGTAAGAATTAACATGCCCTCCTCCAGGGGATCTTCCCAGCTCAGGGATTGAACCCAGGTCTACTGCATTGCAGGTGGGTTCTTTACCATCTGAGCCACCAGGGAATGGTAATGAGACACAATTTTGACCTACGCAATCAAAAGAGAAGTCTTCTAGAAAAAAGTTTTCTTTCTCTCTGTCCTCTTTTTAGTGAGTATTGCTCTTGGATGTATTCTCTGAGTTTGATGCCTTGATCTGTCATTACTATGTGAAAGCTACTTTAATTCTGGACCTCTTATTACATAAAATACAATTTCTTATTTTTCACATCAACTTGATTTGGAGCTGTTCCTTGCACCCAAGGGCATTATAACTGATGAGCACACATTTCTCTGCAGATGAAGCAGCCTCAGTGCTTTTCCTTTAAGGTTTTCTTCATATGTTTTTTCCCACTGAGCTTAGATTATCCTGGTCACTCTCTTACAAATGCTTTTTAACTTGTTGGAACCCAAGATTGAGTGCAATAGTTTCTTTTGAGATGTTCAGTTCAGAGCATTCTGCTGACTCATGTGGAACTTATGTCAAAGTCCCAAGACATTTTTGTGCTTGCTTTTAGGACCTTACATCTCCTGCATCTCATAACTGGACTGTGGAGAAAGCTAAGTGTAATTGCCTATTTGTGCAAACATTTACAAATCATCATTATTAAATTATACCTGGTTAGATTATATCCATTATCCTATTCTGTTGAGATACTATGGAAATCCTTCCTTGAAAACTATGCTTTTGCTATCTCTTCCCCTTTTAATTATTCTTAAATATGTGAAAGAGGACCTCTGTAACTTGGTTGTTAAAAACTTTAATGCAGACAGGGCTGAGGGGAAATTTATAATCAAGTCATTAAACAACTTTCTTCTAGTTGACAGTACTCTAGCAGTAAATTCTTTTCATAAACTTGCACAGCCACTTAAAAGTCTTGAGCATACTACACAGTCCATGGTCTTTCCTACATTGCATAAATGCTATCTATTGCTTTCCTTTGATAGAAGAATTTATAAGCATTAGAATTTATTTTAGTACATTAAAAAAACTTAAACATAAATATTTTAATCTGCCATGATTCATTTTAATAAATACATGCTGATCTTTACTGACCAAATAATTACTTTCTCAACCATTTTTGATAAACCAGCTAAATTTTTTGCTAAGATGGACATATACAAATAGTATATTTTTAACACAAATTCAAATTTCTCATTATTCTAAAAGCTTCAGAAATTATTTTTCTGACTCTAGATACCAGATTGACTTTTCCAGTGTTTATCATAGATTATTGTGAGAGGTACAGTGTTCCCATCAGTATCTAGTATTATTTCCTAAAGGGTAACTGATGTTGGCTAGGGGGCTAAAACACATTTAAAGTGTCTTGGAAGGAAAGTTATGACCAACCTAGATAGCATATTAAAAAGCAGAGACATTGCTTTGCCAACTAAGGTCTGTCTAGTCAAGGCTATGGTTTTTCCTGTTGTTATGTATGGATGTGAGAGTTGGACTGTGAAGAAAGCTGAGGACCGAAGAATTGATGCTTTTGAACTGTGGTGTTGGAGAAGACTCTTGAGAGTCCCTTGGACTGCAAGGAGGTCCAACCAGTCCATCCTTAAGGAGATCAGTCCTGGGTGTTCATTGGAAGGACTGATGCTAAAGCTGAAACTCCAATAGTTTTGGCCACCTCATGCGAAAAGTTGACTCATTTGAAAAGATCCTGATGCTGGGAGGGATTGAGGGCAGGAGGAAAGGGGACGACTGAGGATGAGATGGCTGGATGGCATCATCGACTCGATGGACGTGAGTTTGAGTGAACTCCGGGAGTTGGTGCTGGACAGGGAGGCCTGGCGTGCTGTGATTCATGGGGTTGCAAAGAGTCGGACACGACTGAGAGACTGAACTGAACTGATTGTTGTTTTGTTATTTTTGCAAATTGTAATAGACAGATAGATATATCCACTTATTTAAGTCGTTAAATCTAGATAAGCCTACTAAAGTTACGAAATTCCCACTGTTTTATTTTTCCCCTTTATCTGACAATACAGTCATTAGCAAAGATTGTGGTTTCTACCTTTTAAATTTATCTGATTCCTAACCAATCCCTATCATTCTACTCTAAATCAATAACTGTCATCTATCAATAATACAGTAGCCTTTTATTTGATCTCTCTCATTCTTGACCCTAGCAGACCATTCTCCCCATAAAAGATAGAGATTATTTAAGAACATAAGTCACATGGCTTTTTTTGCTTCCCTCCCTCCAATGACTTTTCATCTAACTCAGAGTAAAGACATCACAGTGTCCTAGAAGAGTTTGCATGATTAATTCTTAGCCATTTCCAGGACTTTAGGGAGATCCATCTTTTTACCCTATTCTAATTGCATAGTCATCCTTGTTATTAAAAATAAATACCATTCATAGTCCTGCTGAGGCAGTTTTTCATGGGCTTCTTCCCCTTTGTGAAGTGATATTTGCTCAGAGACAAAAATGGCTGGACATCTGACTTCCTTCATGTCTCTGTTGTAATGCTGAGTATCAGAGAGGCTTTCTTGTATCACCCCCTTATAAACTAGGACCCGTCCTCATACTCCTTCCCATACTTTCTCTTTGTAGCATTTATTAACACCTGATTGATATGTGTTTCCTTAGTTTTGTTTGTCTCTTTGTCTTATTCATGTTTGCTTCTCTGTATCTGGAACCTTGTCTGGCATATACTGGGTACACAGCAATTATCTGAGTGAACAGAACTCTCACAGATATAACAACTATATATCCTGGCTTTGATAAGTGTGAAGATATTCGTAAGGAAAAAGCAATGTAATGTTCTAATCAGCACTATTCCAGAACTCCTGAGAGTGCCATCACTAGGAAAAGAACCAATCTAAGACTCGGAAAAGTTAGCTAAAACTCAGTCACCTGGATTATGGAATGTATTTTCTTGTACAAACAATGTGATAAAGCCAATCAGATTGAAAGCAGAGACAGTATATTCCTGTTTATAACTCATGCATAACTGAGTGTGGTAGTTCTCAGCACTTCCCTATCCCCAGGTCCAAGTGACACTGGGTTCTTGAATCTATCCTACAGCTTTTCTGGAACGTGAATTCCCTTGAAACCTGAGCAGTGAAGTAACATTAGGGCTTTAGGGCTTGGCAGAAGGGTCTCTTGCCTGAGGAATACCTAAATGAGCTGTGAAGAAAGGTTACTCTAGTTGTGTAACAAGAGGGAAAGGGGCAGAGCACAACTTTTGAAAGAATGACATTGCCCAAGGACACAACATAAACCAATTAGAATCAAATGGGACCAAGATGGCAGACAAGATTAGACCTTGATCCTCAGTCAGCAAGTGAAATGACACACCCTGTGATAGAAGTACTATCACAGTTCCAAGGTGCTAGTAAAAGACCAAGGAGTGGGAGGTGGCCCCAATCCTGGAAATCTCCACCCCTTCCCAAAAGTAGTTGGAATAGTCCTCCCACTCAATAGCATATGAAATTACCCAGCCTATAAAAACTAAACACACCACATGTTAAAGCTGCACTCACCCTTTGCAATGGCCCACACTCTGTCTGTGGGGCACGCTTCTCTCTGAATCTAAATAAATCTACTTCTTACCTACCACTTTGTCTCTCACTGAATTCTTTCTGTGATGAGACATCAAGAACCAGAGCTTCATTAGGTCTTGAAACCAGGTACCATGGGTTTGAGTCTCAGCCATGTGGGTTTGATTTGCAAGCAAGGTTTTGGCTGGGGCTGAGTCCCAGCACATGGGTTCAAGACCCAATCTGTAGTAAACAGTTTCAGTTGGGTTGCTATAACAAAATACCATAGATTGAGGGGCTTAAAAACAGGAATTAATTTTCTCACTATTCTGCTGCTGCTGCTGCTGCTAAGTCACTTCAGTCGTGTCCGACTCTGTGTGACCCCACAGACAGCAGCCCACCAGGCTCCCCCATCCCTGGGATTCTCCAGGCAAGAACACTGGAGTGGGTTGCCATTTCCTTCTCCAATGCATGAAAGAGAAAAGTGAAAGTGAAGTCACTCAGTCTGTCCGACTGTTAGCGACCCCATGGACTGCAGCCCACCAGGCTACTCCGTCCATTGGATTTTCCAGGCAAGAGTACTGGGGTGGGGTGCCATTGCCTTCCCTGTCTCACTATTCTAGACAGCATATTAAAAAGCAGAGACTCTACTTTGCTGACAAAGGTCCATCTAGTCAAAGCTATGATTTTTCCAGTAGTCATTTATGGATGTGAAAGTTGGACCAAAAAGAAAGCTGAGCACTGAAGAATTGATGTTTTTGAACTGTGGTGTTGGAGAATACTCCTGAGAGTCCCTTGGACTGCAAGGAGATCCAACCAGTCAATCCTAAAGGAAACCAGTCCTGAATATTCATTGAAAGGAGTGATGCTGAAGCTGAAACTCCAATACTTTGGCCACCTGATGCGAAGAACTGACTCATCAGAAAAGATCCTGACTCTGGGAAAGACTGAAGACAGGAGGAGAAGGGGCTGACAGAGGATGAGATGGTTGGATGGCATCACTGACTCAATGGACATGAGTTTGAGCAAGCTCTGGCAGTTGGTGATAGACAGGGAAGCCTGGCCTGTTGAAGTCCATGGGGTTGCAAAGAGTTGGACATGACTGAGAAGTTGAAATGAACTGAACCGAACTGAATTATTTGAGAGACTTAAAGTCAAGATGGACAACCGAGGATGAGATGGCTGGATGGCATCATGGACTCAATGGACGTGAGTCTGAGTGAACTCCGGGAGATGGTGATGGACAGGGAGGCCTGGCGTGCTGCAATTCATGGGGTCGCAAAGAGTTGGACACGACTGAGCGACTGAACTGAACTGAACTGAACTGAAAGTCAAGATGAAGGTGTGGGCGAGGGTTGGTGTCTGGCAATGCCTCTTCTCCTTGAGTTACAGATGGCCGCAGACTCACTGTGTCCTCACACAGCTTTTCCTCTGCACTCTCGAAGGGAGAGAAAGATCTCTGGTGTGTTTTCCTTTTCTTATAAGGAAGCCAACCCTATAGAAACAAGTCTCCACTCTTATGACCTCACTTCCCAGGTAGTGCCAGTAATAAAAGCCTGCCTGCCAATGCAGGAGACACAAGAGACACGAGTTCAATCCCTGGGTCAGGAAGATCCCTGGAGATGGAAATGGCAATCCATTCCGATATTCTTGCTTGGAAAATCCCATGGACAGAGGTATTTCATGGGCTATAGTCCATGGGGTCTCAAAGAGTTGAACACGATTGAAGTGACTTAACACACACATTTACCACTCCTTTGCACATCCTGCACATCAAATACAGGGGATTAGAGCTTTAAGGTGAATTTTGGTGGGGGGGATACAATTTAGTCTATAACAAAAGGCTTTGCATGAGAAAGTGGGGAGGCATCTGGGAAAGCTGGGGACAGAAATGGTCTGCCTGGGGGCCTGTGGCAGATGGGCATCTTCTGCTTGGAGCCTCAGGAGAAGTTTGGTAAATCTTCCACCACCTGTGCTGATTCCCCAGGACATTTTAAATCTAAGCAGCTGCTGTTTGTCATCCCTCCCTCCCCTAAGCTGGCAAATCTTGACAATAAGCACTGGCTGTTTACAGTGTTTGTTAGGGACAATCTAAACCTGCAAATCTTCTCAAGGTGATGTTTTCCTAGGCTACCAACACCAGAGTTGCCTGGGGAGAACATTAAAAATGCACATCCTAGAGACCCGTTCAGACCTACTACATCCGAGTTTCTAGAGCTGGGGCCCTACAATCAGCAATGGTAACAATTATCCCTGGTAAATGTCACTGAAGGGTTTTGGATGAATGGTGATTTTGCTATACTGCAGTTTTAATTGTCTTTCTCCTTGACTCCCTTTCTTTCTTCCTGCCTCATTGCTTTCTTTGTTCCTTCATTTTCCCCTCCTCTTGAAATTCCAGACCAAGACTTTAAAATTATATATATATTAAAAAGTTAGTATTCTGTTTATCAACGTATCCATAGTAACTGTCAGAGTATAAAGTGAGTATCTCCCAGCAGTGTGGGGTGATGCCGAGCAGCTGGCAAAAGGAAGGAAAAAAATACTTTAAAGGAAGGGTTACAGTTCATAAAATCTCTGAAGAGGGAAAAAAAGGTGATCAAGAGTAGGGTTATTCTGGTTAGAAGATGCTAGCCTCATCACTAGTTATAAAATAGTTGTTTTATTGGAACGAGGATAAAAAGCCTGGAAATGAATGATGGAACACACATGTTAGATGTGTGTTCCACTCCTCTGATTTTTTTTTCCAGTTTCTATTTGTGTTTAGAAGCCCTCAGGCAGCAGGGACCGTCAGGAGTGGGGACATCCTCCAGCTGGCCTGTGTGCAGGATTTCTGCGTCTTGATAAGAGCTTCTTAGCCTCAGGAGGTTCGGATCAGTTGCTTAGAAGAATTTTTTTTTTTTTCTTTCTCCTAGGGCTGATGGTACCAAGTATTATAGATAAAGCAAGTAACACTTTTCAGGCAAGAAGAGAAAACTGGTTTGGAAAAGCATTCTAATCAGTTCAGACTGAGCCCCTCTGATTGCTAGAATTCCGAGATATCATATGTGTGATTTCAAAACAGATCATCTGCTTGACAGGCTCTTTAAATTTTGCATTATTGCATAAAGGCTTTTTGATGTATGGATTTTATCCAAGCCCCTTAAGTATAATTTGAAAAACTGGATGAGGCAAGAGCAGAGGCAATATCTCTGCTCCCTTTTTTTTTTTTTTCTTTTTGACCCAGAAAGAAATGTAATTTTAAGTGATTTGGTTATCTAAGGGAGCTTCTCCTTGCCCTGTCACCTAGCTTTTGTGACCTCAATCCCACTTATAAAGTGCAGTCCAGGCAGCCTGTCTGAATGCTGTCAGCTTATGCTTTATCCCAGGAGATTCATTACAAAGAACCAAGCCTCATGCATAACTGGCTAAGACTAAACTCCAGGCAAACCATAATTACACAGCTGGGGTCAAGAGAGAATTATGCATAGAGGCACATTGCTCCAGGTTTCCCAGGCTTCCCAAATCACCAATGCAGAGGATTCAAGCCTTTCAGTGACTCCTGGCAGGACCTTCAATTGGCTTGTTTGTCTGTACAGTTTCTCTCTCTAATCCAGTGTGTCCTATCTGTTGCTATTTGACTAATCTTCCTAAAGAACTGTTCCTATTGCTGCTGCTGCTGCTAAGTCACTTCAGTCGTGTCCGACTCTGTGTGACCCCATAGACAGCAGCCCACCGGGCTCCCCCATCCCTGGGATTCTCCAGGCAAGAATACTGGAGTGGGTTCCCATTTCCTTCTCCAATGCATGAAAGAGAAAAGTGAAAGTGAAGTCGCTCAGTCTGTCCGACTGTTAGTGATCCCATGGACTGCAGCCCACCAGGCTACTCAGTCCATTGGATTTTCCAGGCAAGAGTACTGGGGTGGGGTGCCATTGCCTTCCCCCACTGTTCCTATTAATGACCCTCTTTTTGCCTAGAATTTGAATTCCTGACATCTTTTTAGGTATCTCTGACTTTCTGAAAACCTGTTCTTAAGAATGTGGCTCACAGACCAGGAGCAGCAGCATCCCTTCAATATTTGTTAGGAATTCAGATTCCCAGACCTCATTTCAATCACACAGAATCAGAAATTTCTGGGGATGGGTGCCAGTGTGTGCTGTCAAATTCCAGGTGATTCTAATGTGCTGAAATTTCAGAGGGACTGCTCTAAACCCTAACCACTCACCTTTCTGAAATGATCATATTTTATTATTTCTCCACTTACAGATTTGATATTCACAGTTCTCTAAAAAACCTCCATATTTTGTTATCCCTTGTCTGTTTTATGGAAGTTTCTTTGACTGGAATAAAAATTTTCCATCTGTGCAATTTGAACCTTACCAATCCTTTAAGTTCCAGTTTGAATATTATAGTTTCTCTCCATGATTTTTCAGCTTCTACACTATTGACATTTGGAACTGAAGATAGTGTACTGTTGTGGGGACCATCCTGCATATTCTAGCATATTTGTAGTGCCCCCAATCTCTACCCACGAAATACCAGTAGTACCCTCCAGTTGTGACGATCAGAAATGTACCTAGCACCGCACAGTTAAACCATGTTCCAGTTGCCACATAATTTGACATAATTAGGCTCCCTAGAGCAGAATGGGTAGACTAGGAGTATTTAGGAACGGTCACTCAACCTTCTTTTAGTATGAGACAGATGCTGGGAGTGGGAATGAACCTACTGTATATTTGGAGGATGAAGTCCAGTCAAATGCGCAGACTAGAGTGGCTGGGGCGTGGGGCATTGTCATGGTTAATTTTCTGTGTTAACTTGATCCTATAAACTAATGTATTTTGGGATGAGATTAACCTTTAAATTGGTAAACTTCTAGTAAGCAGATTGCCCTCCATAAAGTGGGTGAGCCTTATCCAATAAGTTGTAGGTTCAAACAGAACAAGAAGACTGGCCTCAAGTAAGAAGGAATTGTCCAGCAAATTGCTTTCAGAATGGAACTGCACTATCAGCCCTCCTGGATCTCCAGGCTACTGACCTTGGGATTTCATGTGTACTGTTTGCTCTCAGGGGTCTTCAGCCTACCAGCCCCTATTGCAGATTTTGGACTCATTAGACTTTATAATCACAAGAGTGACTATAATAAATCTCTTTGTCTCTGTCTTTGTATATATGTGTGTATGTGTATATATATATGTGTGTGTGTATATATATCCAATTGATTCTGTTTCTCTGGAGAACCCTGACTAATACAGACATCTGAATAACAGCTGTAGAAGGTATCAAAGGGCTCAATAGTGATTGAAGGATGAAGTTCTATTCAGAGGATGGTGGGATAGATCCTTAAGATTTCAGAAACATGAGGCTATTAGAAATCCAGGCAGTTAACTGATATCAGAGAAGTCTTTCAGCAGTTAGGAATATCCTCAAGCCTCTTTCATGGGTAAAGAAACTGGCTAGTAAGGTATGGACCTAAAGATTTGTAAGGTAGTAACTTAGATCAGGAAATGTATGCTAAATTGATGTTTGGGTCCATGAAGAACAAAGTAGGTTGTTGTTGTTTAATTTCTAAGTCATGTCTGACTCTTTTGTGACCCCATGGACTGCAGTCTGCCAGGCTCCTCTGTCCATGGGATTTCCTGAGCAAGAATACTGGAGTGGATTGCCATTTCCTTCCCCAGGGGATCTTCATTACCCAGGCATTGAACCTGCAGCTTCTGCATTGCCGGTGGACTGCTGAGCCACCAAGGAAGCCCAAAATTTTTAAAATCATGTAATACTGGGTATGTGAAAATTGTTCTAAGAATTGCTAAGCAATAATCCTAATAATGACTTACAAAGTGGACAGAGGAGTCAGAGAACCACGGAACTGAACTAGCACATGCTGACCTAGTTAGTATATGATGATTTATCGGTGGGAGGCCTAACGTTGTTCAGAGAAGACAATAATTAGCTCCTAATTTCCTGTTGTTCTCCACTGAAAATGTCTTTGTAATTTCTAAAATCCCTGCTGATAAAGCTCTCCTTTAAAAAATAAAAATAAAAAAACCCAAGTTTTTATTTGCTCAAAGTATTTCATTGTATTCTAATCGTTGAATTAAAAGGAAAAAATCAACCTCATATGGTGGTCTAAAATATTCTCAAGAATCACTGTTAAATATCATAAAACTCAATTATAAATAGGTATATTGAACTTGGTTCATAAAGATGTTGATCTGTTGATAACTTTGAAGGATTAACAACATATTCTGAAGTAGTCCTTTTATTTCTAACAAGAAGTTATTTTCAGCCTCACCCTGCTTTCTGTGTTCACAGTAATATCCACAGAATACCAGTGCACTCACCTGTTCTATTTGCTGTCATTTTCCTTGAGCTCTACTGTTTTTTTTGTGACCTTCTTCTTTAAATTGTTAGGGAGTGTTATCACCATCACTTTTCCTCTACTATCACAGAACTTAAGAAAGTGGTACCCAGACTGAAAAAGAAAAAAGGTTATGGAAGCATGATAAAAATACAGATTCCCAAGGCTTATCTCCTTCAAGATTCTGATTCAGTGGGTTTGGAATGGGCCCAGGGCTTTTGCATTTTCACCAGTCACACTAATTCTAATGCAAGAGGATGGTGAAGTCATTAATGTAACCAACAATTCCAGTTCTTAATATATTAATCAAATGCAGCAGACAAAAAACTTTAAAGGCTTTGTTATAAACAAAGATACAGAAAATGACTGCGAAGGGGAAAACAATTGATTTTAATCACTAAATTCACTCTATTTCTTCCTTCTTCCTCTTTTTTCTTTTTTCTTTTAGAAACTTCCAAAGTTATAGCTGTTTGGGAAGCTTTAGTTCAGTGGTCAAAGAAGAAGCCACCACATCAATTATTTTCAATTTTCAGTTCAATTATTCAGTTTTGCTGCCAATGAATATTAAACAAAGGTCAACACCAAAACATATCGTTGAATTGTTAATTAAGTAAAGAAGCATGTAAAATTCCCACTTTTCAAGAAAAAAGTGTTAACAGCATCTCATATGTTTCATTTCAACTTGCTTGACTGTTTGCAAGGAAGCTTTGTACATCATTATGACATGAATTTAACATTCTTAAGCTTAATGAGTGGGAGGAAAATATTCCAGCATGTAAGCCAGAATGATCACTTGTCAGAAAAGAGGAGGAAGATTCCTGAAAACTCTGTGCTCCTAATGTGAGTGTGGTACAAGGCCAAAGAATGAGTAACAGTTGCAAGAAAAACAATTAGCAGCAGGCAAAGTCAGAAAGGCATTAGGAAAGGAAAAATCACAAATACAGAGGCACAGAGCAGACTGAGGAATTTTGAGGACAGCTTGCATGTCTACATGTATAGACATGATGAGTACTCCCAAGCAAAATTATTACTTTACTGGGCCTGAGAGAATATGGTGGGTACAAATAGGAGAGAGAGATTGTTGGAGCAGTAAAAATGGCCATGTATTTGTTTGCTAGGGCTGCTGTAATGACATATCATAAACCACATAGCTTAAACAACAGATGTTTATCTTCTCTAGTTCTGGAGCTAGAAATCTGTGATGAAGTTGTTATCAAGGTTAGTTTTGACTTAGTCCTCTTCCTGATTTATAGATGACCATCTTCTCCTGTGTATCTGTTGGTGGGTGTCTCTGTCCAATCTCTTCTTATAAGGATACCCTAATGACCTCATTTTAATATAATTACTTAGTCTCTGAATATGCTTGAATTCTGAGGTACAGGTATTAGAATCTCAACCTATGAATTTTGAAAGAGACACAGTTCAGACTGCAACAGTCTGTCACAAAGGTATGTGCTCTATGTATGTAAAAATAGTCAGGAAAAGACTAGGGTCTTTGATGAATTCTGACACTTCAGTTTGGAAAAACTGAAATACCTATCAAAATTATTCCAGTTGCAGCTTTCTCCCATTGCATCCTACTCCTATATCCTACTGTGTCCTTCAGAAATCTTGGTATAAAATCATTTTGGCTCTCACAGACAGATTTCAGGGCAGGGATAACATACAAGAGTTAATTTATGACAGCCAAGCATCAAACAACCCAGTAATACTAGAAGATTAATTTCTTGCCAACAAACTCAGANTTATTCCAGTTGCAGCTTTCTCCCATTGCATCCTACTCCTATATCCTACTGTGTCCTTCAGAAATCTTGGTATAAAATCATTTTGGCTCTCACAGACAGATTTCAGGGCAGGGATAACATACAAGAGTTAATTTATGACAGCCAAGCATCAAACAACCCAGTAATACTAGAAGATTAATTTCTTGCCAACAAACTCAGAGAGGTGCTGTCATGATGACTTGTATGGGGCATGATCAAAGTTCATGGTTTGAACCGGCCTGTCTACTGTCAGTAGGAGTTTGAAGGAAAGAGTCTATATGCCACCAGGTCCTCTGCAAAGAAGCTTGAAGATTCACTGAAGCTTTCTCTTGTGCTAGGTAGTACATTAAGCCTCTGACAGAGAAGTATGCCAATTAATTGATGCAATAGCCTTATAAAAGTTGACAGAATTTTTACCACCATGTATGAGTAAACTCAAGGTTTAGTAATTTGTTCAAGGTCGCAGAGATTTTTTTAAACAGCTTCATTAAGGTATAATGACATACAATAAACTGTGCATATCCAAGGTGTATAATTTAATATACTTTGACATGCATATACATCTGAAAAACCACTAGTGTAATCAAGGTGCTGAATATATTGATTATGCTGAAAGTTCCCTCATGTTCCTTTCTAATCCCTCCCTCATTTACTTCCTTGAGACCAGCAATCCCTCAGCACATCCCCAGCCAACCACTGATGTGTGCTTTACCATATCTGAGTACACATTTTCTAGAATTTCAAGTGTAATCATATCATATATACTATTTTGTATATAGTTTGGCTTTTTTCACTCAAAGTAGTATTTTGAAATCAGCGCAAATTATACTTGGAGAAGAAAATGGCAGTCCACTCCAGTATTCTAACCTGGAGAATCCCATGGACAAAAGAGTCTGGCAAGCTACAGTCTGTGGGGTTGCAAAGAGTTAGAAACGACTAAGTGACTAACACACACACACACACACACACACACACACACACACACACACACATTATACTGTATATCAATAACTTATTCCTTTTTATTACACTGCAGCAAGTCCATTTTATGGGTACACCATAATTTGTTTATCCACTTACTTGATGGACATTTGTGTTGTTTCTAGTTTTTTTTTTTCTTTTTTTGTTGCAAATAAAGCTTGTATAAACATTTTTTAATGCAAGCCTTTGTGTGGACATATGGTTTTGATTCTCTTGAGAAAACACCTAGAAGTGAAATGACTGGGTCACAAGGTAAGGATTATCTAGTTGAGTCTTGCTTTTTTAACTGATCTGACAGCTTCTATGTTTAATTGGAATGTTTAGACCATTTACCTTTGCTATGATTATTGACATGGTTAGGTTTAAATTCATGATTTTGTTTATTATCTATTTGTCTCAACTAACGTTGTTGCTTTTCCTTCTTTTTCTGATATCTTTTGAAATAGTTTAGTATATTTTATGATTTTATTTTATCTCCTTTGTTGTCTTAATACCAATACCAGGGTCACCTGATGTCCAGTGTCATGAAGACCATTTATTTCAAATGTTTTGTCAGACTTAATGGTTGTTTCAGGTGGAAGAGTAAATGCAGTCCTTGTGACTTTGTCTTGGCTGGAAGCTTCTTGTGACTATCTGTTGTGTACATTTTATGTAGTGGACTGAAACTGGAGGTCAAATCGCTCTTATCTGTGACATTATATTGACAACCACCACGAGAGCAAAGGAGTCTAGAGTTTCACTCATGTTTCTCAGGTCACCTTTCTGTGATTTTGATCACTTCCCAAAATTGACTCTTGGGGTTTCTTATTGTCCTTTATATAAACATATATGTCAACCTATGATATTCTTTCTGCTTTCTTTTTTTAAGGCCAATCTTGATTAAATGCTGAATGTGATTAATAAGTGATAGATATTTGTTAAGAATTCATGTCATATTATGACTTTCTTAAGGGTCCAATTAATACGAACAAATACTAGAAAGTTTTTTTTTTAATTCTTATAAAATGAAACAAACCACACTAAAAATTTCCTAAAGAAGAATATTATGTGAGAAATTGGTTAAAATTCATGTTACCAAACATACACTGTGAAAATATCTGTACTAAATCAGAGTTCAGAAAGCTGAGTGCTGAAGAATTGATGCTTTTGAACTATGGTNCAACCTATGATATTCTTTCTGCTTTCTTTTTTTAAGGCCAATCTTGATTAAATGCTGAATGTGATTAATAAGTGATAGATATTTGTTAGGAATTCATGTCATATTATGACTTTCTTAAGGGTCCAATTAATACAAACAAATACTAGAAAGTTTTTTTTTAATTCTTATAAAATGAAACAAACCACACTAAAACTTTCCTAAAGAAGAATATTATGTGAGAAATTGGTTAAAATTCATGTTACCAAACATACACTGTGAAAATATCTGTACTAAATCAGAGTTCAGAAAGCTGAGTGCTGAAGAATTGATGCTTTTGAACTATGGTGTCAGAAAAGACTTGAGAGTCCCTTGGACTACAAGGAGATCAAACCGGTCCATCCTAAAGGAAATCAATCATGAATATGCATTGGAAGGACTGATGCTGAAGCTGAAGCTCCAATACTTTGGCCATTTGATGTGAAGAGTCACCTCATTTGAAAAGACCCTGAAGCTGGGAAAGATTGAAGGCAGGAGGACCAGGGATAAATGGTTGGATGGCATCACTAATTCAATGGACATGAATTTGTGCAAGCTCCAGGAACTGGTGAAGGAAAGGGAAGCCTGGCATGCTGCAGTTCATGGGGTTGCAAAGAGTTGGACACAACTGAGAGACTGAACGACAACAGGAATACTTCTTAAATTCAGATATAATTTTTATCTGTCTGACTTAACATTTTTTTAAAAAGGTCCTTACCAGTATTGCTGTTCACTGAAACATGAGCACAACTTCTTTTTTTCCAAGGGGAAAAAGAGACACACATTAAGAATTTTCACATTAAAAAAATTCTTTTCTACATACCTCTCTAAGTGCATTTTAAAAAAATGTTAAGTTTCTCTATTTCCACAGAAACCCCAGCAACAGGTACAGCTGAGCACAGGCTACCATCTGTAGTCATACATACATTTGTACATGTTCATAGTGGAAAGCATTGAAAAAATATCGTTTTCTCTCCAAGGACATCACCCTTGTTTAAGGCAATGAGGAGACTACAGATAAGCCGAATGTTATGACCATCAGTGATACCTTTGTGGAAGTTACTAAGGCCTTATCTTTGGAAAATATGTATCTTTCTCTCCATTAGGGTAATTGAAGCATTTAGTTATAGGGAAAATGAAGAACAAAAACACAACAAAATGAACAAATGTTCATCTTGAACAAGCTACACTCTTATTTTATGTAAAGGACCCCACATGGCTAAAACATAGGGTTTGTACTGAGAGGTAGAAGAACTCAGCTGTCAGTCACTTAGCAGCTTATAATCTTAGGCAATCACTAAGTGTCTTTGACACTCAAGGTTGATAACAGGGTAAAAGAAACAGAGATGATGATGCTTTGAAAACCATTAATTATGTCAGAAATAAAAGGTCTTTATTAGAAATCACCTTTTTCACACTTTAGTTACCGTAATTATATGTTAAAAATATGACTTACTATCAGATGTCCCATTCACCTCCCCCTCCACAAATTTTCCATTCTTTAACCCTAATTTAGTGTTTGTGTGTGTGTTTCTCTATGTACTGATGGATTGATGGTAGACTTCAACTCTGATTTTGGGGAAAATCGTTTCAACCTGTCCTTTCTTTTCTATTAGTCCTGCATAAAATTCTTCCCCCATGCCTTTATACATGTTATTTTTACTGTTTGTAACACTCTCTGCTCTTCCCACTTTTCTCCTCCCTTCATACTAATTTTCACTTCTTCTACAAAGCTGATTGAAATCCCACCTCTTTAGTGAAGATGGTTTTACCTTTCTGGTTAATGACAAGCTCTCCCTTCTTTGAATTCCTTATAGGCTTAGCCTCCGTGCAAACTCAGTTTTGTACATAGTATTTATTTACTTTCTTTTCCCCCTTCCCAATTAGATTACTCAATTCTCCTGAGAAACATAAGTGTATTAGCTACTGGACAACACTACTTGGATGTCCTATAGACACTTTAAACTCAATAAGAGCACATAAAGTCTCTAAATTGATTTTTCTTCTCTATACCCTCAATGACTAGTATACATATTCAGATAGTTTTGCAAGCCAAGAAACCTCAGAGAAACACTTAATTTCACTATGGATTTTACTTTCCCATTTCAGGCTAAAGCTTGATTTTTTTTTTAGCATGGCATGCAAAACTTTATGGTATGACCTCTGCTTCTCGCCATACATTTTTCTTGATTTCGTATTTCTCTGCCTGTTTTACTGATGCTCCACTGTTCTGCTCTTGAGGCTCAAACTGCTCAAAATATGTTTCTTTCTTCTTATCTTCACTTTCTCATCTCTCAAACAACTTTATATTCCAAAGTGATTTCCATATCTAAGATACAACTGAAATACCCCTTGACAAAATATAATCACCATCTTGGTAAGTCTAGCAGATCGTTTTTCTAATTTTATTTGCTTTCCTATTACATTCAATAAATCACTGCACCGTTTCTGAAACATTATCTGACTGGACTTCATAAGAATACTTTATCTTGGATTTCCTTATGGCTTGCTAGTTGCTCCTTGTCTATATCTCCTCCAACACATCTTCTCTTACTTGAAGCAGTGAAGATTCTCAAGGCTCTTTTCAAGGCTCTCTTCTCTTTTCAGCTAACATTTTTTTTCTCCTAGGTGATTTAATCATTCTCTTTTATAACTTTACTATCATTTATCCTTTAATGACTGACCCAGATATATTTCTTCAAGACACAATCTTGAGTTCCTGATCCACATATCCAAACAGCCTACTCAACATATTACTTGAACATCTTACAGGCAGCCCAGCTTCATACATTCAACATTAAATCCCTGCTTTTCCTCCCAGTCCTATCTCTGTGTGCCCCATTTCAGTAAATGATGAACCTGTTTAAAGAAGGCAAACATAAGAAAAATACTAAACACTTCCATCTTTCTCAGTCTTCAGATCTAATAAACCACTGAGAATTGTTGGTGCATCCTCCCAAATATTAAAAAAAATCTACTCACTTATTTCCAACTCAGTGACCACCATCCTAGTATAAAGTATTGCCCGAATTACTGACATAGCCTTCTGAGCATCCCATATCCACTTTTGCTCAATTACAATCTATTCACTACACTCTGGCCAACGCATCTCTCAGAAACTGCAAATTGTATCATGTTACTTCTTTAAAAAATCCTTCTGTGACTTCCTAGTTGCCCTTATAATTATGTGTGTGTGTGTTAGTTNACAAATCAGGGCTTTTTTATTCGGAGAGCTGTTATACTTGCACATCACTTGTTTATTGCTGGGTTAATTTCATGTGCCTCAGGGAATCCTTTGCTCATATTGGGAAATAGGGATGAAAAACATCCCCTCTTTTGAGATACTGAAAGCTTTAAAGCTCTTTTATTATGAGAGATATATTTATGTTTTTCCATTATAAAAACATTGTTATAGAGAATAATACACATAACCAATAGGAGAATTTATTATCTCACATCCCTGGTAGACATTTTCCTAAATTCATTACTTCTAACCTACTACTGATAATATTATAAATGGGTGCACTGAGTGTATAAAAAGCTCAACAGTTAGGAGTTTCAAGTTATTTAATATCTTGTGGAAAATAAGCTTTGAAGGATCACATACATAAGGACATGTGACATGTGTTAGTTGCTCAGTCATGTCCAACTCTTTGCAACTCCATGGGCTCAATAGCCTGCCAGGCTCTTCTGTCCATGGAGTTCTCCAGGCAAGAACACTGGAGTGGGTAGCCATTTCCTTCTCTAGGGCATCTTCCTAACCCAGGGATTGAACCTGGGTCTCCTGCATTGCAGCCAGATTCTTTACTGTCTGAGCCACCAGGGAAGCCCATCTAAGGGTACAAGGGTATAGCCAGGTGGAAAAGTAATGCTCAGTCCTGTTCCAAGGGGTTGACTTTCTTCACTGTCCCAGACCTACACGTTTTCAGTCCAGCTTCCTGAGTCAGTCCCTCTGCTCCTGTTTCCTGGAATATACAGCTGCTCTGGATTCCTCAGCAAGGCCAGGATGATCTGTCAGTTGACGCAGGTTGGAATTTAAAAAAAAAAACAGACAATTATACTAATAATATTGGTCATTTTGTTTGGGTTTTTCCATAAGATGTTATGGAAAAACTTGAATGGACTTTTCAGCCAGCCCAGTAGAAAAGCAACAACAAAGTAAATAAATGAAATACAAAAGCATGATCATATGTGGTGCACATAGTTAAGATCAACTTTTGCTTTCCTTCTCTGCCGCCTTTCCCCTCCCCTCTTTCTTCACGTTTGTTCTCTGATTTGAGAAAAGGGCTGGAGTGAAAACTGGTTCAACTCCCCTCCCTGGTGAGTGCCGGATAGTAAGTGAATAGATGTGTGACTTGTTTATACTTTACTATTCCATGTTTTCTCTGTATTTCCTGACCTGCATGTGTCTTTTCTCTGGGTGCACACTGGCTAAAGGTGACAGTGACAGTCTGGGGACCACGTGACTCTTGTCTTTGGTCTTCCTTATTTTCTTTTTGTGGGAAGGTATTGAATTATTGGAATGAGATCAGCACCAAACCCTGGGGGAATTTGATTGATAAAGGACTTAAAATTCAAACCTAATTATGGTGCCTATAACTCTCTTCAAGTTGGCAGCAGAATAAAGCAACTTCTCTTTCACTGTGTGAGTTAAAAATATTAAACAGCAACCTCTGAGATGCCCGGGTAGGTGCTCATTGGCAGTACTTTTCTTCACCTGGACCTTTGGCTTTCGAATAAAGGGAGGCAGAGAGCTGAGAAAACAGAATACTCAGGGCTTATTTGTAGAAGCCTATAAAATCGTAGAACATGAAGGAAGCTTTGGATAAACAACACTGTGCCCCAGACTTACAGAAAAGGAACAGGAGTAAAATTAACATGCTTAATGTCACATTGTTAGTGGTAGAGTTAGAAGAGCAAATGAGTAGATTCCAAACTTGTGGGTTTTGGGAATAATAGCTGATGTGATGTTGGGCTTGTACGTGGCGCGTGTGCACACACACACATACATTTTTAAAGTTTTACATTTACCTCTTCCTATTTCTCTGCCTCACTTCCTCTCTTTTTCCTGTTTCCTCCTTTGTCTTTAAAATATATGCAAGTCTCACAAAGAAAAGGAACAATCTTTAGAAATGAACAAAATAACTTCAGATTTTTTTTTCCTTTATTGTTCAAGGGTCATTTGTGAGCAATTAAAAAACCCTTGTTAGAGTCCAGCCTGAATTTCCATGAATAGAAATCCAGCTAAGCCACGAAGGTAATGGAAGAGTGGGATTTTTTTTTTTTAACAGATTTTCAAAACTGTCTTCCAACAGGTGATACCCACCGTATATGAACTTCTCAGGCAATCAGGAGAGACATAGCCTGCTGAGAGAATTTAGTGCTCACCAATCTGTGGTCTTAAAAAGCATTTAGCCATATTTTTCCTGTGGGCAAACTCTGCATGAAAAACTTCTTTTGGAATTAGCCACATTACCTCTTTCTGGTCACTAGAGTATCATTCAGTAAATTGCTTTAGTGATCCTTAGTGGCTGGAAAGAAGTAATGAAGTTACTAGGTAATTTTTGCACTGTGAGAATCTGGCTATAATTTGTTAAAAAGAAGATACTCCATATTGCAAGCATTTCTTTACAGTATTTCTGTTTTTATCTTTGTCCATCCAGCAGACATTTGTTGAAGACCTAATCTAAGTAGGCTCTTTATTAGGCACTAGGGTGGGGGGCAAGATAAGAAAAGCAGTCCCTGACACCAAAAAATAAGGCTAGTAGTGAGAGAATGTTGTTGTTTAGTTGCTAAGTTGTGTCTGTCTCTCTTGCGACCCCATGGACTGTAGTCTGCCAGGCTCCTCTCTCCGTGGGGTTTCCTAGGCAAGAATACTGGAGTGGGTTGCCATTTCCTTCTCAAGAGGGTCTTCCTGACCCAGGGATTCCTGCATTGGCAAGTGGGTTCTTTACCCCTGAGCCACCAGGGAAGTCCAGTGAGAGAACAGCCAGTACCAAACAAATGTAGTGTGACATAGCCGCATTAAGAGATGTGTGCAGGCTTAGATGGGGCTGTAGGGGTGGTGGCGGTGGCTGTAAGTGGCAAAGGAAATAGTACGATTGTGGTAGCAGTTGTGGGTGCTGATGTTGAGGATGCAATGGGGATCGCCAAGAGCTTCTTGAAGACGGTCGTTGCTGAGTTGAGATCTGAAGGATAAACAGAAATTAGCCAAATGGAGGAGAAACACGTTCCCTCATTGCTGCCCCTAAATCCCTCAAACATATATGCTGCTGCTGCTGCTGCTAAGTCACTTCAGTCGTGTCCGACTCTGTGCGACCCCATAGACGGCAGCCCACCAGGCTCCGCCGTCCCTGGGATTCTCCAGGCAAGAACACTGGAGTGGGTTGCCATTTCCTTCTCCAGTGCATGAAAGTGAAAACTGAAAGTGAAGCCACTCAGTCGTGTCCGACCCTCAGCGACCCCATGGACTGCAGCCTTCCAGTCTCCTCTGTCCATAGGACTCTCGAGGCAAGAGTACTGGAGTGGGGTGCCATTGCCTTCTCCCAAACATATATGCAATGTATTTTAATTAAAAATCCCAATTTAGCTAACATGAGTACAGTTCTGAGAGATTCTTCAAATTCTTATCTTAAAGTTCGAATTGGCCTTCCTGACATGCGGTATACATCTCATGCACGCATCGTTACAACTCCCCACACATTTGTAACCTATTCCATTGGAGAATGTATTACATGCCACAGTTTTTGGCCCCGTGTCAGTATTTGATTCAAAGCAATACCTTCTCCATCGCCTTTGCTCTAGCAAGAAGTATGCCATGCATCATCAGACCGCCTGGTAACATTGACACTTTTATGTATCCCTGAGAAATAATTTCTGTAGCTGAAAGGCCAAAAAGTTTGCAGAGCAGGATTTTGGAGAAATAAGCAAAATGAAGACAACCTGTTAAATTCTCTAGTGTTGATACACTTTACAAAAAATGGCATTTGGGGGACGAAGGTCACTGAGGTGAGAAAAATGATTCATGAGGCGAGCACATAAATTTCATCTATGTGCTATAATTTTTAATCTGCTCTAGGTCAGTAGGGGTTTAGAATGCCTGGCCAACAGGAATGGAGCAGTCAAGATATTCCTCATGGGAACCTTAGAAGAAATATAGGTTATTTTGTATCTTTCTTGCTATAGGAACCAAGAGACCATGAGGTCACTCTTGATACCCTAGGACATATTGGACTCTGCTTAATACATCCACATATCTATTTCTAATCTACTGAGCAGTGGTTTTCATTTCAGTTCTCACCAACATGTTCTGTGTTTCACTAATAAATGTTATTCTCTTATAACAGCCTTCCCAGGCATCAAAGACTTCTCTGTTTATCTTTCACAAAACTGATTGGTGGTAGAAAACTTTATCTATTTTTAGTACTGACTTGAATTGAAATGTTGACTAATCAGGCAAGTAGTGGTAGTATGCTTTCAAATATTGACAGCTATTATTTAGTAAGTGCTTGCAGAATCTACCTGTGATGACTACTGATTTCCAGGCACTGTATCAAGTGTGTGGATGGCAAATATGCATTTTCATACTGTAAGACCACTGAATATCTGGCAATTGACCTTGAGTAAAACTGAGATAGGGACTTCCCTGGTAGTCCAGTGGTTAAGACTCCACACTCCCACTGCGGGGGGCCTGGGTTCAAACCCTGGTCAATGAACTAGATCCTAGATGCTACAACTAAGAGTTTGTATGCCACAACTAAAGATCTAAGATCCTGAGTGTTACAACTAAGACCCAAGGAGCTAAATAAATATTTTTTTTTAATGAAAAAAATTATTTTTACAGATTTTTATCCTCTCTAGGTATATTGTTTAGTTGGCATTTTAGGAAGCTTGCTTTACACAGGTTGGTTCCACTCTTTTTACTGTCTCAGATACTATGAAAAAAGAACACAACAGGCCCCCAAATGGAGTCACTTATGCTAAGCCCCACATCACCAAACCTAGACTTAATTATAGTTTCAGCTCTCCCAGAAATGGAATCTTAAACCCGTCAATCAGGAATTGCCTGATGGGCACTGGTTAGGTAATCTGCCTGATAGTCCCCTGTCCCCTAAAGGAAAATTAGCTTGCTGTGACCAATCCTCTTTTTTGCCTTGTATAACTTCCTTAGTTCTGCTCCTTTCTGCCTATTAAAGTCTTTTATTTTGTACAGCTCTTCAGAGCTCCTTTTTGTCTGCTAGACTGGATACTGCCCAATTCATGAATCATTGAATAAAGCCAAGAAGATCTTTAAAATTTATGCAGCTGAATTTTTTTTTTTTTTTTTAGCAGATACTGTTTTTAGAATGGCCCCTTTTCTCTGATTCTGAAAGTTGTCCATGGGGGGCAGAATTAAATTGTGTAGACTTGGTTTTGAATCCCAGCTCTACCATATGCCAGGAAAGTGATCCTTGGCAAGTTATCTAATGGTGTTAATACTTTCTACATAGATTCTTTTTTGCCCCTTTCTGTAGAATAAAATGAAATAATATATGCAATTTTCTTGGCATAGTGTCATGTGCATTATAGGTAGTCAACATATATTAAAACCATTACTGATAAAATACTAAAATATAAGCTTACTGTAGAAAACATGGAAAACACAAAAGGATTGAAAAGAAAGTAATAAAATACTCATAATGGCATCCTCAAAGATTTACCACAGTGAATGTTTATTGTGGTTTCTTCTCTTCTAAAAATACGGTGTACATTTAACAATAATTGAGATAACATTGCATATATAATTTGTGAACTGCTCTTTTTGTTTTTACCTCAGCAGGAGACTAATTTGACTAAGAGATAAAAGCAAAAAAAAAAAAAAAGTCAGAAGTGCCTTCCGCATTGGAGCATTTGAGGCTCTGTTCCTAGACCCTAAATGGGCGCTTCTTTGTCTTTTAAATTACTTTTCTGCTCAAGGAGTGATAAAGTTGAAGTGCTGATCCCCAGGGTATATCTGGGAGGCAGTAATTATTCAGCTCTCTAACTGAAGAATAAATGTCCAGTTTTTACTCTGTGCTTTTTCCAGGCCTGTGCTAATCAGGATGCTAGCTCATCAGGCTTTCAGACAATTAGTGATGAACATTTTGCTCTGGTTGTTCAATAACCTTCCCTTTCCTTTTCAATGCCTTCTCATTAGTAATCAAAAGAGAAATTGCATCAAAAAAGCTGAACATACAGTTATCTGACTCAAATGCCATGACTGGTTTGTGAATTACTCAAGAACCTGGGAGTATTTCACTTGGAAACCAAATGTATTTGTAAAGATGTGCTTGTAACGATGAGGAAAGGGATGCTCACAGTTCAGGGCACTGATGGTGAAAAGGTCACGGGCTGCTTTCTTCTTGGCAGCTTGCATCTCTCAGAGTGGCGGAAACATGGTTCAGCTTTTAGGGACTGTGAGGGGTTGCTGAACTGCTTCTTTGGATTCTCACTCCATTACAGAAGACACTGTCATGTCAAAATTACTTTCACTATTTTTAGGAGAGAGAAGATTAGAGATTCAAGGCAGCCAATCAATTCTCAAAGCAAATAGATATACTATGGACTCTAACCAGCCTAGAAAGTAAAATAAGACCACAGGTGTAAGTATAAAGAATGGGCCATGAACTTTCTGTATATTCTAGTTATGCCAAAGCCTATATTCCTGACTGGAGTAGATTTTTAGAATTATCATCACTACCATCAAAGAATCTGCCTGCAATGCAGGAGTGAGTGAGTGAAGTCGCTCAGTCATGTCCAACTCTTTGCGACCCCATGGACTGTAGCCTACCAGGCTCCTCTGTCCATGGGATTTTCCAGGCAATAGTCCTGGAGTAGACTGCCATTTCCTTCTCCAGGGCATCTTCCCAACACATGGATCGAACCCGAGTCTCCTGCATTGTAAACAGACGCTTTGCCATCTGAGCCACCAGGGAAGTCCTGGTGGAGACCAATGCAGGAGATCCTGGTTCAATTCCTGGGTCAGGAAGATCTGCTGGAGAAGGAACAGGCTACTCACTCCAGTATTCTTGGGCTTCCCTTGTGGCTCAGCTGGTAAAGAATCCAGCTGCAATGCAGAAGACCTGGGTTCAATCCCTGAGTTGGGAAATCCCCTGGAAAAGGGAAAGGCTACACATTCCAGTATTCTGTCCTGGAGAATTCCATGGACTGTATAGTCTATGGGTTCACAAAGAGTCGGACATGATTGAGCAACTTTCTCTTCCACTTTCAATGAGTACAGAACCTACATCATATTTTGGAAATCTCAGAGATGCTGAAGACATTATTCTTTAAACTCATATGCATCTTTTAAAGTGCCTGTGTTAGACTTGATCTGCATATTGGACTTCTGGATTTCTGACAACTGATTTTTCTGAGTAGAGACTTTTCTGACTTGATCTGTTAAACTGGTAGATATGGCATGGTGTGGGTTGAACTGTATATCCCAAGAAATAGTTTCAAGCCCACACCTCCTGTATCTAAAAGCGATCTTATTTGGATATAGGGTCACTGTAGATGTAATCAAGTTAAGCTGAGATCATACTGGACTGGGGCAGGGAAAGGGTGCTAAATCCAATGAGTGGTGTCCTTCTAAGAGGACATGTGAAGAGGCAGAGAGGTGCACAAGGAAGAATTCCCCGTGAAGACCAAGCAGAGATTGGAGCAAGACAGTTGCAACCCAAGGAAGGCTTGCAGGATTGCTGGGAGAAACTAGGAGGGGCAATGAAGGTTCCTTTCCTAGGGTCTTCAGAGGGAGCAGATTCTTAGGCATCCATGAATCAGAATTGTGAGCAAAGAAATTTCTATTGTTTTAGGCCACCAAATTTGTGTTTGTTGTTATTGTAGCCCTAGAAAACTTCTACATAGTGTGAATGAAGTTGAGCTCCATCTATAACTAAGCAGCCCCTTTTCAGGAGGACTAGAGGTCTTTTACATTCTTGGACTGTTTTATACTGCTTCTTATTCTTTACTAACTACCACTGTAGAAAAGAGAGAAATAGGGTGTTCTCAGAGGGAATAATATAGTAATTGTATACGGATGGCTGCTAGCAAACACATGAAAAGATGCTCAACATCACTCATTATCAGAGAAATGCAAAGCAAGACCACGATGAGGTACCATTTCACACCAGTTATGGCTGCGATCCAAAAGTCTACAAGCAATAAATGCTGGAGAGGGTGTGGAGAAAAGGGAACCCTCTTACACTCTTGGTGGGAATGCAAACTAGTACAGTCACTATGGAGAACAGTGTGGAGATTCCTTAAAAAATTGCAAATAGAACTGCCTTATGACCCTGCAATCCCACTGCTGGGCATACACACCGAGGAAACCAGAATTGAAAGAGACACATGTACCCCAATGTTCATCGCAGCACTGTTTATAATAGCTGGGACACGGAAGCAACCTAGATGTCCATCAGCAGATGAATGGATAAGAAAGCTGTAGTACATATACACAATGGAGTATTACTCAGCCATTAAAAAGAATACATTTGAATCAGTTCTAATGAGATGGATGAAACTGGAGCCGATTATACAGAGTGAAGTAAGCCAGAAAGAAAAACACCAATACAGTATACTGACACATATATATGGAATTTAGAAAGATGGTAATGATGACCCTGTATGCAAGACAGCAAAAGAGACACAGATGTATAGAATGGACTTTTGGACTCTGAGGGAGACGGAGAGGGTGGGATGATGTGGGAGAATCGCATTGAAACGTGTATACTATCATGTAAGAAACGAAGCGCCAGTCTATGTTCAATACAGGATACAGGATGCTTGGGGCTGGTCCATGGTGATGATCCAGAGAGATGATATGAGGTGGGAGCTGGGAGGGGGGTTCAGGATTGGGAGCTTGTATACACTCCTGGCGGATTCATGTCAATGTATGGCAAAACCAATACAGTATTGTAAAGTAAAATAAAATAAAATAAAAATAAAAATAAAAAATTTCAGTAATAATTGTAAAAATAATTGTAATAATAATAATTATTAATAGCTATTTATTTTAACTCTAATCTTATTTGCATCTATTATCTATTATTATTCCAACAATAGCTACAAATAGCTCAGAGGGACTCATGGGCGTACACATCCTTTTAGGTTGGGTTTTCTCAGAAGCAGGCACTGAGACAAGGATTTGTGTGAAAGTAGTTTCTTTGGAGATAATCCAAGGAAGGGTTGAGAAGGGAGTGGAGACATGAGATAAGCAAGAGAAGGAAACAAATATAGAGCAAGTCAGTCAATTTAGCACTGGGATGCGATCATATTGGCAAGCTCTGGAGTACAATGTAGAATACCCCTCAGAATTACCCACTGGAGAAGGGGAGTTGGAGGATAAACACCTGTATTTTTGCCACAGATGCTCCTTTATTTGCTTCAAGAATTTTGTTCTTGTCTATGTTCTTAGACGGTATGGTTTGCATTCTTAGAGTTTGTTTCTTACCTCTGTGAGATTCACTTCCTAATCTTTACAGTTGAGTTCCAAAATCAGAACAGGAAGGACTTTTTAGGGCTAAAAACAAATAAATTTGAATGTAGTCTTCAGCTTCTGCCATGATAATGCTGGAACCTTCTAGCCTGTCACCTTTTCTGCATCATTCTGGAGGGAACTTTCCTCCTAGATTGGCCTCTTCATTATGTGTAGTTCAGAATGCCCAGAAGAGAAGAGATCCTCAAAAGTTAGCTTTGAGGTCGAAGGTCAACATGCCCTGAATCTGCTTAGAACATCGAAGTGTAATTCCTTTGAAGATTTGAATTTGTAAACAACTGTTTAGCTGTGGAAGCTAGTTGATCTTTTTAAAAATAAAAATTTCAGACTTATTCTTAGTTGTTGAGTCAGAATAGGTACTTTAGAAATGTTTTAAGCTCTGGGTTTGATTTGGCAAGGAGTGTATTTTTAAAGTTAGTAAAAATTATGTAATTTTCTCTCTCACTACAGAAGTGATGAACAAGACCATAGATTACCTTTTTTTTTTTTTTTTTTGGTATTTACACAGAAAGACTTGCCCTACAGGAACATGCTGTCCCCAACCCAGAGGGCCTTTTGGGTATTACAAATTTTGCAAAAACTTCAAGGCATGCGGGAGAGGGAAGTTTTCTATCACCTTCAACAATAGTAAGTGGCAACGGAACACCTGTCAAATGAACCTGGCTTTCCTTCCAGCAGCAGCAGCAGCAGCATCAAAACTTTCAAGGTGTGATGAATTATTATCCACCATCTGTTTTACAAAATGTTAATTCCTCTTGAACCAAAATTACAATCCAGCAAATGAGCTCTTAGCAAAGAAACAAGTCATCATTCATATGCAGCTATAGAGAGACCTTGAGCCGGAAATTATTAGCACAAATGCTTTGCCAGAAACAGTGGAATCTTATTAAAGACCAGAGAAAATGGGCAATTAGATAAGGAGAAATAAGCAGTCAGTGATGGAAAGAAGGGAAACTAGTAGCTCCAGAGGTTAAACTAGAGGATGTTATTCTGCTTTATCCTTTAGAAAACAATTCCTGACCATCTCTATTCAATTATTCATGTGGTATTTGTCCAGGGTTGCTGTGTAAGTGTACCCCAGAGTTGTAAAATGTAGCTGTGCTGGGTTTTTCTATTCTATGACTGTAGTAAGATTATTGTGTAGAGAACTTGTACTTAAAATCCATTGCTAGCCTTCTTTCAGTCTAAGAGCCCAAGACCACAAATGCTTTGTGGTCTCCTCCTTTTTTATTGCATTGTGTCCCCCTAAAATCTTGCCAACTGTGGAAAACTATTGTATTTTTACTAACTTGGTATCCATCCTTTAACATTATAGATTTCTTTTCTGATCCGTGTTACTCGGACAAAAGAAAAAAAAAGAATTTTTACTGAATGATTTGTTTGAAAATCTCTTTGGTCCTTCTTATAAAATTGTATCAAATCATTGAAATCTCATTCAAAGGTCCTGCTTTACTGTATATATTGAATAGTTTATGTAATAGAGTCTTCTGCATCTTCACTTCTAAGATATAAAGTAAGAATTATAATAATGAAACATCTCATAGGGCTGTTATCAGCTTAAATAGGCTTACAGTATTGCCTGGCACATAGTATAAGTGCTATATTTAATTTAATATCATTTAAATAACCATTACTATTACTATTGCTATACTGCCTTTTTTTGAGAGTGGCTTTATATTTCAGTATGAATACACTGGGCTTACAAATGGGAGGAGGCTAGAACCCTTCAAGTAGAAGCTATAGGGTATCAAAAGTAAATGACTGTGTTTTGTAATAAAAATGAATTTAGATGGAAAATTTTATCTGCTTCAGTATATTCTGCACAATGCTGGTTATTGTTTTCACGATGTTGAGCTCTCCTGTATCCTCACTGTTGTGTATTTGTGTGCCCTTATGGAGGCCAGATCTCTTTGAGTTACAGTTGGCGTTCAGTTTTGTTAGTGGTAAGAGGGACATTTTAAAATCCTTTCTGAGAGTCATTGGGAATGGATTCCCCATTGTGTGGCATCATAAAATTTCCTATTGTTAAAATATAAATTGAGCCATAATAAAAAATTTTAAGAGTTTATTTAAGCAAAAGCTGATTAGAATCGAGCAGCACCCAATCTGGCAGATAGACAGGACCTCTGAGGAACTGTACAGAATGAAAGGCTTTTATAGGGTGAGGAGAGCAGGCACAAGGAAGTTATATTAGGCCATAAAGCAGGTTGGTTATTGCAAGTTTACTTTCCTTTAGGGGATGGCAAGAGTCTATCAGGCAGGTTACTAGTGCTGATCAGGTGATTCCTGAGTGGTTCCTTTATGATTCCATTTCTGGTAGAGCCAAAGCTGTAATTAACATAAGCCTCAGTTTACGGATGTGGGAGCTTAGCATAAGTGGTTCCATTTTGGGCCCGTTGTTTTATTTTTAACACTGTGTAACACTATTAAACCTGGGATCTGCAACTGACAAGCCCTGCTGTCTTTATGTTCACTATCTTGCATAATAATAATATATCTTCACCAGATTAGGAGGCTGTTACCAACTGTGCAGCTGGCAGGAGGCAAAAGAACAGCCTGGAAGTCAACCATCCAGAGTTGCATTTCACTTATGAGAAAGTCATAAAACCAAGCAAGGGCTGCAGTGTGCATACAGTTATGAGAAAGAGACAGAAACAATTCCATGTGTCCTCAGTGGGGGATTACAGGTCCTCTGCTCCTCCCTAAGGGGAGCTCCTCAAGGACGGGAGACCTGACGTAAGCATCTTCATAGCTTTGTGCCTGTCTAATTGTAATCAGATGCTTCCCATTGACCTGAATCTGTGGCAAGGCACTTACTTGGCCTTCTCAAATTCCCATCGGAGCCTGAGGAGTAGGCAGTGACAGACTCAATTAAAGAGCCAGATTAGAGGAGCTCTGGGTGGTTAATCAGAGAGTGGCAGAATGGGAATCCAGGTTCAGGTCTGCTGACCACAGGACCTTGATGGGCAAGTGGCAGGGTCCTTGAGCTGGGCTGCCTGGCTCAGATCCTGACTTGGTCACTCACCAGCTGTGTGAATTTAGGCCGACCATATAATCTCTCTGCTTCTCCATTCCCAAGATGTAAAATGGGGATGATGAATATGCTAACCTCATAGCGGTGTTATCAGCTGAAGTTTACACTATTGCCTAGCACATACTAAGTATTCAAGAAATATCAGCTGAAATAACTACAAGTACTGCTGTGTTACCATTCTCTAAGTGGATTTTATATTTTAGTTTGAGAGCACTGGCCTCAATAGGGAGCTAGAACTTTGAAAACAGAATCTGCAGGATATGAAATATAACATTACTGCTTGACCTCCTTTAGTATCTCTAAGTATCTTTCTTGCCATTATGTTTGGATTTCTGGCTCAGTTTGAGTCATTCCCTAAATAGAGACAGAATGTACTAAAATTCTACCTGGATAACAGTTTTCAACGCTAAACAGTCTGTCTGTCCATAGGAAGTCATTCAAAGTCAAGGAAAATTTCATCTTAAGAGTAGAACTGATCCCACAAAGGAAAAGCATATTTGCTAACTTTTGGAAGGGGTTCCATTCCCCAAGATAAATATACAATTCTGAATATTTTAATTCATCAAGATTTTCATTTTGTAAAATACTGAATAAATTAGTATTTCCTAGGCAGAGAAGCTCATGGAAACCCAGTACTTCTAGTTTAATTTCCTTTCTTTAAATAGTTGTTGGATAAATATTAAAATGAAAATATGCTTTTCTTTTAAGCAGGGAAGGGATTTAAATTTATTGCATTTCTTCCTTGACCAGATTAAGGATAAGATTTTATCCTTCCAGTTCACTGCTGAGTGGTGAATCTAGAGACATATGGTATTGATCATCTCTTTTAGGGTTTACAACCGTTCTGTGGGTGTGCATGGGTATTAAGAGAATGTGGGGGCAGTGGGAGAGGTTGCTGTGTTTTTCATATTTTGTCTCTTTCATTAGAGAAACATTTTTAGAAGTGTACAGATATTTTGTACTTTTCAAAGACATAAAAAGTAATCTTCATATCCAGAAAAAGTACATTTGGGAAAAATACATAACCAGCTATGGCTTTTTGAAATGAATTTTAGAAATTGCCTTGTGCGTTCAGGTTTCTTATGTTGTAAAGTCACCCGTTCTCCCCCACCACCCCCCTTTCTGTATACTGTGGAAAAGAAAGGAAAGAGAGCACTATTGGCAGCCTGAACTTAAGCGGTGGATTATTAGGCTCCACTTTCTTGACTGGCACATATCTGCACATATTATTTGGAATTCTGCTGGGAAAAGTTGTCTGTTCTCCCCAAATTATTTTTTTTTATTCAGTCACTTACATCATCAGGGATTCATGTGTGCTCATGCATATTTATATTTTGAGTTATAAACTAATAGTACTTTATTAATTTGGTTGCTCAAATTTTTCCAGGTTTGTTCCTCAAAGTTCTATTGGGAATCTTTGATTTGGCTCCTAGATCCCTTTGACATACCTATATCATTGTTATTTATTATTACTCTTTTCTTCTGTAAAACATTTCCTTACTTGCTGATAGTACAAGATATTCCAGGCTCATCTTGTATGTTTCCTGCCAGAATCAGCCATTTCTTCCAGGGGCCCTTCTGCTTTTTTTTTTTCTGAAGGACAATGTTAAAAGCAATATCTGGGCACTGAATGTGCTCCCCAAGGAGCAGTTGGCTCTCACAGCTGAAAGAACAGGAGATTAATGTGTGTATTCTAATCTACATATATATATACACCTATCAGAAAACTACTGTGTATGTAACCAACTGTATTTATATGATAAAATTTATCTAATGAGTTCATACTGATATTTCAAACTCTATTATTTCATAGATCATTCTAGTTTTTTCCCCTTGCTTATCTCTAATGTTCCACTTCCCCCTTCTGTCATCTGTTTACTTAATTTTCCACTTCTGGCATTCACATACTGTGCTTTCAGAATTGTTAACCCATACTCTAATGGGATGTACAGTTTTTATGACCTTTAAGCCTTACAGACTCCATTCATTTCTAGAATTATTTAGGTTGCCACTTTATTCCCCTACTCATGCTGCTTCATATAATGAAGTTACTTCATATATTTGTAAGACATTTAGATTCTTTTGCCACATCCTTCATTCTCTGTTGGATCCTACTACCTCCTAAATTGATTTTTAAACAATTTTACATAAATTGACGTTTGCTCATTATGCTATAAAGTTCTATGTTGTTGTTTAGTTGCTAAGTCGTGTCCAACTCTTTTGGGATCCCATGGACTGTAGCCTTCCAGATTCCTCTGTCCTTGGGACTTCCCAGGCAAGAACACTGGAGTGGGTAGCCATTTCCTTCTCTACAGGATCATCTCAACCCAGTGTTTGAACCTGCATCTGCTGCATTGGCAGATGGATTCTTTGCCTCTGAGCCACCAGGGGAGCCCGTATAAAGCTTGATGGTTTTTGTCAAATGCTTTATGTTTTGCATTCACCATTAGAGTATGACACAAAATAGTTCTACCCTAAAGAGTAACCCTATTCCATCACCTTCTCCCTCTGAGTCCTTGGCCACTCATACACTTACCACTTTTATAATTATACCTTCTTCAGATTATGCCAAAGCCTTTGACTATGTAGATCACAACAAACTGTGGAAAATTTTTCAAGAGATGGAAATACCGGACTACCTTAACTGCCTCCTGAGAAATCTATATGTGGGTCAAGAAGCAACCATTAGAACTGAACATGGAGCAACAGACTGGTTCCAAATCGGGAAAGGAGTCCATCAAGGCTGTATAATGTCTCCCTGCTTATTTAACTTATATGCAGAGCACATCATGTGAAATGCTGGAATGGAAGAAACACAAGCTGGAATCAAGATTGCCAGGAGAAATATCAATAACCTCAGATATGCAGATGACACCACCCTTATGGCTGAAAGTGTAGAGGAACTAAAAAGCCTCTTGATGAAAGTGAAAGAGGAGAGTGAAAAAGTTGGCTTAAAACTCAAAATTCAAAAAACTAAGATCATGGCATCCAGTCCCATCACTCCATGGCAAATAGATGGAGAAAGTGGGAACAGTGACAGACTTTATTTTCTTGGGCTTCAGAATCACTGCAGATGGTTGACTGCAGCCATGAAATTAAAAGATGCTTGCATCTTGGAAGGAAAGCTATGACCAACCTAGACAGCATATTAAAAAGCAGAGACATTTCTTTGACGACAAAGGTCCATCTAGTCAAAGCTATGGTTTTTACAATAGTCATGTATGGATATGAGAGTTGGACTGTAAAGAAAGCTGAGTGCTGAAGAATTGATGTTTTTGAACTGTGGTGTTGGAGAAGACTCTTGAGAGTCCTTTGGACTGCAAGGAGATCCAACCAGTCAATCCTAAAGGAAATCAGTCCTGAATATTCATTGGAAAGACTGCTGCTGAAGCTGAAACTCCAATACTTTGGCCACCTGATGAGAAGAACTGACTCATTGGAAAAGACTGTGATAGTGGGAAAGATTGAAGGCAGGAGAAGGGGATGACAAAGGATGAGACAGTTGGATGGCATCACCGACTCGATGGGCATAAGTTTGAGCAAGCTCCAGGAGTTGGTGATGGACAGGGATGCCCGGCATGCTGCAATCTGTGGGGTCACAGAGAATCAGACATGACTAAGAGACTGAACTGAACTGAACTGAACCTTCTTCAGGCTGTCATATAATTGGAATGACACAGTATATAGCTTTTTCCAATTGATTTTTATATGCATCAGTATGCATTGAAGATTCATCTGTGTCTCTTTGTGACTTGATTCAGTTCAGTTCAGTTCAGTTGCTCAGTCGTGTCCGACTCTGTGACCCCATGAACTGCAGCATTCCAGGCCTCTCTGTCCATCACCAACTCCAGGAGTTTACCCAAACCCATGTCCATTGAGTCAGTGATGCCATCCAGCCATCTCATCCTCTGTCGTCCCCTTCTCCTCCTGCCCCTAATCCCTCCCAGCATCAGGGTCTTTTCAAATGAGTCAGCTCTTCGCATGAGGTGGCCAAAGTATTGGAGTTTCAGCTTCAACATCAGTCCTTCCAATGAACACCCAAGACTGATCTTTAGGATGGACTGGTTGGATCTCCTTGCAGTCCAAGGGACTCTCAAGAGTCTTCTCCAACACCACAGTTCAAAAGCATCAGTTCCTCGGCATTCAGCTTTCTTTATAGTCCAACTCTCACATCCATCCATGACCACTGGAAAAACCATAGCCTTGACTAGACAGACCTTTGTTGACAAAGTAATGTCTCTGCTTTTTAATATGCTGTCTAGGTTTGTCATAACTTTCCTTCCAAGGAGTAAGCGTCTTTTAATTTCATGGCTACAGTTACCATCTGCAGTGATTTTGGAGCCCAGAAAATTAAAGTCTGACACTGTTTCCACTGTTTCCACTCTTTCCCCATCTATTTGCCATGAAGTGATGGGACCAGATGCCATGATTTTCGTTTTCTGAATGTTGAGCTTTAAGCCAACTTTTTCACTCTCCTCTTTCACTTTCATCAAGAGGCTCTTTAGTTGTTCTTCACTTTCTGCCATAAGGGTGGTATCATCTGCATATGTGAGGTTATTGATATTTCTCCCAGCAATCTTGATTCCAGCTTGTGCTTCCTCCAGCCCAGCGTTTCTCATGATGTACTCTGCATGTAAGTTAAATAAGCAGGGTGAAAAGGTACAGCCTTGATGTACTCCTTTTCCTATTTGGAACCAGTCTATTGTTCCATGTCCAGTTCTAACTGTTGCTTCCTGACCTGCATCCAGGTTTCTCAAGAGGCAGGTCAGATGGTCTGGTATTCCCATCTCTTTCAGAATTTTCCACAGTGTATTGTGATCCACACAGTCAGAGGCTTTGTCATAGTCAATAAAGCAGAAATAGATGTTTTCCTGGAACTCTCTTGCTTTTTCAGTGATCCAGCAGATGTTGGCAATTTGATATCTGGTTCCTCTGCGTTTTCTAAAACCAGCTTGAACATCTGGAAGTTCACAGTTCATGTATTGCTGAAGCCTGGGTTGGAGAATTTTAAGCATCACTTTACTAGCATGTGAGATGAGTGGCTTGATAGCTCTTTTCTTTTCATTATTGAATAACATTCCATTTGATGTATACTAGTTTGTTTATCTGGAGAAGGCAATGGCACCCTACTCCAGTACTCTTGCCTGGGAAATCCCATGGACAGAAGAGCCTGGTGGGCTGCAGTCCTTGGGGTCGCTAAGAGTTGGACACGATTGAGCAACTTCACTTTCACTTTTCACTTTCATGCATTGGAGAAGGAAATGGCAACCCACTCCAGTGTTCTTGCCTGGAGAATCCCAGGGACGGGGGAGCCTGGTGGGCTGCCGTCTATGGGTTCGCACAGTCGGACACGACTGAAGCGACTTAGCAGCAGCAGCAGTTTGTTTATATATGCTAATTGAAGGCTTCTTGGTTGCTTCCAGTTCTTATTGATTATGAATAAAGCTACTATAAACTTTCATATGTACTTGTTGCATGGACATAAACTGACTCACTGGAAAAGACCCTGATGGTGGAAAAGGTTGAGGACAGGAGGAGAACAGGGCAACAGAGGATGAGATGGTTGGGTGGCATCATTGATTCAGTGGACATGAGTTTAAGTAAACTCTTGGAGATAGTGAAGGACAGGGGAGCCTGGCATGCTGCAGTCCATGGGGTCGCAAAGAGTCAGACACACCTTAGTAACTTAAAGGTAACAACAGTGCTTTTCAAATCAGTTAGGAAAATGCTTGTGAGGTTGCTGAATTTCATGTAGAGCTACATTTAGTTTTGTGAGAAAGTGAACTCTCTGCCAGACTTGTCTTCCAAAGTGGCTGTACCATTTTTCATTCTCCTAAACAATGAATGAGAGTTCCTGTTGCTTCATGTCTCACCAGTCTTTGGTATTGACAGCTTTTGGTTTTAGTTACTCCAATACACATTTAGTGGTATCATATTGTTATTTTAATTTGAATTTGCCTGATGATGAATGATGTTGAGAGTCTTTTCATGCACTTATTTGCCATCTGTGATTTTCTTTGGGGCATTGTTCAGATCTTTTCCCCATTTTTTTGTTGGCTTTTAAGACATGTTTGTATATTTTGGATAAAAATACTTAATCAAATACATGTTTCGCAAATATTTTTCCTTATTTGTGGTTTTTTTTTTTTTTTCATTCTCTTAAGAGTGTCTTCACCAAAGGATACAGCTTTTAATTTTACTAAAGCCCATTTATCAGCTTTTTGTTTTGTGGATTATGCTATTGGTGCTGTGTTAAAAAACTTATCTCCAAACCTAACATTGTGCAGTTACTCCCATGTTTTCTTCAGTAAGTTTTATAATTTTGCATATTACATTTAGATTTATTATATATTTTGAGTTACTTTTTGTGTTAAATGTAAGATTTGTTTCTAGGTTTATTTATTTTTTTTGAATATTCACATCCAATTGTTCTGGCACCATCTATTGGAAAGATTGCTCTTTTTCATTGAATTCTCTTTGTTCCTTTGACCAAGTTCAGTTGACTATATTTGTGTGGGTCTAGTCTGGGCTTTATTCTACTCCATTGTGCTATGTATCGTTTTGCTGAGATGATGCTGTTTTTATTACTGTGTCCTTAAAATAGGTCTTTAAATAGAGTAATGTTAGTCCTCCAGCATTGTTCCTCCTCTTCTCCCTCTTCCTCTCCATTTTCTTTTTCCTCGCTTTCTCCTCTGCACCCCTTCTCCTTCTTGATATTATGTTCATTGTTCCAGGTCTTCTGTCTTTCCACATAAACTTTAGAATCAGTTTGTTGATATCTACAAAATAGTTTGCTGGTATTTTGATTAGGATTGCATTATATCTATAGATCATTTTGGGAAGAATTGACATCCTAATTAACAGTATTGAGTCTATAAGTTCATGAACATGAACTATTGCTCCATTTACTTAGATCTTCTTTCATTTTTTATCTGTTTACAGGTCCTGCACAGACTTTTCTGTTTACAGGTCCTGCACAGACTTTGTTAGATTTTAATTGAGGGATTTAATCTTGAAGGGATTCTACTCTAAATGGTGCTGTCTTACTAATTTCAAATTCCAATTGGTTATTTCTGGTATGTATAAAGGAAAGTAATTGACTTTTGTGCATTAGCTTCATATCTTGTGACTTTGCCAAACTTGCTCATTAGTTTCAGAAGTTTTTTGATAATTCTTTGAGATTTTCTGCCCAGATAATCTGTGAATAGAGATAGTTTCAATCTGTATACCTTTTATTTCTTTTTCTTGTTTTATTCCACCAGCTAGTACTTATTGGATAATGTTGAGTTGACATGATGAGAGCAAAATCCTCATCTTATTTTCAGTGTTGGGGAGCAAGTGGCCAGTATTTATTTCACCATTAAATATTATGTTAACATATTTTTTTTGTAGATGTTATCAAATTGAGGATGTTCTCCTTTATTCTTAGTTTGCTGAATGTTTTAAAATCATGAATGGATTGGATTTTTGTCAAATGCCCGTCTGTGTCAGTTGGCATAATAACATGATTTTTATTCTGTAGCCTATTTATTTGGTGGATTATATTGATTGATTTTCAAGTGTTGAACCAGCTTTGCCTACTAGAAATAAATACCACTTGGTTATGGTGTATAATTCTTTTTAAACATTGTCAGATTAATATTTTGTTGGGGATTTTTATCTCTATATTCATGAGAAATATTTGTCTGTAGTTTTTGTTTCTTGTACCATCTTTCTGTGTTTCTGGTATTACAGTAATGCTGGCTTCATAGAATGAATTAATATTCTCTCCTCTTCTATTTCTTTTAGGAGATGAGTATCATATCTAAGTCTGTTTCTGATGCTTGCTTTCTCTCCTCAGAGTATTTCTTCCTGCCTTTTGGTGTACCTTGGAATTTTTTGTTGGAAGCTGTACATGTTTCATTGGATAATAGAAACTGGGGGAAATAGGCCTTCACTGTGATAATATATGTTAACATAGAGTTGGGCTGTATTTGCTGTTGATAAAGGTGCCAGACACTTTAAGTTCCTCTGGGCCCCTGATTTGTTTCCCTTCTTGACTTTACATTTCCCTAAGTCCTCCTCCTCCTAGAGGATTTGTGTCTTGCAACTTTGCAGCTATAATCCACTGATATCACACTGAGAATCCCTGATATGATATTTTATGGGTCTGTGTTTATGGTGTGGGATACTCACAATTTTTTTTTTTTTTAATAACTTCTCCTCTTTCCCTTACCTCCCTTAGATGAGACAGGAAGGCTGTCAGGGCTGGAGTCCTAGGGCTCTGAAACAAGCTCTGGTAATCTTTTATGTGGCGGAGTAGGCCTTTGTTATATAGAAGATTCTGAATGTATTTCACAAGGAATCTTCTTTTTCTCCTACTAGAAACACAAGTATTACAAGTTTATAGCTCCAATGGCCTCTGCTATAGCTAGGCAGATTTTGACTGTGACCCCTTGGATTTGCTGGTTTCTTCAGATTTGGTTGTGGTGGTTTGCCCTGCAAAACTCAGTTCTTTCATGGGTTTAAGGAAAGTTATTAGCTTTTTCAGTTTTAATTCAGCTTTTTCTTGTAAGGATGGGGTGAAGAATTCTAAGTGTTTTACATGTTATGGCTGAAACTGCTAGTCCATTCTCAATGACCTGTTTAGTTCAGTTCAGTTCAGTCACGTCCGACTCTTTGTGACCCCATGAATCGCAGCACGCCAGGCTTCCCTGTCCATCACCAACTCCCGGAGTTCACTCAGACTCACGTCCATCGAGTCAGTGATGCCATCCAGCCATCTCATCCTCTGTCATCCCCTTCTCCTCCTGCCCCCAATCCCTCCTAGCATCAGAGTCTTTTCCAATGAGTCAACTCTTCGCATGAGGTGGCCAAAGTACTGGAGTTTCAGCTTTAGCATCATTCCTTCCAAAGAAATCCCAGGTCTAATCTCCTTCAGAATGGATTGGTTGGATCTCCTTGCAGTCCAAGGGACTCTCAAGAGTCTTCTCCAACACCACAGTTCAAAAGCATCAATTCTTCGGTGCTCAGCCTTCTTCACAGTCCAACTCTCACATCCATACATGACCACAGGAAAAACCATAGCCTTGACTAGACGGACCTTAGTCGGCAAAGTAATGTCTCTGCTTTTGAATATGCTATCTAGGTTGGTCATAACCTGTCTCTTATACACATCTAGATGTGTATAAGAGACAGGANTCTCCAGCACCACAGTTTAAAAGCTTCAATTCTGTGCTCAGCTTTCTTCACAGTCCAACTCTCACATCCATACATGACCACTGGAAAAACCATAGCCTTGGCTAGACGGACCTTTGTTGGCAAAGTAATGTCTCTGCTTTTGAATATGTTATCTAGGTTGGTCATAACTTTTCTTCCAAGGAGTAAGAGTCTTTTAATTTCATGGCTGCAATCACCATCTGCAGTGATTTTGGAGTCCCTAAAAATAAAGTCTGACACTCTTCCCCATATATTTCCCATGAGTGATGGGACCAGATGCCATGATCTTCGTTTTCTGAATGTTGAGCTTTAAGCCAACTTTTTCACTCTCCTCTTTCACTTTCATCGAGAGGCTTTTTAGTTCCTCTTCACTTTCTGCCATAAGGGTGGTGTCATCTGCATATCTGAGGTTATTGATATTTCTCCCGGCAATCTTGATTCCAGCTTGTGCTTCTTCCAGACCAGCGTTTCTCATGATGTACTCTGCATAGAAGTTAAATAAGCAGGGTGACAACATACAGCCTTGACATACTCCTTTTCCTATTTGGAACCAGTCTGTTGTTCCATGTCCAGTTCTAACTGTTGCTTCCTGACCTGCATACAGATTTCTCAAGAGGCAGGTCAAATGGTCTGGTATTCCCATCTCTTTCAGAATTTTCCACAGTTTATTGTGATCCACACAGTCAAAGGCTTTGGCATAGTCAATAAAGCAGAAACAGATGTTTTTCTGGAACTTTCTTGCTTTTTTGATGATCCAGCAGATGTTGGCAATTTGATCTCTGGTTCTTCTGCCTTTTCTAAATCCAGCTTGAACATTTGGAAGTTCACGGTTCGTGTATTGCTGAAGCCTGGCTTGGAGAATTTTGAGCATTACTTTACTAACGTGTGAGATGAGTGCAATATAAGAGTATTAAACTCCAGCCGCACTGACAAATCTCAGGCCCTGGGAAATAGCAGCCCTCACTCTGGCCTTGCCTTTCTTCCCTGGGAGGAGACAGAGCTGAGCCAGTGAAAAGAGCGTGGCGTGGGGCTTCTGGAAAGTTTGGGTTTGAATCTCAACTTCACAAAATGTGAAACTTACCCTATCTGAGCATCAGTCCCCATACCCACCCCCAGCCATAGCAAGCTGCCGCGAAGTTGGTTGACATGGTCCCTCTGAGTCCCTGAAACTTTGAGCAACCTGAAGTGGGGCTACAGGTAAATTTTTACATAGGTGGAAAGGAAAGAATGTCTGTTGGATTCTCAGATGACATTTATACTTTCTGTACAATTCAGCTATTGCCCAAAGGCACAGACCAGGGACAGATGGGCTGTGTCCCTAGTAAGTAACATTCTTTCATTATAGAATATGTATTATTTGCCACCAAAAGTGAAAGTGAAAGTGAAGTTGCTCAGTCGTGTCCGACTCTTTGAGACCCCGTGGACTGTAGCCCACCAGGCTCCTCCGTCCATGGCATTCTCCAGGCAAGAATACTGGAGTGGGTAGCCATTTGCTTCTCCAAAGTCCTATGCAAACTTACCTCTTGGATCTGTAAAAACAGACTGTCCAGCCCCTGGGAGCCTGAGAGCCCAAAGATTGAGGTCCAGGGAAATGGTTGTGTCCCAGGACTTGGGAAGGGGCACTGCTCACCTCCTGAGGCCCCCTGGGTGTGGTCACCTGGTAGAGCTGGTGTCTGCACACCTTTGGGTCCCAGCTCGAGCACCCTTCCCTGTGACTGAGACACCTGCAGCCTTAGCAGCAGAGGCAGTGGCAGAACAGCACACAGCTTATGCCTGTTTCCCAGTGGCTTGTTCTCTGGGACACAGAAAATGGCGTGGTGACAGCCAGTGTTCAGACCCATCTAGTAAGGCAGTGAGAGCTCCTGGGTCCAGAGTCACCTCCTTTTCACCTAAAAGAAGGTCTTCTCTTTGGCTGGAGGATAAAGTCTAAGCCCCGAAGCCTGCGCCCAAGGCTTTGCAACATGGCTCACTTCCACGGGCACATGCTCATTGGTACCCACGGCCCCTGGAGCCCAGAACCCAGCTCCTCACATGCTTCCTGCCTTTGCCCACACACTCACTCACTTCCCATTTCCATCAGCTCGACACCTGCCTACTGTCAACATGTCTGAGAAAACTTCTCCTTTTCGCCTCCAAAAAGCAAGATACTCCTTTCATCGAATCTTAAACCACCAAACGGGGCTGATCCACCTGCATATCACTCCCCTGACAAGTATGTAAAAGCTATCAAAACAGAAATAGGCCTAGCATGCAGCTCCATCATGGGGGCCCCTGGTGGGTCATCTGAACCCATTGGTTTCTGGACCTTGGGGAGGTCCCATGGAAAGGATGGGGAACTTTGGAGCAGCAGCGGGTAGGGGTGGGGGGTGCCAATACCTGCCAGTTGTGGTCAGTCTGGCCTCTCTGCTTCTCCAGATCTTGAGCTCTGTGCTCCAGGACTGAGCCCTTTGCCTTGTCCACCCGAGGACTTCTATTTCAACTTAGGACTTTGGCTTGCTGCGTGGACTCTGGACTTGGTTCAGCCCTCTGGTTTTGGTGGCACAGCAACCCATGATGGGGAATTCCCTGCCCCAGCCTCAGGTTCTCAGCTCCTACTCCTGTTTCCAGCCCAAGGGAGGAGTCAGACTGCTCCTTCCTCTGTGCGTGCCACGTTTTTTGATCAGTAACTTATCATTTCATCTTGTATCATTCATTTCACTATGACTGAGCCCTTCCCTGGACTGTGACGGATTTGAAGGCAGAAATACGATAGGGTAGATGTCAAAACATATTTTTTTCCCTTCAGAGTTTTTTTGTTTTTTTTTTAATGAGTTATGGTTGATTTACAATATTATACAAATTTCAGCTGTACAACATAGTGATTCACAAATTCTAAAGGTTATACTCCATTTATAGTAATTATAAAATATTGGGCTATATTCCTTGTGCTGTACCTGTCTCTTATACACATCTAGATGTGTATAAGAGACAGCCCCAGGTAGGACTGAACTGTGCAGTGTGGCAGCCCTAGGGGCTTGTGGTACTCACAGACATACCTGGGATGACTTCTTGGCTCCAAACTTCTTGGTTTCACTTCTTGGCACTCGCTCTCAATCTATGGGGGTGAAAAATCATATTTAGCATGCATGCTTAAAATTTTTTCCATTGCTACATTGAGATTGTCCCTAGTTACCCTCCCCTCCCCACTAGTTTAGCCTGATGATGCCTTGGAGAATAAAGGGAGGGGGCAGGAGGGTCAGAGTGGCTGCCCCTCCCATTTGGAGCAAGCAGCTTGCTCTCAAGGGGACCGTGAAAAGCTCCCAGGAGGAGGCCTCAACAAGCAGAGAGGAGTGCCTGGCACTAGAGGGTCCCTGCCGCTCACTGCCTTCTTTTCTAATACACCCTGGAGGACTTGTAGCCCCAGGAAAGGGGAGCCATTGAAATCTGGAGCAGCTTGCCTGATCTCTGCTGCAACCCTCAGAAGGAGCCAGCCGTAATAACTGCTCCAGCTCCCTCACAGGAGGGCTGGGTAACTCAGTGCAGTGGAAAGTGTAACATGCTTGGGAAAATAGAGTCCTAGAAATGCAAAATACTATTTTGAACTCTCCCTTCCACACTTTTCACCTTCATTAGATGTTATCTTTCAGGCCCAGTCAGAATAATTTGAGTTATAAGAGTATTCATTTCAATTCAGTTCAGTTTAGTTGCTCAGTCGTGTCCGACTCTTTGCAACCCCATGAATCGCAGCACGCCAGGCCTCCCTGTCCATCACCAACTCGCGGAGTTCACCCCAACTCATGTTCATCGAGTCGGTGATGCCATCCAGCCATCTCATCCTCTGTCGTCCCCTTTTTTTAGTTATTTTCCTTGTAGTTTTCTAATGCCACTGCTCTCTTTGGGGCTTGTCCACCTTACTATCTACTGCTTGAATTTACATTAAGTTTGTTGCTTGGTTATGTATTTTGAACTTCATCCTAAATTGGTCATGGCTCATTGCTGTTTCTTCACATTTCACACATTTCATCCGTTGTGCTTCCTTTTTTATTACTTCTATAGGTTGTGAGTTAGGATAATAAAGTCAAGAAAAAATCACCCCCAAGCCATTTGCAGTTCTGGGAAGCTGGCAAGGGCTGTCAGAAGCTGGCTGGGTGCCATTAAGAGAAGGAAATGTTCTTCCATATTGCCTGGCTTATCAGGGCTCCTAACAGCTTCTTGCCAAAATTTTAGGAAAATGATCATATACACCCTGGAGCTATCCTGTGTGTTTCTATAGATGGGGAGTCTTTCAACAAGTATTTTGACTATAAATGCCTGTCATGTTTTTTCACTGGATTAAGTTTGTAACTTGAGCTCCATATCATGAAATACTGACATAGAGAATTAATCACTGTTCCAAGCTGAGGTATCCTTGTCATCATCACCAGCCACTCACACTAATTTAGTGTATCGAATCCCATTCAGAATATGCTCATGAAAGAATAATTGGAGACTTTTTTTTAACCACAAAAATGTTCTTTTGATGGAGGGAGATGAGAAGCAGGGAGAATGGCAACAGCTTATGAAAAGCTGGTAGATAATCACAATTCTATTCTTTTAAACACTTACTCCGCATCTCTTCTGTATCTCTATGATGCCAATTCAGATAAGAACTCAGTTCAGATAATTCAGTTTATTACATGTGTGGTGTTTTTCTTTCTTGGTGGAGGACCGGATCTCAAATTTCTTGTGTGAGTGTGGAGAGGATAAGGAAATAAGTGTGTCTTTCCCCACCAATTAATTGATCACCAATCAGCCATGCCTACTGAGCACTGACTACATGCCCAGACCTCTGTTAGGAAGGATACACAGAGAAATAGGGTACATGTTTCTCCCTTCTCTTTATGAGTTTATAGTCTAGTCAGATAGGCCTGGGTTCAAAGCCTACAACTTAGTAGCAAAGTGGAACTTTAGCAAGTTATGTAATAATTCTGATGCTTCCGTCAACATAGAGATAACGATTACACCTATCTCACAGGGCTGCTGTAGCAAGTGAGGGAAAGAGTGGGTGTCTGATCCGTCTATAGATGTTGGCTTCCTTCCCCTTCCCTTAGTGTTTGGTCTGGCAAGATCCAGCAGAAAGGGTCCCAGGACCCTGTGTGAAGGTTCTGTTCTCAAGGCCAAGAGCATTACCGCTGAGGTCATTTAAAAGCAAGACTTTGGTGGCTGGCCTGAGCAAAGGCTGCAAACTGGCTGCCTGCAGGCCAAAGCAAACTTTAGACATTTCTAATTTGTCCTCTGTGATAGGAAAGAAATTTGAATCTGTTGCCAATGTTTAAATATCAGAAGATATCCATAAAAATCTGGAATTTGGGGAGTCTCTAGAAAATCAGAAGATTCTGGCCTTTGACACTCAGATGGAACTGACCACAAGCCACCTTCTTTGAACGGGTCACGTTTTCTCATGGTTGCTTGTGCCTTCCCACAGGGAAGTCCAGTAGCTAAGACTCTGTGCTCCCAATGCAGGAGGCCCAGGTTCGATCCCTGGTCAGGGAGCTAGATACCACAGGCCACAGGTAAGAGTTCCTGTGCCATAACTAAAGCCCAGCACAGCCAGAAGAAAAAAAACTTAAGGGAAAGAAGTAAGCCAAGAGTGACAAGCTAGGGCGGCAGAAGCCCTAGGAAGATCCCCCAGAAAAGGAAAGGCTTAACTCATTCATTCAACAAATGTTATTAGTGAGCACCTTGGTGTACAAGTTTCTGTATTTGCCATAAGAGAAAGAAGATTTATTGAGAAGCTACTGTGTATCAGGCTCTAATATGCCCTGGACAGCCCTCTACAACCAAAAATTATCCAGTCCAACCTGTCAACAGTGTCAAGGTTGAGAAACTGAATTATATGCATTAATATGGATGAATCTTCTAATGTTGAGTGCAGAAAACATGTTGCAGAAGAATATGTACAGAATAATACTATTTTTCTTGAAATTCAAAGGCAAGAAAACAAAGCATTGTATAGGAATTCACACATATACAGTAAAAATCATACTGAAAACAAGAGAAATAACAACAAAATCAATTTCCCTGGGGTGGGGGGACAGCACTAGGGGATGGACTTGGGAAGTTGTGCACAAGAAAATGCAATGCTATTGGAATACTATAATTCTTAACAGGGGAGATGGGTTCATGGTTATTAGTTTTATCCTTCATAACTTACATAAACACGTTCTTTTAAAAGTATATTTTAGTTTATTTTTGGAAGAATATACACTATTCTGTTTATAGCGATCTTTCTAGCGACCAAGTTTATGGGTAACTTTCATTTCTAAATTGTTTTTATCTTTTGTGATGCATCTGCAGATGTTTGTGTTGGGAAGAAAACAATAAGGACAGAAACAAGGAACAAATACATTAGAGTTTCTTCATTCACAAGGGCTATGGTTCAAAACCTCAGATATACCTAAATGCAAATACTACCATCACAGTTCATCAAAGCTAATATACCTCAGTTATAAGATACACCCATCATTTTGTGTATCACTAAGAATGAACAAAAAGCNGGTGTTGACCATCTGGTGATGTCCATGTGTAGAGTCTTCTCTTGTGTTGCTGGAAGAGGGTGTTTGCTATGACCAGTGCATTTTCTTGGCAAAACTCTATTAGTCTTTGCCCTGCTTCATTCCGCATTCCAAGGCCAAATTTGCCTGTTACTCCAGGTGTTTCTTGACTTCCTACTTTAGCATTCCAGTCCCCTATAATGAAAAGGACATCTTTTTTGGGTGTTATTTCTAAAAGGTCTTATAGGTCTTCATAGAACCATTCAACTTCAGCTTCTGCAGTGTTACTGGTTGGGGCATAGAGTTGGATTACTGTGATACTGAATGATTTGTCGAGACGAGCAGAGATTATTCTGTCATTTTTGAGATTGCATCTAAGTCCTGCATTTCAGACTCTTTTGTTGACCATTATGGCTACTCCATTTCTTCTGAGGGATTCCTGCCCGCAGTGGTAGATATAATGGTCATCTGAATTAAATTCACCCATTCCAGTCCATTTTAGTTCGCTGATTCCTAGAATGTCGACGTTCACCCTTGCCATCTCTTGTTTGACCACTTCCAATTTGCCTTGATTCATGGACCTGACATTCCAGGTTCCTATGCAATACTGCTCTTTACAGCATTGGACCTTGCTTCTATCACCAGTCACATGCACAGCTGGGTATTGTTTTTTGCTTTGGCTCCATCCTTTCATTCTTTCTGGAGATATTTCTCCACTGATCTCCAGTAGCATGTTGGGCACCTACTGACCTGGGGAGTTCCTCTTTCAGTATCCTATCATTTTGCCTTTTCATACTGTTCATGAGGTTCTCAAGACAAGAATACTGAAGTGGTTTGCCATTCCCTTCTCCAGTGGACCACATTCTGTCAGACCTCTCCACCATGACCCGTCCATCTTGGGTTGCCCCGCAAGCATGGCTTAGTTTCATTGAGTTAGACAAGGCTGTGGTCCTAGTGTGATTAGATTGACTAGTTTTCTGTGAGTATGGCTTCAGTGTGTCTGCCCTCTGATGCCCTCTTGCCACACCTACCACCTTACCTGGGTTTCTCTTACCTTGGGTGTGGGGTATCTCTTTACGGCTGCTCCCGCAAAGGGCAGCTGCTGCTCCTTATCTTGGATGAGGGGTATCTCCCCTAATTAGATACCTCTAAAATATCTTGTGCTTTTCCTTTGTTGCATTTGTTATTATTATAAATAATTACTAATTTCTGTAATTACTTAACTTAATCTTACTTGAGCTGATGTATCTTAAATTTCCCAAAGGCAGAGATTCTCTAGGTCGCCACTGTATCCTCAGTATTAGGGAGGGTGCTGGCCGGTAGTCACTTCTCAATATACATTTCTTGAATGAACGTTTAAATACATTGATGCTTAAATCTCACCTCTTGCGCTCAAGCCTAGTCATATACATAAATTTTCCAGTTCTAATGGATATCATGTTTCCTGTAACTGCATCTCTGCTTACACTATTCTCTGTGCCTGGCTGCTCATGCTACCTTCAACGGCTGATTGATGGCACCTTTCAACATTCACCCCAAGTTTCCACCCCATCAGGAGGCTTTCACTGACTGTCCACCTACTGGGTCCTGTGCTCCCCTCCCGTGATAGTACTCACATTCTGGTGGGACTGCTACCAGAGCTCACAATGCTAATTTCTGCTCTATCTGGTGATGTCATCCAACCATCTTATCCTCTGTCATACCATTCTTCCCTTGCCTTCAACCTTCTCCAGCATCAGGGTCTTTTCCAATGAGTGGGTTCTTTGCATCAGGTGACCAAAGTATTGCAGCTTCAGCTTTTGTTTCTGAATATCTATGCTTTGTTTCTCTCCTGAGATTTAGATTACTAGAAAGTGAACCAGTGCCGTTTAGACATGAATCTTCAAAGGCTAATACTGTGCCTGGTATTTAGACAATGATCAATCCATAATCATAATAATTGATATTTTTGAATAAATAACTCATTGACAGCTGGGACAATGTACTTGACATCTTTAACATCTCCCACAGGGTTTGGTACAGTTATGTTGTTGTTGCTGTTTACTTGCTAAGTCATGTCATGCTCTTTGTGACCCCATAGACTGCAGCAGGCCAGGCTTCCCTGTTCTTCACTAGCACTCAGAGTTTGCTCAAACTCATATCTGGTGATGTCATCCAACCGTCTTACCCTCTGTCATCCCCTTCTTCCCTTGCCCTCAACCTTCCCCAGCATCAGGGTCTTTTTCCAATGATTCAGTTCTTTGCATCAGGTGACCAAAGTATTGCAGCTTCAGCATCATTCCTTACAATGAATGTTTAGGGTTGATTTCCTTTAGGATTGATTGGTTTGATCTCCTTGCTGTCCAAGGGACTCTCAAGAATTTACTCCAGTCCTACAATTAGAAAGCATCAGTTCTTCAGCCCTCAGCCCTCTTTATAATTCAACTCTCAAATCCATACAAGACTACTGGAACACCATAGCTTTGACTATATGGACCTCTTTGGCAAAGTGATGTCTTTGTTTTTTAATAAGCTAACTAGCTTTGTAATAGCTTTTATTTCAAGGAGCAAACATCTTTTAATTTCATGGCTGCAGTCACTGTCTGCAGTGATTTTGGAGCCCAAGAAAATAAAATCTGTCACTGTTTCCACTGTTTCCCCATGTATTTGCCATGAAGGGATGGGATCAGATGCCATGATCTTAATGTTTTGAATGTTGAGTTTTAAGCCAGCTTTTCACTCTCCTCTTTCACCCTCATCAAGAGGCTCTTTAATTCCTCTTCATTTTCTGTCATTAGAGTGGTATCATCTGCATATTCGAGGTTGTTGATATTTCTCCCAGCAATCTTGATTCCAGCTTGTGATTTATCCAGCCTGGCATTTTGTATGATGTATTCTTCATAGAAGTTAAATAAACAGGGTGGAAATACACAGCCTTGACATACTCCTTTCCCAATTTTGAACCAGTTTGTTTTTCCATGTCCGGTTCTAATTGTTGCTTCTTGACCTGCATAAAGGTTTCTCAGGAAGCAGGTAAGGTGTTCTGGTATTCCCATTCTCTTAGATTTTCCCACAGTTTGTTGTGGTCTACACAGTCAAAGGGTTTAGCATGGTCAATGAAGCAGACATTTTTCAGGAACTCACTTGCTTTCTCCATGATCCAATGAATACTGGCAATTTGAATTCTGATTCCTCTACCTTTTCTAAATCCAGCTTGTATAGCTGGAAGTTCTTGGTTCACATACTGCTGAAGTATAACTTGAAGGATTTTTAGCATTACTTTGTTAGCCTGTGAAATAAACGCAGTCATACAGTAATTTGAATATTTTTTGGCATTGCTTTTCTTTGAGAGTATAATGAAAAATGACCTTTTTTAGTCTTGTGGCCACTGCTGAGTTTTCTACATTTGCTGGCATATTGAGTGCAGCACTTTCAGAGCATTATCTTTTAGGATTTGAAATAGCTCAGCTGGAATTCCATCTCCTCCCCTAGCTTTGTTGGTTGTAATGCTTCCTAAGGCCCACTTGACTTCACACTCCAGGATGTCTGGTTCTCGGTGAGTGACAATACCACAGTGGTTGTCCAGGTTATTAAGATCTTTTTTGTAAAGTTCTTGCAGTTCTAGTTAAGATCTATTCAGTTAATACTAAGTGACTAATTACACATTTATTTCATTTAATACCTGTGAACAGACTCTTATTCTACTCCTTACCCTCTGTACCTTTCTCACTTGTATTAGCCCTATATATTATATAGCTCTTTATACAAGAACAAGATTTTGCAGGAAAGGGAGTGCCAAAGATAAAAAATGGAACTACTAGTAATATAGAGATATTAGTCCTTAACGATTTTTCTTTTTAAAAAGGCTCAATGAAATATTAAAGCAAATCAGACAATCGAGCTTCATTTATACACCTCATTCTACCTGAAAATGTACCATTTTTATCTGATAAACGTCTCATAAAAGTCAGTAATTTAAGTATGAATTGCTAAAAGTGTCTATTCATGTCCATTTATATTTTCATGGGAAATCTTAGTTCTCCATATTAGTCTCCATTTTATCTCCTTTTCCATTTAAAAAATAATAATGATATACTTGGGTTGTGAAGATGCATACATAAGCTTACTGCTTGTATTTAAATTATGTCAAAGATATAATATGTGACTTATATGCATTTAAAAAATTTAAAAGTCACTTGAAACTCCAGGTACTGTGTATTGTAGATCTCTTTGGTGGAATATTTGAGAACTATAGAGAATAGGTTTTAAAAAACCATATGTTTATAAACCAGTATTTCTTTTTTTGTGACATAGTGTTACTATATATTGTTTAGATTAGTTTTTGAATACATCTTTAGATCCCTGGGTCAGGAAGATCCCCTGGAGGTGGAAATGGCAACCCACTCCAGTAGTCTCACCTGGGAAATCCCACGGACAGAGGAGTGTGGTGGGCAGTGTTCATGGGTTCACAAGAGTTGGACACAAGAGTCGGTAGTGACTAAACCACCACCACCAGGTATATACTATCTTCTTTGATTTTGGCAATAAAGTTTTTTAAAAGTTCCCAAAATCTTCTGAAAAATGGCCCAAGACTGTCTTCTGTCCTTGCCTCTCATAGTTTGTGTAACTTTAATGATCACTCCTGATAGCTTAGGAGATCCGACATTCGTTTTTTGGTTATATAACTTCAAGTCCTTAGATGTTTGATCAGACATGTATAATAACTCTATAGCAAAACATGAAAATTAATTGCTTTAAAAATTATAAATCATTGAGATTGGTAGATTTTGGTGGGGCCATAATCTAAAAATGCTGTCTTGTAATTTTATCTTTAGTTATACAGCTATAATCACACATAATATATTATTAAAGTGAAGGAGGAGAGCGAAAAAGTTGGCTTAAAGCTCAACATTCAGAAAACGAAGATCATGGCATCCAGTCCCATCACTTCATGGGAAATAGATGGGGAAACAGTGGAAACAGTGTCAGACTTTATTTTTTTGGGCTCCAAAATCACTGCAGATGGTGACTGCAGCCATGAAATTAAAAGGCGCTTACTCCTTGGAAGAAAAGTTATGACCAACCTGGGTAGTATATTCAAAAGCAGAGACATTACTTTGCCGACTAAGGTCCGCCTAGTCAAGGCTATGGTTTTTCCTGTGGTCATGTATGGATGTGAAAGTTGGACTGTGAAGAAAGCTGAGCGCCGAAGAATCGATGCTTTTGAACTGTGGTGTTGGAGAAGACTCTTGAGAGTCCCTTGGACTGCAAGGAGATCCAACCAGTCCATTCTGAAGGAGATCAACCCTGGGATTTCTTTGGAAGGGATGATGCTAAAGCTGAAACTCCAGTGCTTTGGCCACCTCATGCGAAGAGTTGACTCATTGGAAAAGACTCTGATGCTGGGAGGGATTGAGGGCAGGAGGAGAAGGGGACGACCGAGGATGAGATGGCTGGATGGCATCACGGACTCGATGGACGTGAGTCTGAGTGAACTCCGGGAGATGGTGATGGACAGGGAGGCCTGGCGTGCTGCGATTCATGGGGTCGCAAAGAGTCGGACACGACTGAGCGACTGAACTGAACTGAATCTTTAAACAAAGACAATTTATTTAAAATGTGATATAGGGACTTCCCAGGTAGTACAGTAGTTGAGAGTCTACCTGCCAATGCAGAGGACATGGGTTCAAATCCCTGGTATGGGGAGCTAGGATCCCACATACTGTGGGGCAGCTAAGCCCATGCGCCACAACTACTGAATCTGGAGTGCCCTAGAGCCAAGCTCTGCAACAAAAGAAGGCTTCACACTACAACTAGAGAGTAGCCCCTGCTTGTTGCAACTAGAGAAAGCCCATGTGCAACTATGAAGACCCAGTGCAACCAAAAATAAATAATAACTATTTTTTTAAAGGTATGAAGTATAGTCTAATTATTCCTTAAATACTAACTTTTAAATCTACTGATTTTGTACAGGAAAGTACTTTAAAATAATAATTTAAGCATTAAAAAATGAAAAATCAAAAACACCAAACATCAAAAACCTGTCAACTCTCTTCATGACTAAAAAACAAATTTGATTCCATTTGGTACCAATATAAATTGGCTGGAACATATATAGGCACTATCAGGGATTTTCCACCGAGGGCTCTGACCTTTATACAACCAAAAAATGAAATCCCCCAAGTGCAGAGGTCACTCCTCTCTTGTTTCCTATCTCATACAAAAATCCAAATTGACTGTGTGTCCCAGATGGTCCATGCTGTTATTTCATATAAAGATGAATTTTCTGGCCCTTGAATATTTGGAATATCTTCCAAGTGAGCACAATTGGCCCAAATTATTATGAAATATATTGGTTCATTGAAATATATTCCCTCTGAGGTATTTTCTTTGCTAGGGGAGCTGGTAATAAGTGGGCCTAGCTATTTTATTTTAGTAATGGCATTTTAATACAGAGTCAACTGCACTTACAGGTCTCAGGCGACCCTTAAAGGAGACCCTCACAAGACTAGAAATGTAAATGAATTGGTAGGATGATAAAAGCATGCTCCTTTCTTTTCTATGAGTTACCTCACTTTCATCTTTTATTTCCCTTATGTGGATGTACCCAGTTGGCCCAGAGATGGAGTACCTTCTGGAAATCCACCTGCGATATACTGACCATTAAGGCTTTAATCAGAAGAGTAAGATATACTTACATGGAATAGAGCTAGTCATTTGAGGTATAGAAGATACATATTTGCATTAAGTATTTTATCCTTTCTTGGTACCCATTTTAAAGTTACCTAAAATACCTTCGGAATGACCACTTTAAAGGAGTTCAGCAAGGGAGGTAGGTGCCTTTACCCCAAGCACTGAGATTTTACTAAGGGGTGACAAATGTACCAATTTAGTATATGAAATCACATGACATTAAATAAGATCAATGTGTTGAATAGGTTATGTACTTAATATGAATGTATAAATCTGACAAGGAACCCACCTTCCAGTGCAGGAGATGTAAGAGATGTGGTTTCAATCCCTGGGTTGGGAAGATCCCTTGGAGGAGGGCATGGCAACACACTCTAGTACTGCCTGGAGAATACCATGGACAGACGAGACTGGAGGGCTAGAGTCCATAGGGTCACAAAGAGTCAGACACCACTGAAGTGATTTAGCATGCACATACACTGAGTAGTCCAGCAAGACCGGAAGTGAAGGCTTCTTTAAAAGAAGCAGTATGTTGCAAAACTGAAGAGAAGTATGGGAGCCAGGCCTTCAGCCTCATGATATGGACTTTTTCTTTAATCTTTAGGGAAGAGAGAGAACTTTGGACAAAGGACTAATACGATCAAAGCATTCAAGTGTTTCACAGACCGCAGCAATCTTGGAATTCAACAGTGACTTTCTATCATGCTGTGAAGCAAGATGATTTTAATTCAAATACTCTGGAAACCTCAAGAAAGCCCTTGAGCACTTGAGGCTCATCATTCCAAACTGATTTTTTTTGTGTGTGCTTTATTATTATTATTTATTTATTTTTTTACACGAACTCCCTAACATGAACCCCCCTCCCACCTCCCACCCCACATCATCCCTCCAGATCATCCCCATACACCAGCCCCAAGCATCCTGCATCCTGCATTGAACATAGACTGGCAATTCATTTCTTACATGACAGTATACATATTTCAATGCTATTCTCCCAAATCATCCCACCCTCTCCCTCTCCTTCTCCCTCAGAGTCCATATGTCCGCTCTACACATCTGTATCTCTTTTGCTGTCTTGCATACAGGGTCCAAACTGATTTTAAAATTCAGAAGTGCCTTGGGATTAATAGCGCCCTTTCAGTTTTAATCTCTAGTAAGATCCCAGCAGCCTCTGCATGCTCAAATAGAGGTACACTTGAGGTGAAATGAATGATGGTGAGATAGCTCACACATTACTCAGTAGAAAAGCTTGGGAGTGAGAGCAAGAAGTCAAGGTTAAGAGATGTGAGCACTGTCGGTCTACTCACAATGAGAGAGGAAAGATAAAACCACGATGTATAATGACATAAAGGGATATTAAATAGAGGCCAGGGAGCCATTATTTCTTACTGACAAGGGGAAGGAATAGGATATAATGGTCATGAACTGAAGTAGGGAATGTTTAAGTCAAATAGAAAAAAAATTTAACTTAAAGAACATTTAAACAAGATTTCACTTGAGGATTGTGAGGCCATTGTTAAACTGCATTTTTGAAACAGAAACTGACATTCCTTTTTAAGAAACTTCAAAGAGTCCACTCTGTGCTAAAATTGATTTTGAGTGTCTTTAAAGAAAAACAAACAAAAAACCAAAAAACTCCCCTCTACCACTTCTGGGATTATATTTTATTATCAATGAGATGGTGGGGATCACACAGCATATAACACACATTCTTAGGAGCTTTCTCATATGACTTAGATTGTGCTCTCAATTAAAAAGAATTCAGAAGCAGAGACTGTGATGTTGTGAAGTTTCAGTGAGTAAGAAAAAAAAAACAAAAACAGAACAAATGCTCAGTGGAAACTTTAAATGCTGAGTGAAGTCTTACAATTTTCAATAACTGTTCATCTAATTTGATAGGTCCTTTTCATACCTTAGTGGTTTGCATGAATCTTAGTATACTACTTGGGTATAAAGGAGAGATTCCTTTATTTTCTGGAACCACTTAATTTCTGACTTTAAATTTCAGTGGGCTACTGGACAATGTTGACCTCGGTTCCTGTGAGGGGTCTTTCTCTTCCCCAGACCTGGGCCACAACCCAGTTTTTGAGGCCGCATGCCCTGCTTCTGGTTCTGTCATCAGTTCACACTCCATGTCAGTTGTTCTGGCTTCATGTGTTGTTTCTGTCTGCCTGACTTTTTCGGGTCAAGAGATTCTTGGCTACTGTCACCTGCAGAGGAGAGAGGAAGCAGGGAGAGAGAGGAAGCAGGGAGAGAGATTAAGCAGGGAGAGAGAGTGAGAATCCGAGTTCAAGTTTGAAGTATCTGAGGAAAATTACGGCCATGCTGAGAAACTGAAAGAAGGCCCAGGTGGCTAGAGCTCAGAGATGAAGGAGGAAGGGCTGGAATCACTGACAGATCTGCTCCTGGGCCTGTCTACTTACTCACCTTGATTGTGTCTGCAAGTTACCTGACTAGGGGACAGGGCATGGTCTTGAGTTTCAGAGAATCACAGCACAAAACAATTTGTTTTGAGAAGTGATGGGAGATGTTAAGCCCTATCTATACCTTGCTTCTCCAGGACATATTTTCTATTCCCAAGAATCCCCCATTTACTCTTTACTTCCTTCACAATCATTAACATATTTTTCTAGGGGTTTAGATGTACTATATACTTTCTCAGAGTCAATATAATGGAGATACATTCCAGGTGAATGGAAGGAAGGGAAAAGAAGAAATACACTGATTAAAAATGAACAGGTCAACACCTCCAAATATTGTCAAGTCACTATTTAGCAGCAACTACTGAATTCTAACAATGTACCAGGTACTGTACTGTGAATTCAGAGATAAACAAGGCATTTGCCATGCCTTAGGGTTTCTCATAATCTTGTGGGAAAACATAAAGAGGAAAAAGGACCATTACCAGGAAATGAATTCAGAGTATAGTATTTGGAGTCTCGTTTGATTTTAGGACTGAATGAAGTCACACTACTAGAAGCCCCTCAGACCGTATTTTCATAGACTCATGAATTTCATTGAGATTGGATCTCAGAGGTCACTTGGTCTATTTCTAATGCAATATCCAAATGCCCTTAATATCACCCATAAGTGATCATAATCTTTGTGTGAAGATTTTCAGTTTTGGGTTTGAAGAGTTGATTCATTGGAAAAGACTTTGATGCTGGGAGGGATTGGAGGCAGGAGGAGAAGGGGACGGCAGAGGATGAGATGGCTGGATGGCATCACCAACTCGATGGATGTGAGTTAGAGTGAACTCCAGGAGATGGTGATAGACACGGAGGCACGGCGTGCTGAGATTCATGGGGTCACAAAGAGTCCGATACAACTGAACGACTGAACTGAACTGAAGGATGCTTTAAAGTGCAGAGATTGGCTGCTATGCTTACAGCAATCTCACTCTCTTCTTCACTCCTATTTTGCATAATTAAGTTTAGCACTGATTGATTTTTAATTATTTCGTGCCTGCCAGTTTTGTCTTTTTAGCAAAACTGTAAGATTGTTGAGGAGAGGAATCACATCAAATCATTGTTTGAAACTTATGGAGATTTTATGCAATACTGGCCAAAGACTAACACCCAATTACTGTGTTGGTCACTGTTTGGTAACTGTCCAGCTTTTAGTTTTCAGTAGAAATCTAATGAGTGTTTTTATTAAAAATAAAGTAGCATCAACAGAATTAGTTTAAAACTTGGAAAACTGCTTTATATCACTATTTCATGGACAGTTTATTGTACAAGGACATGGTAACTATTCTAAAATACAGCATATAAGGCTAAGTTATTAATCAAAACCTGTGAAATTCATAAAATAACTGATAAATTATGCATTTAGTGAATTTTTAACCTAGAAGAAATTGTCTAAATGGTTAAAGTATTCTAGAACTCTGCCATCCAATACAGGATCCATTAGCCATATGAAGCTATATTAAGAATTTAGTTCTTCAACAGCACTAGCCATATTTCCTGTATCCTTTGGCTATTGGTTATCATGCTGCTGCTGCTGCTGCTAAGTTGCTCCAGTCATGTTCGACTCTGTGCGACCCCATAGATGGCAGCCCACCAGGCTCCCCCGTCCCTCGGATTCTCCAGGCAAGAACAGTAGAGTGGGTTGCCATTTCCTTCTCCAATGCATGAAAGTGAAAAGTGAAAGTGAATAGGGTCACTTCCATCACCGCAGAAAAATCCAGTGGACAACACTTCTCTAGACCATCCAAGAGAAGTTCTTTAGCTGAAATAACAGTTTAAAAGAAACTGAGTTTCTCTTAATTCATTTCAGAACAAACAAAAAGTCTAAGCAAAGAATTTTCTTTAAGTATCAGAACTCAACAAAATGCTGATGTGTCCTTTATTAATTTTGCATATTTATAAATTAAACTATCCTAACTGGGATAGAATAATACCGCTTATAAATAAAAATGTACAAATGTGAAATTAAATTAAGGAAATACAGAATAAGTCTTTATTGGAAACAAGTTTCATATTTCTCTAAGGAAGCCTACCAAAATCCATGGCCAAGAGGTATGTAATATATACTTGGCAGAACTTGCCTTTCCAGTTTAAATTTTTATGCCAAGGATTAAGGTCTTCAGAATTCTGACTGAGAAAATAAAAAGAAATTTTGAACTGTTCCTCTGGCCTAGGAGATGATAATACCTAGCCACACTACCATTCCCAATCCACCCTTTCAGCAACATTAAAGAGTATAAGACAAACAAATAAAAATTAACAGATACCAGCTCATCAGATACAGTCTACAAATAAATTGTCAGTCAAGATACAGTGCATGCAACCAAGTATTTAACAATACATATTTTATTTACCTCAGTTTCTTTACTTCTCTTCATCCCACCAGATGGGTTATTTGAAATTACTCCAATCTCCTACATAGACAAGTCGAATTCTGGCAGATCATTAACTAAAGATTTTTGGCCCTATAGGCAAGCAGCTGTGAGTGGGGCTGGGTGTGGGAAAAATACGCAGTTGGAGGAAGGGTGGGTAGATGCCAACGTGCAAATGGGACCCCCACGAAATCCTACTCTGTCCATGCATCTCCATCCGTCTCTCCTAGCCCTTAAAGAGCCACCACAAAACCATGGGCAACTAACAACCACAGCTGGACAGGTCAGTGAATAGGAGGAATGTACTTAAGGAGTAGGGAGCTTCATACACACAATGCTTTAAAAATCAGCAGAATTTCTCAAAATTATGTCTTTCATGACCAATGAAGGGAAGTACATGAAGGGGAGGGGAGGAAGGCTGATGTGAGAACACCATTCAGGTGCAGATTCTAAGGGTTATACTGATTTTTTGTTGTTTAGTCACCCCTTCAGTAGGCGCTGGAGCAGAGGCTCTGTGTCACTGGAGCAACGTGAGGAGATACCCCATGTCCAGTGGCAAAGAAGAAGCCCCAGCAAGATGGTAGGGGGGCAAAATTGTATTTAGAATCAAACCCCATACCCTCCAGAGATGCTCAGACTAAACTTCTGTACAACAGGGCCCAGAGAGCCCACAGAGAGGGAGACAGAACTGTGTCTGAGTGTCTCCTGCAGAGGTACGGGTGAGCAGGGGACTGCTGCAGGGCCAGAGGCTCTGAGTGCAGCAGAGCTGGGTACGGCATTGGCCCTCATGGAGGAGGTCACTCCCTCACGTCCAACTCTTTTGTGACCCCCATGGACTATAGTTCTTCAGGCTCCTCTGTGCCGGAGTCGAGCTCCAGCAACCAGGGGAATCAGCCTGAAGGGGTGAGCGGTGTCGATGGACAATGATGTAGCCTCTGACCCAAAGTACGCAATTACATATTTATTTCAAGCTTCAGGTTTTCTTTTATACTTTGACAGAAGCATTAGGTCAGAGGTTTGACATTTTTAGTTCCCCCCACCCAGATTTTTTATCTCCAGAAATCACTGTTGCCCTTCAAACAGAGTTCCTGCTTCAGCGATTCTCTCAGAATTGGCTTTACTATCTATTATCTACTTCCTCTTGTGTGTCCTATACTTAACTTGTGATTACATTGTAACTCATGCTTAAGTCTGGGCTGCATACCACATTCCTCAGTTTATTTCTTACTTTGAGTCAGAGGCTACATCATTGTCCACCGACACCACTCACCCCTTCAGGCTGATTCCCTGTCTGCTGGAGCTGGACTCCGGCACCTCTGTCCATAGGATTTTTTAGGCAAGATTACTAGAGTGGGTTGCCATTTCCTTCTCCAGGGGATCTTCCCAACCCATGGACTGAACCTGAGTCTCCTGCATTGGCAGGTGGATTCTTTACCACTGAGCCAGCAGGGAAGCCCTGTATTTTCTTTAGATAATGTTTAAAAACAATAACATAAGCAACTCAAAGTGAGGTACAGTTTTTCTTATTCTTGTGGTCAAGAATGACCACACTCACTCATGAGCAGAGAAGATCCTCATGAGTCAAAGGACGGAGGGGTCACCAGCCCATAATATGTCCTGCTAACTTCCCAGAAATCCTTGCAGTGGAATCCATCCTGGCTGAAAGATGCACATATATATCAAGGAGTGCCCTGAGTCAGACCAAATATGGGCATGAGCAAGATAACTGGCCATAGACAAGGCAGTTGACTGCCCCCACATAAGTGACCTAAGTCACTTCCATTCCATGCAACTCACTCTGAGTTCACCCCTGTGTTCTTTCACACATAGTCTGCCTCTAATAAAGGCTTTATCTGCTTCACACATACAAAAAGCGTTAGCATTGGTGTCAAATCATTATCTGTCAATCTGGTTTCTGTCCTTTAGAAAGTTCTGAGAAATTCCATTTGAATGGAATTATAGAAAGGTTATGAATTATATCTGTGTTTTAGTTGTTAAAGGTTAATTTTGAAGTCTTTGTTCTCTGAAAGACTTACATTAACATAAAAGCTTTTCTCTCTCCACTGTAGGTATTCTCACAGCCTCTGAAACCAAGTATGGGTCGCCTTCCTGTTCTGCACCAGGTCTCACCCACGCTTGATTTCTTAGGCCAGGAGAGCTTCTCTGGCAGATCTTACACAGGTCTGATGTCAGAAGAATCAGCAGAAGGAGGCAGAGTAATAAAGCAAGAGAAGATACCATAAAAATCACTGGATAAATAACATTTTACAGAATAGCTGCTAAAAATGGCCCAGAGGAATTTTCCATTAAGATTATCTGTACTGTCATTTTCAGTGACAGGTAGACATTCAACAACCTTGAAATTTATTTTGTATATATTTCTTTACTACCTATTTTCTATCATTTGGGAAATTCAACTGCATGGTCTTACCCACTGTACTTTACTCCAATCAATCTAGACTTTAATGTCTAACTTTCTTAATCATCTCATTGTGTTTACAATATTTGTATGAGGGACCAAAAGAAAAAGATATTTAAAAAACACCTAAGATATATTGTTAATATGTAAATCCACTGAATTTTCGTCATAAATATAGAACTTCATCTAACAAATTTGATTTAGAAAATGTAAAGCATATAATTTTAAGAAATTCTAAAGATGAATAATTTCTGTTAATTTAGGAAGTTACAGTTGTATCACAAGCTTTCAATATAAAAAGGAAAATAGAAATGAAGTAACAGAAAAAAACATGCTGATATGACACTTACCCCTAAATTAGCAAAATGCAATTATGGTCCACATAAGATAATTAAATAAAAATAAATCAAGATTTGTAGCACAGAAAAGACCCTGATACTGGGAAAGATTGAGGGCTGGATAAGGAGGTGATAGAGGATGAGATGGTTGGCTGGCATCACCAATTCAACGGACATGAACTTGGGCAAACTCTGGGAGATGGTGAGGGACAGGAAGTCCTGGCATGCTGCCGTCCATGGGTGACAAAGAGTTGGACATGATTTGGTGACTGAACAGTAACAACAAAGAGCTGAAAAATACCTGAGAAATAAATCTATAGTCCAATTCCAAGTTCAGTCATTTAGAGACCACAAAGCAGGAACTGTTAGCCTTCATTATGAATTTAGAAATTGGGCAGGAGAGGTTTGCTCAAATCAGTGGCCTGTGCCTGTCCAAGGCACCCAAGAAGTAAGGTATGTGCTTCCATATACCCTCCAAAAACAGTGACAGTCAAACAATATTTCATGCCTGATCCTGACAGTGGCCTTGTTCTATTCTCTCCCTCAGTTCCATTTCTACCTGACTCCCCATTCAACTCTATCTCATTGTGTCAACCCTTGCATCAACCTCTAAGCCTGATTACCAGCATTTTGTGTCTTAGCTTTGATCTTTAGTGCTCCCTAAAGACTATCTTATACTATTTCTTTGGCTTTTACCTTTCTGGCTTCCTAAAAGGGAAAGACCCATCCTGTCTGGGTCTTCCCCTTCCCCTTCCACCATGATCACCTCTCCACAACACCCAACACACACACATGAACTCAGCCCTGATGTAGACACCATGCCTTGCAAGTGTATCAGGCTCAAGAGAGATCGCACCATTGCTAACAGTTTCTAGTTCTTTATAAGGTCACTGGTCTGTACTTAAAGTACTATGCTTTAATTTGAAAGTGGCATTTTACCATTAACTTTGTAGAAAGTTTCATGCCAAGCTAACACTTGCTCAAAGGGCACAGGTCGCAATATAAGTTGATGGGGCCACCACTAATGCATGATGTGAGGTAGAAAAGTGATGCTACAAAAGATGAAAAGGGGTTTACCAAGACGACGATTAAAATAGAAAGGGCCTTCCAGAAGGAGGCCCTCCCGAAGGAGGAAGAAAGGTGTACAAAGCAAGAGACCTGAATGACTCAGGAGCTCCAAGAAATTCATTAAAGCCAGAGAACAAGTAAGAGAGAGAAAGGCTTGCGGTGAATCGTACAAAATCAATGAACGATTAGGCTTGCAAGGGCTAGTCTATGAATGGCCCTGAATGCAATGCTAAAGAAGCTTGATGTTTTTACCAGTAACTGGTTGGATACTAGAGACTACTTAGACAGCTGTTACAATGTTCAGGTAGAAATGCTGCTGCTGCTGCTGCTGCTGCTAAGTTGCTTCCATCAAGTCTGACTCTGTGCGACCCCATAGACGGCAGCCCACCAGGCTCCCCCATCCCTGGGATTCTCCAGGCAAGAACACTGGAGTGGGTTGCCATTTCCTTCTCCAATGCATGAAAGTGAAAAGGGAAAGTGAAGTCGCTCAGTCGTGTCCGACTCTTCGGGACCCCATGGACTGCAGCCCACCAGGCTCCTCCATCCATGGGACTTTCCAGGAAAGAGTACTGGAGTGGGGTGCCATCGCCAAATGACGAGGTCCTAAATTTAGACTTGTGGTAGAGAACGGGAAAAGAACATTGCACATCTATAGAGCTTGAAGACTGGGTAAAGACAGAATATGTGATGACACCTGGGGTTCCAGTCTACCTGAACATGTGGACTGTGATGCTGTGTATTGAGAGTAAGCAAGAAAACATAAAGAGATTTAAAGGAGGCAGATAAAGAATTTGGTTTTAAATATGATAAATTTGAAATAAAAGGTTTGAGAATTCTAGACTTGAAAACCAAAAGAATGGTCAAAACAGCCCAAGGGTAAAATGCAGAGACAAAGTAATGACTGGAGGACAGAAAAACAGGCACTTCCGATTTTAGGAGACAGATAAGGAAAAAAAGAGATCTCTGGTCTTTCCGATTCTGTTGTTTTCCTATATCTCTTTGCATTGATTGCTGAAGAAGGCTTTCTTATCTCTTCTTGCTATACTTTGGAACTCTGCATTCAGATGCTTACATCTTTCCTTTTATCCTTTGCTTTTCACCTCTCTTCTTTTCAGTGCTATCTGCAAGGCTTCTCCAGACAGCCATTTCGCTTTTTTGCATTTCTTTTCCATGGGGATGGTCTTGATCCCTGTCTCCTGTACAATGTCACGAACTTCATTCCATAGTTCATCAGGAACTCTTATCTATCAGATCTAGGCCTTTAAATCTATTTCTCACTTCCACTGTATAATCATAAGGGATTTGATTTAGGTCATACCTGAATGGTCTAGCGGTTTTCCCTACTTTCTTCAATTTAAGTCTGAATTTGGAAATAAGGAGTTCATGATCTGAGCCACAGTCAGCTCCTGGTCTTGTTTTTGTTGACTGTATAGAGCTTGTCCATCTTTGGCTGCAAAGAATATAATCAATCTGATTTCGGTGTTGACCATCTGGTGATGTCCATGTGTAGAGTCTTCTCTTGTGTTGCTGGAAGAGGTTCTATCAGATCTAGGCCCTTAAATCTATTTCTCACTTCCACTGTATAATCATAAGGGATTTGATTTAGGTCATACCTGAATGGTCTAGCGGTTTTCCCTACTTTCTTCAATTTAAGCCTGAATTTGGAAATAAGGAGTTCATGATCTGAGCCACAGTCAGCTCCTGGTCTTGTTTTTGTTGACTGTATAGAGCTTCTCCATCTTTGGCTGCAAAGAATATAATCAATCTGATTTCGGTGTTGACCATCTGGTGATGTCCATGTGTAGAGTCTTCTCTTGTGTTGCTGGAAGAGGGTGTTTGCTATGACCAGTGCATTTTCTTGGCAAAACGCTATTAGTCTTTGCCCTGCTTCATTCCGCATTCCAAGGCCAAATTTGCCTGTTACTCCAGGTGTTTCTTGACTTCCTACTTTAGCATTCCAGTCCCCGATAATGAAAAGGACTCTTTTTTGGGTGTTAGTTCTAAAAGGTCTTGTAGGTCTTCATAAAACCATTCAACTTCAGCTTCTTCAGCATTACTGGTTGGGGCATAGACTTGGATAACTGTCATATTGAATGGTTATGCCTCATGATTAATGCTTACGATATTGAATGTGGTTTATTATTCTTTTATGGCATCAATATGAGAGCTTCCCTGGTAGTTCAGCAGGTAAAGAATCCGCCTGCAATGCAGGAGACCCTGATTTGATTCCTGAGTTGGGAAGATTCCCTGGAGAAGGGGTAGGCTATCCATCCCATTATACTTAGGCTTCCCTGGTGGGTCAGTTGGTAATAGAATCTGCCTGCTATGTAGGAGAACAGGTTCAATCTCTGGGTCTGAAGATCCCCTGGAGGAGGGCATGCCAACCCACTCCAGTATTCTTGCCTGGAGAATCTCCATGCACAGAGGAGCCTGGCAGGCTATAGTCCATGGGGTTGCAGAGTTGGACACTACTGAGCTACTAAACTCAGCACAGCACATCAATATAAAATGGATTATGAAAGATATTCTGGATTAATATCATTAACATGTTCACATTCAATGGAATTTTGTTTTGGTGGCCAGATATTCACCATCATATTTATAGTAGTTTTGCTTTTTAAAACCCAAACATACTTTGAGCACCAAATTGAGGGGTACAGAGATTCAAATATAAAAAAAATTTTTTTAAGAGAAAATGCACTAACTGCTGTATTTTTTCTTTAAGTTGTTAAAAGAAGGGGTCCCTGAGCTGCTAAGTCATTGTCAGGGTCTTAAGGTCATTATAAACCTGGTGTGCTCATCAGGGCCCAGAGCAAGGGGTGTGACCTTCAATGCTCTTCCAGAAACACAAGCTTGTGGGTTAATCCAAAACTGAATAGCTCTATGAAAGGGGACTTTCATTCACCAAACTCTCAATATATTGATACATAGTTCAGAGACTATAGCCCAGGAGAATTGATTTCTAGGCAAAATGGGAGTGGTTAAGCCCCTCCTCACCCCTTGCTTCTCCAAGATTATGTTTTTATTCCCAAGAAAATGTATATATATATATATATACATATATATATTCTCCTCTTTCTTCTTCACTTCATTCTCAACACTTGAAGTATTTTTTAAGAACCTAAATGTTATTAAGTACCTCCTCTGAGTCAATGTAATAAAGATACAACCTTTAGCTGAGTGGCAGAAAGGGAAAGAGGAAAATATATAGAGATTTGTGCAACGTTAGAAAACCTCAAAGGCCAGGGTCCAGGGTATCACCTTTTTCTCTCATAGGGCACCCTGAGGTCAAAAACAAAAAACAAACAAACCAAAAAACCACACAGAATATAGCTTAATTAAAAAAATTATTTATCCATGGTTTTACTAGTTATTTGGTAAAAGCAAAAGTTAATCCCAGTGAATTCTCCTTGTTATTTATTAAACTATTCCCCTCTAGTGTCTTATGTCTACCAGATAAATTAACTCCTTTCTCTGGTCAGTGCTAGATATATATCAAAATATTATTACTGTACAATTATTTATTTTTGTGTTCTTTATGCAAGTCTCCTCCCTACTTTAACCCATTATCATATTAAACAGATAACAACACAGCTTTCTTCTTCCATGGTTAAACTGTAGCCTTGAAAATACATTGTGGTCACCTTAATTAGACTGAGGTGCTCTAGTTTTTATTAGACACAAGAGATGGCTTGATGGTTTTGCAAAGGCTTGCTGAGTATCTCATTAATATCCCTTTCAGATACCATCATATAGATGGCAGAATCTACCCATTTTATATTTATTTTATTAGATTATATTTCAAAGAGTGAGCTTTCTGACCCAACCTTGTCACTGAGTTAAATATATGATTACACAGTTCTTCTGGAAACTCTATTAAGAATCAACATCAGTCATTAGCAAAAACCTAGATGATCATTCGAAAAAATTTTTGGTCAGTGAAGTTAATATTTAGACTAATCAGACTTATAGTCTATCCTTTCTTTATATTTTTTTCTTGAAACCTCATCAAAGATTAATGTGATTGTTCACCCTGAGATTCACATAACAAATGAAACTGTAACAACCAACATTTTAAAAGTTTCATGTTTAAAGATATTAAGCACTTTATAGCCTTTCCTTTAGTCCTTTCAGCACTGGTAGATGATCACATTTTATCACTTTCAACTTTTAGACTAGAGCAGCAATTCTTAGAATGTGGAGCTTGCATCAGCAGCATTAACATCATCTGAGAGCTTGACAGAAATGCAAAACGTTGGTGCCATCCAGATGGGCTGAATAAGAAACTGTCTTTGTTTGTGTGTCTTGATTTTAAAATGCTTTTCCTTATCACAGGACATTCAGATCTCTGGGGCACAGGGCTGGGAGGTTCCACACAAAGTTGCCTTCTCATATGGAGGAGACAGCTGTTGTATTTTCTCCTCAGTATTCATTCACCATCCACTTTCCTTCATTTATTTCTGTGGGATATTCCTTCTCATTTGCTTTGAGTGAGCTTCATTTCATAACTGCCTCAGCCCACTGGTTCAGGGGTAAGCCTATCTAGCCTAAGCTAATTAGTCCCTCATATTCTCCCTAACACAGTGCTTGGTTCATGGGTGGGGTATATATGGCCAAATAAAATCCAGTACATAAAGAATTTTGGCGGATTGTTCTCCTAAATATATACTAGGGAAATTTTCTCACAGATCCACGAGGGGCCATGGAGAAGGATGTTGATCACAGTAGTGTCTTATTCACTGTTGTGTCTCACGCACCTGAAACAGTCCCTGGTGCATTGTAGAGAACCATCTCATTTGTGAATAAATACATTGCTTGAAACATAGGGAGTGGGGGCAGCCTGAATGTCTGTCACCAAGAGAGCTAAGGGAAAGATAATAGTTGTATGCTGTTTTATAGCAAATAGAATCAATAGATTCCATGTACAATAGTAACATAATTGGAAGCTAAAAACAGTGCTTAGTGAAACAGTAGGATTCATAACATTCATCTCATTATGTTAAAACACAATTACACAAAATAACATACATTTTTCAAAACCACCATAAGACAAAAAGACAAACAATAAACAAGTTAAATGGTTTTCATAGGGAAGGCAGAATTGGATTGGCACATAGTGATAGAAATACATAGAAAAATACATAAACATATACTGAAAGCATGATATTTTGTAAGTACCTGTTGCAAGAAGATGTGTTATAAACTGAAAAAAAGCAATCCATTCAACTCTGGGCACCTGATTTAAGAAGGAAAATTGCTGAAAATTCTGAGAAAGTGGTTCTACTTTTTGTTCTACATTGAATCCGGGTAAGATAGAGCCCTGGGAACTGTATGGAAAAAGAAAAACCAGAACCAGAACCTGACTACATGATTAAAATTCTCTGGATCTAGCCTTGCCTGAACTGTGTCCACAAGCTGGATATAATCAATTACTACTTCTTACCCCACCTCCAATTTTTTCTTTTATTGTGGTCAGGTAAGATGTTTGAATTCATGTTTTCTTTCACTTGTAACCAAGAGAATCCTGACTGATACATCATCTCTCACTTTGCTTCCCTCAAACAACTTGGAAAAAAAAATAGTGTTTCCTAATGCCATTTGACCACAAGTATACTCTTGCACATGAGTATATGAGCCAGCTGGCACTGATCCTCCTACCTCTCTACTAAAACTGCTTTTGTTTGGTATCAAGAATCTCCAAATGGCACAAATATTTGATACTTTAATATGCTCTCCTCCTATTATTCCACTGGCTGTTCATCTTCAGATTTTATCCTTGGATCCTTATTAAATATCTTGATTTTTAGTCCATGGTAGTTGAAGATAAGTATGTAACCAACTATGAATCACAGCAGATTCATCAACCAGCAAGAACAGCTGCTGGTCTATAAACAACTAGAATGGTGTTACTGGCACTTGCTGGCTGGCTATCAGATTGAGTGGGAACTATCTTTACTATTGCTCTGAGTATCAAGTTGCTCTATTAGCCCTCTGTGATTTATATTCTCTTCCTTATCTAAATTATCCAATGAAATAAATGATTTTAATATTGTTTCAGAGATAAAGACTTCTAAGTCTGTATTTTTAACTTCAGTTCCTCCAGAACTGGAAACCTGAATCCCCTACTAACACAAAGACAGAGGTTGAACACAGTGACTCCTACCCACTGAAAATCTTTCCCATGTTAAGTCTCTTCTCTGATAATGGCACTACCAGGGACCCAGTTTTAAAATACTAATCATATTTCATTTTTCCCTATTTTTCAACTTTATGTACCCCTTCTCACCTAAGTAGCCAAGTACCAGAGATTCTACTCTATTTTACTTCTTTAATGAGTACGTCCTTCCATCTACTCCTCACAGCAATTATCTTAATTTAAGCTTCACACTCTTTTGTCTAGATCACGGTATTAGTCATCTAAAAATCTCTCCCTTCTTCTAGTCTTCTTTGCATTGCTGTTGAAATATTTTTCTCCTAAATCGCAGACTGGATCATCTCACATGTCACTTGTAGTCTCAAGTAATATTCAGTGATCTTCTGCTGAATATAGAAGTCTGCATGCTCTTATGTAGTATAATAAATGTTTCCTGAAATGGCCCAAAAGAAAACATCTACTTCTTCCTATCCTTTCCTGAACTCTATAATTCAATAATATCAAGTTCATTGTCATCCTGGAGGAGATAATGAAATTCTAAGTCTATGACTTTTTAAATATCATTTCTTGAGCCTGGTTCTTCTTTTCTTTATTTATAGAAACTCTTCTACTCTTCAAGGTCTAATTCAAGTTTGCTGTTTCCTTTATTGCTTCTATGAAGCATACAGTCACAAAGAATGATTTCTTTACTTAAAATCCTAGGCAATGTCCCTTTTGCGCCCCTTCAGTTCAGTTCAGTTTAGTCACTCAGTCGTGTCTGACTCTTTGGGACCCCATGAATCACAGCACGCCAGGCTTCCCTGTCCATCACCAACTCCTGGAGTTCACCCAAACTCACATTCATCGAGTCGGTGAGCCCATCCAGCCATCTCATCCTCTGTCGTCCCTTTCTCCTCCTTCCCCCAATCCCTCCCAGCTTCAGAGTCTTTTCGAATGAGTCAACTCTTCACATGAGGTGGCCAAAGTACTGGAGTTTCAGCTTCAGCATTATTCCTTCCAAAGATATCCCAGGGCTGATCTCCTCTAGAATGGACTGGTTGGATCTCCTTGCAGTCCAAGGGACTCTCGAGAGTCTTCTCCAACACCACAGTTCAAAAGCATCAACTCTTCAGCGCTCAGCCTTCTTCACAGTCCAACTCTTGCATCCATACATGACTATTGGAAAAATAGCCTTGACAAATTAACCCTGCAATACATATTTTCCCACTCATATATATCCTCACTAATTCCCCACGAGAACCAGATTCTAAAGAATTTTATGATAAAGATCCTGTCTTATTCATCTTTAGGTCTCAATTCCAAGAATAATACTTGGCAAATAAATGTCCAATAAATACTTAATTAAATTTAACATATATAAACATCTGTAAAACTTTCCTAGATCATGGATCCACTGAGATTATGGGTAAGGTTATAAAGATATATTCTCTAACTAAAATATACAGACATATACACAGATTTTTGCATACAATTTAATGAGATGTGTGGTGAACATCTGGTCTGGCATACTCAAGATTTGTTCCAACCTCATTCCAATCTACAGAGAATGGAAAACTTAAAATTATTTTTTGTAGGTTTCTTTGAAGCTTTTCATCTCCAGCTGCAGAAATCAATTTTTTTTCCAAAATATAATACCCACTCTTTTATCTTATTGTTGTTGCTGAGTTGCTAAGTCATGTCTGACTTTTTGTGACCCCATGGACTGCAGTAGGCCAGGCTTCCCTGTGCTTCACTAACTGTCAGAGTTTGCTCAAATTCATGTTCATTGTGTTAGTGATATGATCTCACCATTTCATCCTCTGTTGCCCCCTTCCCCTCTTGCCCTCAATCTTTCCCAGCATCTGTCCTTTTCTAATGAGCTGGCTCTTCACATAAAGTGGCCAAAGTACTGGAGTTTCAGGTTTAGCATCAGTCCTTGTCCTTTCTATGAATATTCAGGGTTAATTTTCTTTAGGATTGACTGGTTGGAGGATCACCTTGTTCAAGAGGTCTCTCCAGCACCACAGTTAGAAAGCATGAATTTTTCAGTGCTTAGCCTTCTTTATGGTCCAGTTCTTGCTGTTCTTTGGAACTCTGCATTTAGATGCTTATATCTTTCCTTTTCTCCTTGGCTTTTCACTTTTCTTCTTTTCACAGCTATTTGTAAGTCTTCTCCAGAGAGCCATTTTGCCTTTTTGCATTTCTTTTCCATGGGGATGGTCTTGATCCCTGTCTCCTGTAAAATGTCACGAACCTCATTCCATAGTTCGTCAGGCACTCTATCTATCAGATCTAGGCCCTTAAATCTATTTCTCACTTCCACTGTATAATCATAAGGGACTTGATTTAGGTCATACCTGAGGGTCAAGTGGTTTTCCCTGCTTTCTTCAATTTAAGTCTGAATTTGGTAATAAGGAGTTCATGATCTGAGCCACAGTCAGCTCCTGGTCTTGTTTTTGTTGACTGTATAGAGTTTCTCCATCTTTGGCTGCAAAGAATATAGTCAATCTGATTTTGGTGTTGACTATCTGGTGATGTCCATATGTAGAGTCTTCTCTTGTGTTGTTAGAGGAGGGCGTTTGCTATGACCAGTGCATTTTCTGTGAAAAGAAGAGAACCGAAAAGCCAAGGAGAAAAGGAAAGATATAAGCATCTGAATGCAGAGTTCCAAAGAATAGCAAGAAGAGATAAGAAAGCCT